>JAJIZL010125270.1:157895-200547 GCA_023969395.1 Amblyomma maculatum
CCATATCGAGTATGTCACGCTAGAAAGAACATCAGTCACGGTCTTCGGCGTTTGAAATTCTTTGACAAGCGGTGTCTTAAACAATGCGCTGCTGTCGTTACGCGCCATGTCAAAGCAAAACAGGTTGCTGCCGTCCATAAAACTTAATGCAAACGCTCAAACGTCGTATATTCCCCTTTCTACTTGGAATACTGAAACATGCGACCGCATGACTGCTGCATAGCAAAATCCAGTTTGAACAAGCAAATCTGTGCCTTCCGCATCCACGACAGAGTTGCCTTAGTTTTTTTTTTTTTTCTTAAACCTCTGTCGCGGTGTCTCAATGGCAAGGGCGCTCGACTGCTGATTTCGAGAACGGGGGGTTCGATCCCGGCCGTTTCGAAATTCGCTCCTTGGCTGTGGAATTTGACTGCACGTTAAACAATTCCACGTGGTAAACGACACCGAGGCCCGCCCCTACATTACCCGTCATATAGCCAATGTCGCATGGCACGTTAAACTCATATATATATATATACTCATAGTGGAGAAATATGGGAGAGGCCTTCGCCCTGCAGTGGGTATAATCAGGCTGATGATGATGATGATGATGCATTTCATTTCTTCCTTTTTTTCTGTGTGTGTTGAAAGATTCTGGGCATCCGTAACAGTGGTAACATTTGGCTTTAGAGAAACGCTCCAACGTTTGGGAAACAAATCTTCGCATACCTGTTACACTGGTAGCCCATTAGAATCATTAGAACCCCTTTTCGTCTGCGCTGTCTTTCGAGCAAACGGGTTGTTTCTGACAAGGGGAGTAAACTAGCTTCATACGGGCCTATACCATCGGTGTTTAGTTCGGGAATAAATACATATTTACAGTCACATGATAAGATGAACTCCATTTCTTCCAGGATAGTTTTATATCCAGCACCTGTTTTGGAAGTAAACGACAAAACTGCTCCAAGCCACTGCTCAACAATAATTACAATAATAAGGAAATATTCAGCCTTCAAAGTTCCTTGCCAGAACACGACAGCGACCAAGCGGACTTTCTACGATGTCATCGCAGCTACTGATTCGTAGCTTGCACAACCTTAATGAAAATTAATGGCTGATAGTCCTAAATTTTGTCAAGTGTGTAAAAGTTCTGTTAACTGGTGAAATTATTTGTCATTGAAAAATAATAATTACACAACTATTTTACAATTTATAAACGTCACACATATCACAAATTCCTTATACTTCCATCGGTTTCAGGAAATCATTGAGCCATTCCACAGTGCAACACCGGATTATCTCTCGCAAGAAGCATTCGCCTTGTTGTGAGCCCGGTAAACTCAATCCCCTCACCCTCAACACGTGAGCAGTCAGCTTTCCTGTGCGGCGAGGTTTTCTGTACAGTGTCAGCGTAATCTCATCTTTGAGGAATGCAATTGTACCTAGTTGTCTAGCCAGTGTTGATGTCCACTCTATCTACGGCAACCCGCCGGGCTGTGCGCTGTCAGTGCTACAATTAGCCTGCTTAATCCTCGAGTCAAGTACGATATAATGAACCAGGCTGCCTCTATTCATTCTAAAGTACTGCAGGTCAGAGCACGAACCTTGCATCTCCGTGGGCTTGACCCTAAATTTGCCTGTCTCACTCGTATAAGACACGCGCACGCTGTTGAAAAGGCGATAATATATGTCATGTTCAGGCTCAATTATCAGGCCTGTGAGCGCGGTACGATGCAAAAAGCGTGCGAAGCGATGCCAGTAAATCTAAAAGATGGATGGCTGCGTGCCTCAGTTTTCTATAATCCACACATCTTTTTTTTTTTTTTTTTTTTTTTTTTTTTTTTTGCTGCATTGGCGAAATCTACGGACTTTTTTTCTGCAATATTGGAACACTCTAAACGGAAAATCGCTAATGCATTGCATAGGGCCCTTTTTTATCGCCAACAAACCCGCCGTAAACTCGGAAGCAGACATAAGCCGCGTGCATTTCTGCGAGCGCCGCCGGCTGCCGATCCCCATTATCGGAGTGACGGTGGCGCCATCTCTAAGTCAATCTCGCGGCGAATACCTCATATTTTCCATCGCAATGCAGACCGCCAGCAGAATCTGCGAGTTGTTTTCTTTGTCTTTTGATTCCCAGTCCTGCAACTACACAATGACACCGCGAACCACAATTGGATTGAGTAACCTTTCTTGATTAGGGCTGACACTAAAATCTATTCACAGGGAGAGGGAATGGAAATAAGGAGATTAAATTTGCATGTCAACGCACGCCTCACGTGTCAACACACCGATGGACAGCAGCATGGGTCGGCCATAAGCATTGATGCAATGTGTGCTTCAAGCCTGAATTTGGTTATGTGTCCTTTAAGGGATAGTTTGGTTTATGGGGTTTAACATCACAAAGCGACTCAGGCTATGGAGACGCCGTAGTGGAGGGCTCCGGAAAATATGAACATCTGTCGTTCTTTAACGTGCACTGACACCTCACAGCACATGGGCTCATTGCTTTTAGCCCACTTGATTTTTATTTTTACTGCTGCCGTGGTATCAGCTAGGGCAGTCTCAGAACATATATGTTGCACCGTTCAACGGACATCCATCTGCAATTTATGAATGTCATTCTGGTCACTGATTCGTCGTATCCTTGAGTGTCGTCGGCTTTTCTCTGCAGGTCCGCGTGGAGTCTGTGATGTCTGGGTCTTGAGGCAGCCATTTGGCAATCACGTCGGCTATGAGTGCGTAGTCCGCGTGGCCTTCATCATTAGCACTTGTGCATCACGAGGAAGACAGTTGGAATTAGCAGGTGTCTTCACCGCGAGGGCACGCAGACTTTCTTGTCCGATCGCGATTACAGGATCGCGACTAGAAATTAGCAGCGCTTTCCAGGTAACACCTAAACGTTATTTATTTATTTATTTATTTATTTATTTATTTATTTATTTATTTATTAGTACCTCACAGGCCCCGAAGAGCATTGGGTGAGGGGGGCAAATCGGTACAAGAATATCGTACAAGAACGCGGTACAAGTCAAATACAAGAAAGGAACACGCAATTTATACAAAACCGATATTCCATTTTTTACTAAAGATTGATACATTTATTTTTATTCGCGTCTCCTTAAATGTTTCCGAAACTTTAAAATAACCTGTGAAATCAACATTTCATAAACTTCATTTAAATAACATTTGTGCAACAGTGCGCGAAATTATAAGGTAAATCATCAGAGCAGATATGCTAGTTGAGTTTCGCCCCTTCAACCTTTTGCAAGGGCAAAACTAGGGTGGCAGGCATTGCGAACAGAACAATAAATAGGTGTAACTCATGCACTCTCCTCCCAACGGGTGTCATAAGTGATAGTGATGCATGCATGGGTCGCACCCAAAGGTTTTAAACGAAATAACGAAATTATGCTATCGTGCATGTAATCTGTGGCACGCCCCATATGAGATATTTAACTGCAAATTTTTGAAAGTTGAAAACGTCCTTTCTGCACAGTTAAGAAAAGCCTGAGACATGGTGCTTGAAAATACTGGTAATGTTAGTTGATGCTTGTGATGAGGGGCTTAAATAGTACAAAATTTAAAGCCCTAAAGATGCTCGGCCTGTGAGGGAAACCGTAACGGAGCACTACAGGTTATTCCAACCACTCCTTAATGTGTGCTGGCATCGCACAGCACACACGAGTTACCATCGAAACATGGCCACCGCGGCCATGATCGAGTCTGTCTTCCGGCTCAACAGTCAAGCGCCTATAAACACTAACACTGCGGGCGTTTATGTTTATGATATCAATATTACAGTAATATTTATATTTGAATAATGCTTTCATGTATAATTTGGAAAGAAAACACAATTTTGAACAAAGCATTATTGTAATATTTAGATGGAACGTTAGATGCTTAATACGCAGAATATAACGTTATATGTTGGTTTTTAACATCAGGGTAACTTTTTAATGTACTGTATAATGTTATTTCCGCTTCACAATTCGGTGTTACCTGCACATATTCACCTCCCATGCACTCGGAAGTTGACATTTGCTAGTCGCGTTTCTGTCTTCGTGATTCGCGGTTCCTTTGTCCCGTTGACCTCGCATTCAAATGCATGTCCTACAAATGTGCCTACATTTATTCGTTTAAGAATGTTAGTTAGTGTATCTTTCGCCATCTGTAAGAAAAGGCAATATTCTTACTGCTGCTCATTAGTGGCGTTATTGGTGAGTATTTTACCAGCTATATAGCTTTCGATGGGGGCGAAAAGCAAGGCACCCGTGTGCTGTGCGATGTCAGTGCACGTTAAAGAACGCCAGGTGGTCGAAATTACCGGAGTCCTCCACTACGGCCTCTCTCATAGCCTGAGGAGATTTGGGATACTAAACCCATAAACCGAACCAAACCTGTAGCGTTAACTGCAGAAGTTACCACTAGTTACCACCGTATGTCAGCACCGCCTTCGGTGTTTCAATTCTTCCACGCCCTTGCTGCTTTTGAACGATTATTCGCAAATGTGTTAAATATTAGTACAAACATTTGATGCGTATTCGATACGGTAGGGAAGCTGACCTATTCTTATTTGATTTCATTCGGTAGCGGAGAAAAAAAGTAATATTTCCAAGGCGCTCATTGCGGCTATATACGTCTATTGAAGCCATTTAATGAGAGCGACATAATCCCGCGGCACGTGATTTACAAAAAAAAAAAAAAAACGCTGGTTGACATTCACGTTTACGCAAGCAATACAGCGAAATATATAAGCTATGCATAGGCGCGAAAATAGCTACTTCGTTCTAAGTGCAATATTACCTCAAGCATCAAAAACTGTGGGTCTAATACAAGGCGTGCGTGCGTTGGTATACGGCGTAACAAGATTCTCTTAATGCTAGACTCCTCTTCCTTGAAGTCGTTTATTGCGAACCCGTGATTTTTATTAGCCCCGCAGAGTACTTGTTAAATAATCCTAGTTATCACACTCTCACCGCTATATAATGTAAACAGTTGAAGAAACGAATCCCGGTTGTGCACGTGGTAATGGATGAGGAAAAGAACCTATACGGTCCTCTGAGCAGCGTCACTTGGCGACAGACAGCGGAAACATTGTCCGGCCCTGCACAGGACCAGTAAATTTGCAACTCATACAAGTTCAAATATTGGACAGAATATGCTGCTTGGGACGCCGTGCCCGGACATAAAAAAGAAAATTATTAATCATGAGAGAGCGCACTCGCGTCCACTACCAGCCTGCAAGTAATACGGCTTTATCAGGCAACGTGTGAAGATAGAAGGCTCCGTTTTCCGTTCATTCTTATCAGCACCAGTGCATGCTATCAGCAACCAATGAAATGTGAGCAGCGGATCGCGCGGTCAGCCATGGAGGTAATGGCCAGCTTACACCGTTCCTCTGTCACCGTGCGGGCGGTTTCAGCGCGTCCATCCTGTCTGCAATACTTTTATTGCTTTTCATTTTTTATTTTGCGGTTGTTTTCTAGATTTTTCATTCCAGCGCCCCACGTTTACCACCGATCACAACTTACACGGTTTTGCTGAGCCGCGTGTACGAAGCGAGCGCTTTTATCTGCGTGGCCTGCAGCGCTTCGGTTTTGCCTCCATCATCGCCGTGTTATCAGCGTCTGGCTGCGTTTCAGTGGCAAAACGAGAAAGCGATAAAGAGGCAAAACTATTTCAAACCGAGTGAGTGTGCCTATCTCTGACGGAGACATGCGCTCGCTCGGATGTTCGCGTTTGATTTTGCTCCTGATTTGGCTTAACTTGGCACACTTAGAAACAGTTGCTCGTGAGATTCGGCGAAAACTTCGGAACTATACGTGCAAGGTATATGTACTATGGTAGCGAAGGCTCCATAGACGCCCATACATACAAAACATGGCGGCTCATGAGCTGCAGCGACCAATGAAAATTGGGGGGCCATGACGTGGAATGGCGTCACGCATACGTTCACTTTGGTGCAAACTATAAACAATTTTTTTGTTGTTGTTTTAACTGCCTCGTTGCATTGACGAGCCTGCATCTTTTGAAGGTTGTTGCCTTTCAGCGCGCGCCAAACTTTGCAATCTAAAAGAACTCGAGTTTCTGTTTACGTCCTCGTTTATGAGCAGTTGCTCCAGCACAATGAAAGTGGTTGGCAAAGGTGGCGGCATAGAAATTAAGGCAGCGACACTTCCAAGGACAGATCAAGCATGCAAATACTGCCGGAAGTCATGCAAGTACTTTGACCATGTACTTTGTCCCGAAACACTGGTGCAACCAGGCAGTCGTGCCCAGTTCTCAACAGAGCGTACCAAGTGAACAATTATGGTTTTCATATTCATGGTGTTTTGCACTAACCAAGCAAATACAGCAATAAAGTACAACAATTTTAAAAAAATGCATGTCTCAGACAGCTAATCATCTCGATGATCACAGCCGAGGTATGTAAAAGGCTTGAAGTGCCTACCACAAAACATCACCAAGTAAGAAACATGCATGTGTACATAAAACAAAGCTATGACAGCTGCAATTGAAATAAAAATGTCATGAAAGTTGGTGCATCAAGACACACGTGGAGCATATAGCACCGGGATTACTCTTCACATTTAAATTATTCGGCAGAAAGAATACAGCAGTTTTCAAGGAAATTTCAAGGTTGCACCAGTCCAAACAGTTTAGCATCAGCAAACGTGCTTAACACAGGAGCATTAGAGCATACCTTGAGTCTGTGTGCAACCTCCAGATCTGCTCACCGGTGAAAGTCAGCCGGGGAGAGGTGCAATAAGCCACCGACGGTTGAGTCCACGCTGCCGCAATGTGCCTCAGAGCACCGCTTTCTCACTTTGTGCAAGCTCATCTTGCGATAAAGCGCTAAGCGCAACACAATGCTGCAAAAAGACTTCGCACTGAACGCACGTCGAGGGGACGAAACCACAAAAACACGACTGCAGGGGTATATTAAATCTCACCAAACGGCGACAGAGCAGCGACCAGCAAGGACGTCGAAATCTTCGCAAAAGTGACGTTTTCAAACTCGGGACTAAATTGATACGCTTTCCCGGGCGCACCAAGGCCCGTACCACAGTAGACAGCGATAAGAAACCGTTTCGTGCTTCGTCAGCTTCGTTATCTCCGTTGCCTTGGTTACCTCTGGTTGCCAACTTCGCAAGAAGGCCTGAAATGTTTCGTCAAGACCGATGCAACATCAAGGGGGCGCGATAAGAGTGTTGCAAGATTTAAAGAAAAAATTAAGAATGCCTTAATAAAATATCTTACCTCATTCACAAGCAAAGTTATCAAAAGCTACGTGCAGTACTCTTCCCCCATCCCCCAACCTTCCGACTTCTAATGCAGTCCCGCGCTGCGCAAGACGCCGCGCTGCTGGCCAAGAGCAAAAAATGAAAGATGGCTTAGCTCTGCTATGCCTGGATATATGTAGTGAAAAGCAGTGACTACCTCAGGATCTGAAGAAAATTTCTCCAGTCTTCTGCGCCGTTCGCCAGCAGCTAAACTCTCCTTGGCTTCGATGTCGAGCGCGTCTGAGTTCACCGGCGTTTTATAATTCGTTTACAAGAAAGGAAAGGCGCAGCATCTGTCACTCGCGGAAGGCAAGAAGCGCCGCACGGCGGCGTTGGAGCGCACTGGTACCCGCTTGGTCCTCATAGCTGACGGCAGATGGGTAACATCACATCCTTGACGTCACCATAAATGAGTGACTTAACTATTTTTTTAGTTTATTTCTATATATGCTCTGTGGTGCGGCTTTCGAGGAAGCGCCAAGTGAAAGGCGCCGCACGGACACAGGGTTGGAACGCCTGGTGGGGTCAGCTTGGTGTAAACACTATTCACTCAAAATAACAGCTTGCGGGGCTAGTTGGTGCTGCATATTACCCAGAAATGTGGCGCAACAAACACAAACACATGCGAAGAGACACAGCTGTGCGCGTGTGTTATGTCTCTTTGTGTTTGTGTTACGTGTTATGTGTTTGTGTTTGTTGCGCCACATTTCTGGGTAATACCCTATTCACTATCCACGTCACGCCACACGAAACACTAGGGTGAGAGCTGGGCTATCAATTCAAGCGCTCAACTGTTTATTAAGCGTCAATACTGCAATAGTAATGTTAGATGTGTACCTGTGCTTTCTGGACTGAAATGCTAATTGCTTCCCTGCCTAGCTCGTCTGCGTAGTGTTAGATGTGCTCCTGCGAAGATTTTTTTTTTTTTGCTGTATACGCTAATTACGAAATTTTGCGATAAAATAGAAACACAAGATTTACCTATTGTGAAGATGACAACTTTAAAGTGAGTTAAACCAAATCGTGCAACGCCTATATTAGTTTTCTAAATCGGAAACCGCAAAACTCGTACTCAACCGCCTTAGGCCTGTGAAAAATAATGACAGCACCAGAAATGTGTTTATTACGCGTCAGTAAGGTCATAAGAATATTAAATGTGCACGTGTATTTTCTGGACTGCGATGCTAACTTCCTCCCTGCTTAGCCCGTCTGTGTGGTATATGTGCTCCAGGGCTGTATTTTTTGTTTCGCTAACTGCGCATTTCTATCAAAAAATAAAAACACAAGCTTTGCCTATTGTGACGATTATTTTGGAGTGATCGAAACAGAAAGATGCAACGCGTATAATGTCTTTCCTTGTTTTTCAAGTTGAAAAAAAAAAAAAAAACGGTTGTACGACGAGCTGAATCATTGAAAGTAACAGCTGATACCAAAATTGTTCTCCTTACAGATCTCAATAGCATACAGCGATGCAGTGGTTCCAATCATCTGTAAATCAAGCTGGCTTCTGAAGGGCTATCAGTGACAGCAGTCACCATGAACATTTTTCCCTACTTGTGGCAACTATTAATCACACCACTTCTACATGGTACTCTTGTAGCACAATTGCTGTTGTGAAATGTGTAAATAAATGCTGGGGCCTTTCTTCTTAAATTTTGTTTTATTGCAGTGTAGACTAGCATTGTAATTTTTCTATTACCATTGGCGCTAGCGGAGCAGTCGTGCAGTTTTTCGAGCCATGCGCAATTTCTTAAAACTACCCGACATAAAATGTCATATAGCGTTGGTGTTATTGCCTAACAAGTATCATATGATCACTTGATATGCTTAGTGGATGTCGGCCTTACAAGTAAATATGCTCAATATGCCCGATTCATACTTAGAAACAGTTATCCCGCTAGCGAATAACAGCGCTCCCGCCCCGCGCCGACGTTCGTACCCGTGCGACCCGTGCGCCTCGGACGGACGGACGGACGGACGGACGGACGGACGGACGGACGGAATATAAGAGCGTCCCCTTTGAAACGGGGTGGTAGCAGTAGCTATCATGCTCATTTTTCTACCTATATCCTAATTATTGATTTAAATTGGTTAATTAAACCATCGTTCTATTTATTAAATTTTTGTTTCTACGTTACTAACATTATGTCACTTCTCTGCTTTTAAGCCACCAAGATTCCAGTCGTTTTTTGCTAGTTTCCACCGCCGGTTTATTCACCCGGCCACTGGTATCTCTAAACCCCGGAGCTTCAGGAACAGTGACTGCGCCTGCATCAACTTCCGGATGAATACCATTACATTCGAGTATAATATGGTCAATTGTTTCACTGCAGTTACCACATACAGCACATGCGTCATCTCCATTGTTAAATTTCTTTTTGTAGCTGCGTGTTCTAAGGCACCCTGATCTAGCTTCAAAAAGTAGGGCACTGCCTCTTGAGTTATCACAGAAATCTTCCTTCCTGATCTGCATTTTCCACTTTCGGTATAATTCCACACTCTGTTTCTTTTCCATCGAATTCATCGAATTTTTACCTTGTGTGTTTGTCACCTGTTGCTTAATGTTTTTTATTTCTCCGTCCTTGTGACTAGCATACTTACTAGTTAGTTTCCTAGTTCTTTTCCTCCATTGTGAGTCAACGCTTTTTAAGTACAGGTATTTAAATACTTTAGCTGCCCATCTGTTACTGTCCAATTTCCTCAGGCGTTCCTCATATAATATTTTACTCTGAGCTTCCCGTACTTCGAAAGATGCCCAGCCCATATCTCCCTGTACCGCCTCATTTGTGGTTTTGCCGTGGGTACCGAGTGCTAATCGTCCAACGGACCTCTGATTTATTTCTAATGTCGACTGTACCTCTGATTTTAGGCACAAAACCACATTTTCGAAAGTAAGTCCGGGCACCATAATTCCTTTTCAAATACCCCTCAAAACCTCATACATGTTGTATCCCCACAATGCCCTATGCTTCATTATCCCGGCATTCCTTCGCCCTTTGGCCTTAAGTGATTGCTCATGCTTTCCAATGTATGCCAATTCTTCGTTTACCCATACCCCTAGATATTTATATTCTGGTACTCTGGGTATTTCATGGCCTTGTATTTTAAGACCCTGATCAGTTGAGCCGTTGAAAATCATCAGACCCGACTTAACTGAGCTAAAACTGAAGCCTAGAGCGTCCCCTTCGTCTCCGCAATACTTAACTAGAGTTTGCAATTCTTCCAGACTCTCAGCTAGCAGCACAATATCGTCTGCATACATCAAACCGGGGAGGCGCTGCTCTACCGCCTTTCCACCTAATCTATATGACAGGTTAAAACCTAGGTTACTGTCTTGTATCCTCCGTTCCAGGTTTATCATATAATGCATGAACAGCAGCGGTGATAGAAGACAGCCTTGTCCTAATCATTTGTATACTTTGACATCTTCCGTACTTCTTATCCCTTCCCACATAATTTCTACTTTGTTATCCCGGTATATTTCCTCTAGGAACTCTATTATCTCATAACCGATACCTTCTTCTTTTAATATGTTCCACAGGAGTTCCCTGCTTACGTTGTCGTACGCCCCGTTTATGTCCAGGAAGGCCAAATAAAAAGGTCTATTTTCCACTCTAGATATTTCGATGCATTGGGTTGGCACGAACAGGCTATCATCTAAGCGCCTACCATTTCTAAAGCCATTCTGAAGTTCTCCGAGTATCTTGTTACTTTCTACCCATGCCTGCACCTTTAATTTCACCGCCTGCATGGCCAACCTGTACATAACAGATGTTATGGTAATCGGCCTGTAGGATTTTATGCGCATTCTTTCTCATTTCCCTTTATAAATCAAATTCATTTTATTCTGCCGCCAGCTGTCCGGAATTTGCTTATTCGTTATGACTGTTTCCAGAGCTTTTAACAACGTTTCCTTACTTTTTGGACCAAGTTCATTAATCAGCTTGATCGGAATTCCATCTATTCCTGTAGATGTGTTTTTAGGAATATTTTTTTCTGCCTTTTTCCAGTTTAGATTGGTGAGTTATAAGCTGCTTTGTATTCTGCTACCTTGTGTTGCTTCCTGATTTGCGGAGATTACCTATCGTCGCTCTTAAATGACTCGGCTATAACTGATGTAATGTAGTTCACTGCGTTGTCTCCTTTTAAACAATTTCCCTCGTTATCTTGAATCCGATCCTGCTTTCTTTGATTCTTCTTCCCTAGCCATTTTATATGGTTCCAGAATTTTCTTGCTCCGCCTCTAGAGGCATCTTGTATGTCAGCCATCCAGCGATCGGTGGACTGTCTTATTTTACTTTGGACGAGGACCTGCACCTCAAGTTTCTTTTGTCGATATGATTCCCATTTTTGGTCGATTTCCTCCTGAGATACCTGTGCTTTCTTTGCTTCTCGGTGTTCCCTTGAAGCAGCCCGTCGTTGTTCAATAGCTTCCCTGATTTCCTTATTCCACCAGCTCCGTGGCTTCCTCTTTCCATTCCAGCGGTTTGCTACTTAATCCTCCTTAATTTTCCTCCTTATAAGTAGTTCTGCTCGTTCATAATATCAGTCCTTCATGGGGCTTTTCTCTATTGCTTCCTCTATGTCTGCTGCTATCTGCGCTATTTGATCGTCGTTTAATTTTGCGTTTACGTTTTGTCTAAGTTCCATTTCTCTTTTCATCAAGGGCCCCATCTGCAGACTAATACGTTTATGATCACTTCCCAGACTACACTCCCCTTCTTCGTCTATTTCCATTTTTGTGACCTTGCTATAAATTTCCTGCGACATTAAACAGTAGTCAAAGGTCGTCTGCCTGTTACGGAATTCCCACGTGATTTGGCCTTCACCATTTTGTTTCTCTATTTACTGTAACAAGATCGTGTCGCTCACAGAAATCTAGCATTAACTTCCCGTTACAATCCGTGTATCCATCCAGATCGTCGATGTGGCCGTTCATGTCCCCCAGCAGAATAATATTGGCCCCGTTTCCAAACTCGACCCCTACGTCAGTGGTGCTCTCAGCGAGGGGAGCGGCCGCGCCGCGCAACTTTACCCGACGGCGCCGCTCTGATCGCGCGGCGTGTTGACAGGCACAGAGAGTATAAAGGAGGCTATGATACAACCCATCGCTTGGTATTTATTGTGTTTACGAAGAAAAAACTTCTCACATTTCCTGGCCGCATAAACTATTTACAAAAACGACGCTGAGAACGAAGGCTTGCACAAGTTTTAATGTCTCCTTTTCTTTCATTCCTCTTTCTTTGTTTGATATCCTTCGTATAAGTCGAGATGTTTGATTACTTATCGTTCGGAGTTTTTGGATTAAATCGGTGTTTTTGCCATTTGATTGAATGTACATGCCCAGTATGCGTAACTTTTCTACGCTCGGAATGGTGAAACCATCATTGTATATATTAATATTTGTGTTGATGTTTTTTGTAGATCTTTTTGGTTTAATGATTAAAAGTTCCAATTTTTGAGATGAGCATTCCAAGACAATTTTGTTTGTCTTCTCCACTACCTGCTTGCTGCAGCGTGTCCTTAATCGTGCCGGCGTAACCCTTGGTTGTCCATAGGGTAATATCATCGGCATAGAAAGAGTGTTCTAGATCTAGAATTTGTTCTAATTTGCGTGCCAATTCTATTAAAGTGATATTAAAGAGAAATTGGGACAGTACTGGAGCCTTGCGGTGTGCCCCCGTCTCCTAGTGGGAAATTGTTGGTATGATAGATCCTAACTGTATTTCTGCTGTCCTACCTGTTAAGAAGGCCTTGATTTAATTATACATCCTGACGCACACCTGCAGGTCGGATAGGGTACCCATTATAATTTTATCGGTCACGTTATCAAAAGCTTGAAGTATCAGAAGCGAAGTCAATCACGCGCTTTGCACATTCGCTCTCTTTCTCTATCCTCTTCCACGGCCGGTCTCGAGGGAGAGCTCGCTTCTCTTCTCTTACGGCCTCTACAATGGGGTCTGTTTCCACCGCCCGCCGCGCCTCGGTGGAGTCGCCACCGCCCCACTGCTGCTCCTCCGCTACAGCCGTTCACGCGCAAGGGAAACGCGCGCTCGCTTTTAGCTCCGCCCGCGTCACTTGCAACCGGCAGGTCCTGACATTTCGCCCCTTATGGTTTATACAAAGGCCGTAATCAGCATCGAATATATATCGTGTACAAGGAATAAAATACAGTCAGCAATCCGCTCACGCGCGCGCGCGCCTTCGTCAGTGCGGCCGTGCACGGTCGAATGAAGCTTCGACACTTCAACATTTTTTGTCCCTAGCTACGTTTTGTACAAAAATAAATTTACCAGGCTATGCAATGTGCCTTTGAATGTTGTAAGCAGGTGTAGCGCGACCTGACGTGAGTGCATGGTGAGCTGTTGGGTGGAGATTCTGTCAACCGCTACCGTTTTCGTCTAGATCAAAAGAAGCACCGGCGAAAATTCATGGCGCGTCTCAGATTCAGAGTAAAGAACAAAAATCTACTCATATAGTTAAAATTTCACTTCTCTAGTGGAGTGGGCTGTTCTTGCTTCGTTCAAAACATATCAGTCGGTTGAAAGAACGAAGATGTATATGTAGTCTTGCGACTACTTTAATCAACGAAATGGGCATAAACAGTTCAAGCAGAATTGAAAAGAGCGGCAAACAATAAAAAATTATCCTTCAAAGTTACACATTGCACTACATATTCATCAATTCATCAAAATGCGACCTGCGTCTAGAAAATTCAGTCTCAAAATCTTCCTGCACGGCTTGTAGGAGATGCCATCACTTCCTCCAGTTCCTCGGTTACTGATTACGGCATAGCAGAAATGATTTTTGTTTTCGGCATCGTCGCAATTGGTGCCTTGATTTTGCTCTCAGATGAAACGCTCGTCTTGACAATGTATAGTCAAGTGCCGCTAGCTGTTACGGCACTCGCATCTAGCATATATGTCGCTCCCTTCCGTACATTAACCTTATTTCCCGAAGAGAGCCGCAATGGGTCGCTATATAGGGCTTGAAATGAGTCTTCAGTGAGAGTGTCCTTATATAACGCTTTAGAAGTTTCATGCATACTTTCGATACAGCAGGGGAACTCATACTGCATCGAGTATCACCTTCATCATTCATTGGCCTCTTTTTACCACTTCCTGCACAAGTGGTTTCATGAATATCAAACCATTTTTAATTGTTTTCATAATAAGCTTAATATCATGTAAAAATTTTAATGAAATAACTTTTATATGTAAAATTAAAATACTGTTTATAAAAGCACACATTGGCTAATATATGAATTGTAATAACATTTAAAACTCAACCCTACAACGATTAAATTGACTGTTACACTAATACTTTATATCATGCAAGCATTTTGCAATTTACATTACATTTTTATGCAATTATTTTCATATTCGGTGCTACATGGATGGTTTCGCATCTAGCGCTGAAAGACGGTTTTGCTGTTGCAGACGAGTTGCTGTCATATTAGCCTTGAAGAAGCTTGGATGTGATCACTACTCATTTTTTTTTTTATTCCTATTCTTGTACACGCTTGGGAAAAATTCGGGTTAAAATGGACAAAAGTAGCTACTATGCCGCAATGTATGTCATGCGTGTCGAACGTTTGCTGAACGACAGTGTTTTTTATATCCGTTCACGTGCGTAGTACGTTGACGACATGCCGCTGCAGCATCTACCTTCTGTGTTCTTTCATTTCGGAGCTGCACTCACCACGAAACTCGCGGGCGACAGCGCGAAACCAAGCAAAAGCCACACTCCGCCACTGAAGCAGACGCGGAGCAAACAGTAAGCAGGTCGCGCCTCTTGCGGCGGCGGAGAGCGCAACTTAGGGAGAAACGTTGAGAAAGTGCGCGCGCTCTCCCTCGAGACCGGCCGTGCATCTTCTTAATTTCAAAACTCTTAGCCTTTTTTACAGGAAAGTAGCGACATCTAACGACAACTTTACAAACCATTGCAAAAAATTGTTTTGCGCCGCGTACCCCTGATGGCGCTACACACCCTTACACCGTAGGGTGCCTCGATGTGCGCCGTGCACGGAGCGGCGGAGAGGGCGCGCGCATCGAGGCACCCTATTACACTACACCGTTGCAGCGCAACATGCAGGCTTCCTATTACATCATAAGGAACCTAATGTTGCACCGCGGTTACACTGAACTATAATATTCTAGTTCACTGTACCGCGGTGCCACGACAATGTAGGTGACACAGATTTATAATTAGGTATTATTGAATGAGTGAGTGAACTTTATTAACTGCTTGAGGATCTTTTTCTTCGCCTCTTCAGCCGAGGCTGACGAGCGAATTCGCTAGTGAAAATTATAAAGTGCCGTACGTTATCTGTGCTCCAAAACGCAGTTCACAACATGTGGCGCAATCTATCGAATGTCGAATTTACTTTTTTTTTTTCTGCTCCTTATGAATAAAGACTTATGAACAAACGAATGTACTTTCTGGATCCGATTACCACTGTACTAAACTTAATTTGCTTCGCTGATATGTTTTTAAGCTCAGGAGCGTTTTGCCGAGAAAAATTGTGCAAAAGAAACTGCTCTTGCGCCCCGCAGATGGCTTTGCTGTAGCACAAAGTTGCCGTGTAAATAAGATTGTGCTAACTCTTGCCGTGAAAATTAGAATTCTTGCTATTTTCTACCCCTTTCAAAGCATGGCAGGCGAGTCGGAGGCGAAGCTGCCGCAGAAGCGGTATTATAGGCAGAGAGCGCACTCTAATCCAATAGCTGATCACTGTTTTAATTAGTAAGTGTATTGAGCAATTACTTTAGTTTTATTCGTGTGCCCTGAACAATGTACAGCGCCCCTCAGACATGTGCCAAGTGTACTACGCTGAAAGCAGCGCGTGTCAATGTTTACATCGCGACTTTGCTGCTCTCGCAAGACGAAGTGCACGTTCTGTTGAACTCACTAGTGCTGCTCACGACTGCTTTTGTGCACTTGCAGCCCGCCATGCCCGGATGACATGGACTGGAGCGAGTACTTCCCGCAGTCTTTAACGGGGGACAAGCAGGTGGAGTTCGCTGACGTCGGGTGCGGATACGGTGGCCTCCTTGGTTAGCATTACATTGCACTCAACGCTTGCATGAGTTTCAGATGGCGCCGCGTTTGATTTTCTCTCGCCATTAACATTATTAATGCAAACCTCTGCTCTACGGCTCCTGCCTCTTTTCTTTTTTTTTTTTTTCTTTTTTTCTGCCCCCTGACCCATGAACATTCATTCTGCTGTGCTGTGGCAGCGCTGGATTAAGATGGGGGCTGAAGAGGCCTCGGCCCAGGGCTTCGTGTCCAAGGGTACCTGCTTCATAGTAACGAATAGCGGAACTTCGAGCAACTGCATGAAGAGAAAACAAGAATGAAGGGACAGTCCCCGTCTAATCTGACTTGGTTTAGCTTTTGGGGAGACCTTGTCGAGCTGCGAAAACAGTAATTCCCCACCACTCTGGGAGGTCCCTTTCTTGTGAGGTTATCTGCACTTGCTTGCTTAGGGATTGGAGAAGAGTTTTTTTTTAAGATTCCTCCATCTTTGGCGGTGGGTGACTTTAATAGAAATGTAAAGAAGCAGTAGATGAGATAAGCAGGAAAATCTTTTCCCACCTCCATCATCAACACTGCCTTATATCTCTCATATAGTTCCATCGCTCTTTTTCTCCCGCTTTGGGAGAGGAAAACGGGCCTTGCAAGGGTGAATACCTGACTAGACCCATGTTACCTCCTTATCTGAGCTTTAATTGCTACCGTTGTGTTATGTGTGTGGCCAAACTAATGCATCATTCTCGCACTAATCTCAGCGGTCGCACCTTGTTCTTTTTTTAGCTCAGTGTAGTTAAAATGAAACGGCGTATATCGCAGAAGTATAATATGAAAGTGAGGAGGGACTGCCAGAGGGGGAGGGGTGCATGCATTGTAGTCCAGGGCCACCATTTTTCTTAATATGGCCCTATGCTTTGGGCAATGTAAACACTGCTGAAAGAGAGTAACGCTAAGGTCACTGCCAGGATCGTTGAGAAAGGAATATACTATGGTAATGGTATAGGCCGATGCCTTTATCAACTCAATTTCATTTTCTTTTTGTCACTTTTATTAACATTTTCATGCTTGTTGCATATTCACATGGTATCTAGCTTGTGAGTTGCTATATGTATTGTGATGGATACCAGCACTGCAGCATAAATCCACCTCTATGTGCGAAATCCACCTCTATGTGCGTGCACATTAAGTCAGGTCCTGCCTCCAGACATGATGATTGCACATAAGAAAGGTTCTTTGCACGAGAAATGTGTCTCTTGCCAAAATTTTTCAGTGCAATAAGCTATAATCTGCCTTAGATTTTATTTAATATCACCATGCAATAGAGCTATCACATAGTATCAGTGAAGGGTGCAAGCTGAGTGGCAATACCATGCAGCTACATATATCAGTCAATTGCAATTAATGCATATGTTTCGGACTATGCTGATGGCACTTGTCTGTGCTCTCATGTTAACACAGGCAAAGAGGAAATAAGAATGGATAGCTGGGCAAGTTGGTAATGGTTTTGGACACAGTGATCATTCGTATGCTCTTCTTCCTTTCATCCTTCATCTGTTTTCGTGCTGTACCATGCACAACAAATCAACAAGGCAAACTTGGAAGCGATGTTGTTTGAAAAGCTGACTTGCAAAGTGCATTTTATGCACATAACGCTTGCATCCTTAGCAGCATTCTGAATCTTGCAATGAAGGGATTACATGATTTTGTTCAAAATGCTGTATTTTCTCTCATTGCATTTTTTGTATGTCTACACCTTGGATCGCGCTTGCAACTTGAGCATTTCTATTGCGTTTTTGTTTCCTTGCTGTGGGCATTAGGTATATTAGTGGTTACATCTGTGAGGCTCTGTGAACAAGGAGCAGAATTTTGGAAAGCAACTATATAGTGCAACGAAACAGTTGCAGTATGTGGCAGTTGTCGTCAGTCTCTCTTTAGTGGGCATCATTTCAAACGGGCTTGAGAACAAAAGGTGAACTTATGCGGCCTGTTGCAGAACGAAGGTGCCCAGCCATTGGCATGAGCTCTGCTTGCAAAAAAATTAGTCTGGCTATGCGAGGAATAAAGCTACGCTCCTGGACAGCTTTTTGTGGCTATATCAAAGCTATGGGGGCAGAGCGTTCATCACAGTATTGCTACACCAAGTAGTTCTGGCATATTTGGCCTCGGTTATGTTCTAGATTTCAGCTTTGCCTTTGCTTGAAATAATAGCTTTCAAGTAGCCAACATAGAAATGTGTCTCTTTACACCACTGAAGACTTAAGTGAATGTAAATTCATGGTTAATTAATATCCATGCTATGTACATTGTAGAAACAAGCGTATTGTGGGAGCGTACAGAAACCGGCAGCCAGATGCAGCAGAAACAGCCAATGTACGCTTTGGGGGTTTCCTGACAGATTGTGTGGCCATCATACTTGCACTATGTAGTGTATTGATTTCAAAATGTCCTACGCTAACACTGTGCTGGCTTGTATTGTAGTATAATCTTAATGTAATGATAACGTAAATATTTCCGTAATGATATATTATTCCAGAGCACAATCCGTGACATTCCTTAAGGGACCATGTTCTATTGCTTTGCAGCCACAAAATGTTTTCTGGGAGTAAAGTTATCACCACCTGACAGGCTGAATGCTTATTGTAGTGGCATGAGAAAAATGATGAACATCAAGACATGATAGGATTTGGTGCTGGTGTCAACTGGAATTTTATCTTCGTTGTTATCCTATGTTCTTCTTCTGGTATTTGACGCACTCTACCTATCCAGGAGCTCGTATACCTAAATTGAAGTGCTCAACTTACCAGCATACTTGACCAATTCCTGTCTTACAGTAGGCAGAGAAGCTTGCTCTTCGAATACAAAATTAATGATATTAGGGCACACAAAGGGCCCTGTTGACAGTTCATAATACATTTGTGATGCCCCTGCTCATTACTTTGAAAACTTTTAGGATAATTGTTCAGTCGATGCTTGAGGCTGCAAAACAGTGAGAGGCTGAACAGATGGCAGTAGAATGCATGCTAGAATATCTGCCTCTTTGCTTCATGCCTTTTTCACTGCTTGACCGGCATCAGAGTCAGTGTTGGGCCTGTCTGCCTTTCTCTGATCTGGCCTCTTTTTGTGGTGCTTAGCATGCTTCAAGCTCTTTCTTTGTATGACCTCTCTCACAGTGGCTCTGTCGCCAATGTTCCCCGACACATATATGGTGGGCATGGAGATCCGAGTGAAGGTGTCGGACTACGTGCAGGATAGGATCAAGGCCCTCAGGGTGAAGCATCCGGGCCAATATGAAAACATAGCCTGCATCCGCACAAACGCCATGAAGCACCTCCCAAACTTCTTTAGGAAGGGGCAGGTATGAAAAATCTCTTTCGTTTTTCTTTTTTTTAATTGGCACCATGCTATGCAATGCTCACACGACACCATGCAATCCTGAGCATAGAGATAACGTTCTCATGATCCCCTCTCACAAGCCTTGCAGTAACTGAGTGGATTCCAAGGAAAGGCCAGCATGACAGGGGGCAGTAGAGATTTAGGCAGGTTATAGTGTTCTGGAATTGAGAAGTGTGCGGTCTTCAGTGCGTGACAATGGGAGCGAGGTGGTCGCCGAAGCGATGAAAACATAGGTGGCACTGTCAGTTGCAGGAGCACATCAGCAGCACGCGCGCCACAGAGGAAACGTTCGGGGCATCAGCTTCTACGGCTCCTGCCCTGCGTTGATTTCATTGCATCGCGTTGCTTCTGTGCCATACTATGATGCATTGTTGATTATTGGTCAAGCCGAAAAACATGTATCTGCAAAGAGCGCAATCACAGTTCCAGTTCGTCTTGTTGGGCTTTCAAACTCCCCCCCTCCCCTTACTGAACGCCCTCTGTTTTGTTATTTCTTCTTTTTTTTTTCTTGCTAATTGCGCATTCTTTCTGCTGTCTTTCCATTCGAGCCCTTCCCTTCTCGAGGTACACTCTCTCCATACAATGGGGGAATCACGTTAGCCTTACAAACGAGGAACCCACCCAGCTTCTTTCAAGTCTAGTTGATGAGCTTGACTGCTTGGTTGACGAGGGAAGGCTCGAGGACGTCGAAGGCACTTTGAATGCCCTTCCTCCAGATGATCATAAGCATGTCACTAGGGTCACTAGGCACAGTTCTAGCGGTCTCATAGCTTATATTGCAGTATATATGGCTCGAAAGTTCAAGCGCAAATCAAAATGCAGTACTTGTTCGGCGTATCTCATTTTGAGGAAATCGTGCACGGTACAAAATGAAGGAAATAAATTCATCTCGAACTTCGATCATGGAGATCTTCTTTATTCGTGTGCAGAGCTTAGCTCGTAAACATGCTGAAAGAGTCTTTCAAGATTTTTCTTTTTTCAGTTCGGGGAAAATTAATGCAAATAGCATGGGTGAATTTACAATGTTTTTTCAAGGTGAAGAGATTTCCAAGCTTGGATGTCCTACCCATGACATAGAAATGACGCTTCGCATAGTGAAGCTCTACATCGTCATGCGATTCCCTTTTGATGTGAAGTCACTAAACCAAGAGGTGAGCTCTAAAGCAGAGCAGATAAAACACCTGAGGGTTAGGAGATGCAAGTAATCGTGTTTAAGGGTTCTACCTAATGAATCTGGCTATGTCTTGTGTGCTTTTAAATTTAGCAGCCTAATTCATTCATGTTCTTCTAGTCCAGTGACATTTTCACACAATTCTGTAGTGTTTATTATGTTTGTACCATATGCTTGAACTATTTATTTATATTCACTTAAGTCGTGAGTTGTTCATCCTTCTGGTTTTTGAAGGCATCCGCTGTGAGGTTTCTTGCATTTGTATGAGCTCTCACTGATCTGTTACATTTTGTATAGAACTGCCTGTTCATATGTATCCACCCACATTCAAATAAAGTATTCAACAGCCCCTGGCATAATTTCTGTCTCCAAGCAATCTTCACATCACTTCAGTTTAGTTCAGTCGTGTCTGACTTTTCGTAACCCTATGGACCATATCACGCCACGCTTTCTGGTCTCTCGCTATCTTCCTAACATCACAGAACTTCATCTGCAGCGCCTCGAGGATGCCATCTAACCATTGCGTTCGCTGTCTACCCCTTCTCCGGTAACCCACAACCTTTCCCAACATAGCTCTATATATATATGAGGCAAACAAAATACGCTAGCGCTTAGCCTAAAACACCGTCCACTGCGTTTTCACTGCGAGCGAGTGTCTATGGAGGACTTCAGTCTAGCCCGCATAAACCCACTTATCCGATAATAAAAATTTGTGATCATAAAAATATGACAGGCATTTGTCATTGGACCTTTCATTAATGTTTGAGAAATAAAGTACACAATATGTTCAGAAAATTTCTTACTGTTGCTTGTCAGTTAATTGGCAATCTATATCTTACACTGACTGCACGTATCTTGCTGCTTGAACATATTTTCCTCAACAGCGGCCGCTTTTGTAGGGAACTAGTTCTTTTATTCATGCGCAGAATCGGTTTAATACATTTGGCCAAGCATGTGGGAGCTAAAGCGACACAATTGTAGTGTGCCTTCAGGGCCGGAAGAACTAGCGGTGATTGAGGCAGTTCACCCAGCTGTCTGCTCAGCGCTCATCATGCTCCTCTTACACGCAGCGCCACCTCATGTCACCCGGATCACGCTGAAACGACCAGCTCGCCAGCGGCAGACGGTACACTTCTCAATTTTAGAACACCATAGACAGGTGGATGAAAGGAGAAACTTTGTAGGGGTAAAGTGGTTGCAGCTGGTACAAGACAGGGTTAATTGGAGGAATATAGGAGAGGCCTTCGGGCTGCTGTCCACATAGCTGGATAAGTGTTGATGGCATCACTGGCGCCGTAGACAGCGGTCAGAAAAAGTTTTGATTGGCCGACAGGGTCACAATGTCACAACCACATTACCTTGCGAGGGGATTTCAAACGCCCACATTAGAAAATAAATCCTGATTGGTCGACAGGGTCACAACCACAAGACCTCGCGTAAGATTGCAAACTCCCCGCATTTAAAAAAATTTTTGTGACATGAATACACTAGTACAGACACATAATTTGGGTTATTTTTGAGCGGATGGCTGTATTTTTGACGTTTTCTGAGCGGCCGCTGGGTCAGAGGCAGCGTGCTCCCGACTGTGAGCCGGCGGGTGTGACGTCACAACTACCCTCTGTAACATCATGGCCCCGCGATCCCGCCGCCGCCACCCCCGCACCTGAAGTTGTTTGACCGGCTACACGCAGTGTGGTTCCTTTGCGTCGCGCCGTGCACAATTCTGCGAAGTGTGGAATGCTGCAAACGAGGGAGGTCGAGGGGGACGTGCACAGAGGACGCATATTGCGGACAGTTGTTTGCGAGCTGGAAGGGAACGATGAATTGTGCGCAGGAACAGGAGCAGCAAAAAAAAAAAAAAAAAAAGTCTGTCCCTGCGCTTTGTGAGTGCCACAGGGAAAAGGAAAAATGAACAGGTGCGACAGGCCACGATGGGGGTAGTTGTGACGTGATATCTGATTTTGTCAGAGCTTTCACAGGAGCCCGCTTGGTGCGGCGATTTAAGAAATATTGATTAAAATACTTACTTTCCGCTCATTTTTGTTCGTAAAGTGGATTGTTTTGGTCACTCCCAATGCGATAGCTACCATCTGCACTGGAAATATCGGCGGCAATTTTTTTATTCAGTATACCTCTAAAGATGCTATGACATCTACTTTCCAGGTGGTGCTTAAACTTCCTCATTTTTTATTCTGAGCGGTGTTCTCGGGATGGCTTTGGATTGCAGCTTGCGTGGAGATTGCGTATAAGAAATAAGAAAGGAGTAACCAGAAAATTTTACTTACTGTGCTTTCAAGATTTGTCCTCTCAAAATTTGCTGTGAGATTGTTCACTGTGTGTGCAGCCTCTGAACATACTTGAATTTTGGAAAAAATCTAAGGTCTTCTTTTCGCATAAGAGTGGTATATAAGGAAAGCGTGCTTAGCCATCATAGTCATCCAAAGGGAGAGTCGTACAACCCTAAATCTGGAAGTGTCTCAAACAGGGAGGACACAGAATCACTGCAGTGCTATCCACTGCATGCTTGGAGGGGGTATTCAGAGAGCTAAATTGGAAAGTGCTAGAGATATAATCCTAATATAGAGGTGTGCTATTGAAATGTTATAGGACAGCACAGGATACAAGCCCAAACTTGCCTAAACTTCATTTTCACCTTCACCAACATCAGCGCGAGTGAGATAAAAGCAATCTTGTGCTTGTGTCTTTTGCTGCCCCTTTGTGTTTCATTTAGCATGCCTCTATGTTAAGATGATTTGAGGCTGAATAGCCCTTTTTAAAGCTTTAGATATATAAGGTAATGGAGCATACCTCAGTTGTGACAGCTTCTCCACAGTATATGCTGAGGTGCATGAAAGTCATTTTGTGTGGGCGTGCCTTGTTGCATAAAATTATTTTATCTTTTTCCTCGGCAGTCAGTATCATGCAGATGCCTCATAAATGCTGTTGCGTGGGGTCACCATAGTTTACGGTCATTGTGTAGTGCACGCAAAACATTTTGTCTGAAATAGATTTCTTTTTTTTTTTCTAATTACGTTGAGTACTATAGGAAACCAACCAGCTGGTCTCACTTTTCATCTTATTGGAGAATTCATATTAACCAAGTCCGTCCTAATAGGAATCTACTGTATATAACAGCCACATCTTACCAGTACTTGAACTGTGGAGCAGGAAAGCATTGGAAGTTTTATAAAGGACAGCAAAATGAGCTATAGAAGAGAAGAGAGTAGAGCGGGTCAGAGAGTGAACTTGGCTTTGATATCCTAATCGAAATAAAGAAGGCGTGGGCATGGGCAGGTCATGTAGTGCAAAGGCGAAGACGATGACCTCTCAGGGTAACGGAGTGGATCCCATCCCAGAATGGCCAGCAAATCAGATGGTAGGGCAAGAGCGAATTAATCAAAAGCTTGAAATGTGAACGATGCTGTTTGAATGTTTAGAGTAATCCCTCCATGGGGTAGCAGGTTCGTAACATTGTATGGACGCTAATGAATAATTAATCTCTTATTACTAACTACAGTAACGCCATTTACCTTGGGCAGGAGAAACAGTGAAGTGACAGCAAGACAGACAGCTTGTTTGCATGGGCAGCCTTTAGTGATATGTAGGTATGGCATCAAAATGTACCCATGCCTAGCTGACAGTGTTATTGTATGTGTTTATTTTTTCCTTTCCAGCTGTCAAAAATGTTTTTCCTCTTTCCCGATCCCCACTTCAAGAAGCAGAAGCACAAGTGGCGGATAATCAGTCGGCAGCTTTTGGCTGAATACGCCTACGTGCTCAGGATCCAGGTATGTGGACTGGTGCCGGTGCTGAAATGAAGCCCAGAACTCTGATGATGCCAGATATGATGTCAGATATTCAGAGCATGCCAGCTTCTGACATCTATGCTATGAAAAAAAAAAAAAAAAGAGAGAGAGCTATTAGAGTTACTGAGCTCTACTGAAGGGCAACTGAGCATGAAGTGATTGGAAGCAAGGGGCTTTGATTCTGAAGACAGAGTTTCACAGCACACAGAACAGAATTGAACATTGGCAGTTTCCAGTTTAGGTTTGGCTTCATTCATTTTACCTTTAGCTTTTTATTGTTCTCATCTTTTGCTGAGATGAATACCTGACTGTTGCACTGTTAGGTGGACGAGAAGACCAGTACAGCCTTTAGGACGCATTTCAGAAAGGAGAGTCTTTTGCAGTGCGGAGTAACAATGCGGAGCAGAGCAGCTGGTGGAACAGTGCTACACGTAATATGGAGCCTTGTCAGCCTTGTCGGCTTTGTCATGTATCTTCCCATGGTGCTGTGAAAAACGTTTTGAAGAATATAAACCAACAGCCCCAGCATGAAGTTTTTGCTAAATACTCGAAGTTCTGCGTAATTTTGTGATACTGCTTGTGTAAGAGCAGTCCCTAGGTTAGGATTGCTAACACTGGGCTTATTATGCGCGAAGTTGTACCAGCAATGGGCAATATAGAGGTTAGCAAAAACCACTAGGCACCATTTGACCAAGTTGGGCATCGACTGAACTGGAATGAGGATGCGGTTACTACCTAACGCAATGCTGACAATTTTCTAATTCACATGGACATTGAGTAATGGCATAACAGTACTACTTTGCCTACAGGGTATCGGGTACTGTTTTGTATTGTACCAAATAAAACAGTATGCCTGAATGGGCTTCTATTTGTGATGGAAGCTGGCTTTGGACAGCACTCGTCTTCCATTCCTGCTTTTATCGGTTGTTTCTCTCACGATGTGGACATCTGAAAGGGTACATGCCACTGCAATCATCATTCTTGTCAGTTGTTTCTTGCACCATACATCTGTAAATATGCCAACCAATAGTTCGGTAAATTGCTTTTGTGTTTCTTGTCGGCATCCCATAATAAATGTGACTGTTCTATGGAGTTAGGTAAAAAGCACCTCTCATATGTAAGTGATGTTAGAAAGCAATAAACACATTTACATACCAGTGACGGGATGAGATATCAGTTGCCTTCAACCCGAAGCTACTGCTACTGCTGTATGCTCTGAGTGTACATAGTATGAATCAGGCCGTTGTTCGAGAGCCATATGCTCAAACTTGTTGTCATTCGCCTTTTTTTTTGCAATGCAAAAAATTTGGTTTTAAGGTGACCTCTGCCTCATCATCATTCTACTAGTGCTCCAATACGCACTGAACAAAGTAACTTATGAGTATTATATGCATACCTCTTTACTATGGCAAAGTGGTACTTGTATGGCTGATTCCCTTGACCTTTCTGAAGTCATAGGGATCTCCGAATGATGCTCACATTTCTTGCATTCACATTCATTATTCCTTTGATATAATAACATTAGACATTGCATCAAAACTGCGCAGTGAGCTGCGACATAACTGAAAATTACACACAGAACAAAATAACAAGGCACGACATGAGTGCTAACCAGCGTTCCATTGCATGAGGAGCTATAGAAAAGATAAATGAGGCACATCAACCTTGCGTGCACCTACTCAAACGCCACTACACAGAAAATATGGCAGGTGGAGTTAAATTATGACGAAGAAAATTCTGTCTCTCCTGATAGACAATCTCTTTTTCTAGCAAGGCTACTAAAGGAGTGCTGACAGATTCATCGCTCTTTTTGTGTATGGGAATAGCTTCAACGATCTTATGAGCGACTTTATCCTGGTTTTTCTTTAGAATCTAGCAGCCATAGAGATTAGGTTTACGCTGTCTCTCCCAGCATTCTCTGCAATACGGGAGGAGGTTATTCTACGTGGCTGGCACTGAGTCAATACAAATGTCTAATGGGCACTGTGGTGCGCTTTGGGAGCAAGTTATCTGATGTGCAACTAACGAATGAGGCAGCTTATGCTCGCGCTTTTTCAGTGCTGAAGGTGAGCTGAGAATTGGTTCCCAACAAGATTGCTGGTTCGGCTACCATCTTTCATGCAGACTGTGCCACTTGAAGTATTTTGAAACTTGCCTATCTTGACCTCGGGCATAGAAAAAACATCTAACCTCTTACCTTTGTGCCTCGTTTCAGGGCCTTCTCTACACTATAACGGATGTCAAGGAACTTCATGAGTGGATGGTTTCTCACCTGTCCGAGCACCCCTTGTTCGAGCAGGTGTCTGAAGAAGACTTGGTGAGAATGTTGCTTAAAGCACCACTTCTGGTTTAAAGGCCAGGAGCAGACATGCACGGGCCATGTACAATCGGAGCATCCTAGCTAATTGGCCTTTTGTGTTTTGTGCTTGAAGGACGCTGGTGGCTTTACACAAAAGCTCGCAAGACAATTACAAGTCAACGCGAATATTTGACTGTTAGCCATAGAGTGAAAGCGAATAATTTGCCAAAGTTCTGGTGATCTTGTTTAAAGTAGAAATCAAGGCCTTGCTCACAATTACAGACTGCTGAGTCACAGCTTTGCACTTTCATTGCTTCTGTCTAAGCTGCACAGACTGCGGGGTCTTTGCATATACATTGCTTTGTCTGCTTTCACTTGTGATAACTAGCACCTGTGAGTGACATAGTCAAATTGAGAAAAGAGCTGAGGAGGACTAGTAGTCTAAAAGAAGTGAAGGGCTTCATCTGCTAGCACTGTCTTTAGCACAGCATGTGAAATGTAATGTCCAATTACAGTCTTCCTTTGCTTGGTGTGTAGGGTATACATGGCAGTCAATCATGGATAAGTGCAAATTAAGGCAAATCATCTTAGCTGTAAGCTAACTTAACAATGTTAACTTACTGTTTCTTACCGTTATAAGTGCTTACTGTTTCTTGTGACAGGAGAAAAATATAAGGCGGAGCTTTGTCCTGCACATATTTTAAGAAATGCATTTCAGGCCATTTGTTACAATAGCATGGAGTGTCCAGTGACCAGAGAAAGTTGCGAGGTTCATCACACTACACTTGAAATTCGCATTAGTCTTCAGTTAACGGCTTTTTTAGACACCTGTGAATCCTAGTGTATTCTGGCAGTGCGTGGATTTTTCCTGTGTTATAAATCATGTTCACTCACGTTGCCACTGTGTGTGGACTGCAGTGCTTTCAATGAGGTAGAGCTTCCTCGAATGAGACACTCTACCAGGCTTGATGGCGCTAAAGGTCTGATTCGAAAATGGTAATGGCTGCTGTCTAACTTTTCTTGCCGATTCTCATTCGTGCACTTTCCTACTCAGTTAGTCACTAATCCTTTAATTTATGCTTCTGTTATCTCATACACACTCATTAGCATGCATTTGTAAGCTACTGCATTACGTGAAAGACCACCCAACATCAATACCCTCTTTAGCTGTGCTGCACCAACGTGTCTGCATGGCCTAGGTGTAGCACGTCTATCTTGCGTCCTGGGACACCAAAACATTCGATTCCCATCCCAACCTGCCATCTCAAAGGAGCTGCCCAATCAGTGTCTGGCCGTGTCACTTGCCGACTACCACCTGCCAGAGCAATGCTTGTGATTATTTGTTCACTACGCTAACAATGCCGGATGTTCTGTAGAATGAGGCTTTTAATGCTATTGCCTTGAAAAAACTTAGGGAAGTCTCAAGTAATGTGAACCCTCGACTCTATGGCAGGATCTTGGTGTGATTGTAATGTTACTGTCACGAACGGGCATTTGACTACTTGCCGTGAGCATCGCTTCCAGTAGCGTGTACGCTGGCGGCAGTCCTTTTGCTTGCACGAAACCAACTGGCGACTGAATGAACTGCAGGACATCCCTAGCCCTGATGTTCAAATCCTGGAGTGTGAACCTTGAAACCCTGCCGTAAATCACGATGAATCTGCTGTTTTACCTTGAAAGCCATCATTGTCCTCTTCATTGGCGCCATCTTCCGCGCACAATAAGGAGATGGTATTGGTGATATGGGTGCAGGCAGGCATCGATTGCAGTGACGGTAGCACCCATATCTCAGAAGCATGCAATGCCCCCCACGAATTGTAGCCACACCGGTTCGACTGCGACACTTATGCCATTTTCACGCCGTTCTCTTCTTAGTATTTTCTTTCCTTGTAAGAAATTTCTGGCTAATTATCGTGGTAAACATCTTCCAGGTGGTCAGAAAAGTATCGTTGTAGCTGATAATCCGCTGATAATCAATCTTTATGTGTGGTTTATTTTTACATAAGGCAATGGGAAAACTGATAAATCCCAAGAATTTGATCGTTGTAAGCAATATTTCGTTATATATCTGGTATCGTTGTGAGTGGATAACACTATTATATCTTTCATAATTAGCTATTGTGCCAGCGTTTATTGGGAAGTATTTATTTTTGTCATATCCACGTTGATGCTGAACCTTGTACTTTGTTTCATTGATCTCTTCTGTGTTGCACTCTTTTTGTCACAAATGCTTTCAATTCCTTGGTGCCCACTACAAGAGACGTTTCGAAACTTTTGCAGAAGGCTGACGTCATTGTTGAGAAGCTGTATGAAAGCACAGAAGAAGGCAAGAAGGTGACGAGGAATTCTGGAGAAAAGTATCTGGCTGTGTTCAGGCGTATTGAAGATCCCTACGTTGCAAACTGTGGGCGAACTGAAAGTGACTGTAATTTGATGGAGTGATGCATACCATCGCACCGGAAGTTTGAAGTGAGCAGTGAATAAATGCATTCGTTTGAAACGACATTGCTTAATAAAGATGAACCGCTCACTTTCCAGTTTCCATTGCACATGACCATATCTTTGACGTAGCTGATCTCATCAGCAGCTTGCTTCTCATTTAAGACTGTGAAGCACTCTAATACTGGCAAGACCAGAGGGGAAAAAAGTACAGGCTCATCCACTTCTAGCAGCAACATATGTTCACTGCCTTCAAAAGAACATTGCGTCCGACATAGGCACATATCGAAGGAAATTGACACAGCTGCAAGAGAGACTAGGGTGTAGTCCTTCACATATCCTGTCACTTAGCTTTATTGCATGGTTGGGTCGAATGCAATGGTGTTTTGTAAGCAGTGACTGTGTTACAGCTGGAAGTGGAGGACCCTGTACCTATAGGGCCATTTCTCGTGTGACAAACATTGTTGCACGTGACTTGGGGAGTTTGCCATTTGCATGGGGAAGAATTCAATAACGGCTAGAAAGGTTTTACTCTTCTTACTCTGGCATTGAAATTTCAAAGGCTGTTGAGTCGAGAGCTTTTGGAATTTTTAATCACTATCGAGCTTGAAAGAGTTCGATAACAATGTGAGAATCTATCGTCTCATGTCAAGGTCTTGTGGCACCACTATCGCCGCCAATAATTTTGCAGGTATGCAGGCAACCAGCCTAAAGGATTATAACTTGAAAATGGTGAGTTCTTACACTAATATATAACTGAAATGAATTTCGTTATTTTGGGGAAGCTTCACAGTATTAGTTCACTTTTCATGGAGCTGATATTGTTTGTTTTTGAATTGCTGGCAACAACGGTACATGTATTGCATTTGCTGCAGTGTTTGTAAGCACAGCTTATTTTCAGTCATTATACTATTTTGATTTCATTTCCCAGGGCAGTGCTCCGAGTGCTCCGCATTTACGGGCGCTTTTAAAAGCACTGATGCGCTTTGGCTCTGTAGTTTTGACTACGTAGCCAGAAAAAGTTGTCCAGGAGTGTAGGAGCACAGTTTCTCAAGAAAACCCTAAAAGTAGCTTCCTACAGCAGTAAACCTTTTTTTATAGAGGCCCAGCTGCTATTCCCATGTCCAATATACTGAACAAACCTTGCACAGCCACGTCCTTGAAAGGACTTAAATCCCTCTTTGTCTCACATGCACCACATGTATCTTTCACGCTGTAAGGGAACACATCCGGAAAGGACCGCCCCAAGTAATGCCTCTGTAGGCCAGTGTTGTGAGCACTGAGAAAGGGCTGTTTGGATGATAGCATGCAATGATGTAAGCTTCCAGGCTGTTCTCAAGTGAAGTCGATACCTCTGCAAGCATTGAAGAAGCCCCGTGATAGTCTTAAGTTTGGTGATAATTTTCACAATTTATTGTGGAATGTGGCGCAGCAATGATGTTTATTGATGCGTGTCAATGGATCGGGCATTTGAGAAAAGGAACAAGTGCAGTAGCTTTAATGGGCACCTCAACCATCTCATGAAGGACGTGTCGGTACGACTTGAACCAGACTTATTTGCAAGAGATAATCTGCTTGACTCTAAGGTCAAACGCTCATCTTTGCTGGTATGTCATTACTGCTGGGGACTAAGGATTTCAGCATTTGTGATTCAATGGCTGACACTAGGTTGAATGTGATCCTAGATTCAGAATAGACTTCAAATAGTAGCTAGGCTCTCTCTAGAATTCAGTGCAGTCTCTTCACCCACACAGAAGAATTCATGTGATGATATGGTCGTTATTGCCATGTATACAGAGAGTAGCAGTTTCACGCCTATCACTGATTTACATCTAACCTTGAAATCCTTACTGTTTCTCTCACCTGCTGCCTTAGAGTAAATTGCTGAGTTTCTGCACACAACAGTCATTCTATCCACCATCAGGTATGGGAATATGCTTTATTCTCTTTCAGCATGTAGTACACAATATGAGCAGGCTTTCAAAGGCTCTCATAGGCACAAAAACATGTGCAAAATATCTCTATATAAATTGAAAGAATTATATGTTATGTTACAAAAATATTACACGTCGTTTTTCCGGCTTGTATATATATTGCAGGCTCGCGAAGCAGTTGCGGTTTATAGCCTTAAGCATGGCACTCCTCATGCTTTAAGTATAAGATTCTTCTATATGAAGCGTGCAGGAAATTAAGTTATCAGTTGTCTCTTGTTATCTCGGTTATCTCTTGCTGTAGGCACACAAGCTGCCAGGCATACATTGTTTGGGCTAGCAGACAAATGTTAGTCTTCTCATGAGTGGAAAATTACAATCATTGTCTGGAATGCTATTTGTAACCATTTGGTTACAAAGAACGAGCACAGAACAAAAGAAGCAATCATTTGCATGCAGAAAAAAAAAAATCGCACCTGGTCCAGGCACTTCTAAACATACGTCGTGCGTCACTGAGCTTGATACGAAGCACTTGCAAATGGTTCAGTGCTTATAGGACAAAAGGATATATATTCTTTGTTCGTAAAGTAAAAAAAACGTCAAATAAAACATGAACGGTAGAGTAAGTTGTAAATATATCACAGGCCCAAGGCTTGCTGCATACAGCATGTCAAATCATTGTGTTATTGTTTCGGCATGCTTCTGCTTTCTGAAGAAATTAGAATGCATTGTAGGTGGATTGAAATTAGGTCCAACTGTAGCAGCAAGAAGTTTGTTTACATTCACTAGGTGGTTTTTGAATTACAATCCACCTTTCATTTGGAGGCACAGCGTTACAAAAGTGGCACGGCTATCTGGTGAAAAAATGTTTCCGAGAACATATTACGAGTGAATGTCTGAAAATGTACAGATTTTCCATTTTTTAATCTACAGTAAGGCGTGCAAAAATATTGATGTCTGTGCTGCTAACAGTGGCTGTGATATGGTATTAGCCATAGATGACTCAGCATATTGTGGTCGGAATTTTCTTCAAACCATAATTAACTACATGCAATCACTTGTGTGTGTTTGGTCATATTACTTCATGTGTATTTAGGTATCAGCATCATTGCGCAAGCTTGCAGGATTAGGTGCACGGTCAATGTCGGCAGTCAATACCGGCAGTTTCCTGAAAGAAGCTATCACAAGAAACTGACATGCTCCACCAACACCCTTTTGTCCTGGTCATATGTGACTGAGAAAAATGTCACTGTAAGCTTGTTTCACTCCTATGAGCCAGAAAATGCAAAATCGCACCAAACAATTCACTACAGTGGGTTGCGACACACACTACTGTTAACTACAGCATAGTTGATGGATCTTGACAGCAGTATGGCACCTTGTTGGTATTGCTGGTATCCAGGATGTTTGCCGGTCTACTTAGACGGGTCGTCCGGTGACACAGGGCTGCTGCATTCTTGGACCTTCCTTCCAGGTAGTGAGTTGCGTATTTCATCCAGCTTCCGTAATTGCTCCTGCAATTCAACATTTCTTGTGTGTTACTTTCTAATCAGTTATCTTTCAGGCATGAAATGGTTACATTGTAAAGAAGAAGATGACACTGCGCCGACACAAACAAACGATGAAGCTTTTTTGGACTCTTCACCGATCGGCTGTTGCGCGCACTTAAAGCTCAAGCTGGCTTTGTCGGACTCAGTCTTGTGCTCCCCAACTCGATCGCCTTGCACCACCGGTCGGTCTCCAGTCCTCCGGACATCCCAATAAACCCCTCCCTATTAAATTCTACTAATTTCTGCTGGCTTCCCTCGTAACCAGTAAATAAAAAAAAAAAAACGTTTCCAGGTTGTTATTTACAGCCTCACACAGATGTGTCGATGCTGTCTGGGCAGGTGTATTGTACAGTAAGGCACCACTAAGTAAACTTTAGCGTTAATAATTTTAAGGGGCAAAAAAATATTGCAAAATTGAAGGTTTTTCATTTTCTTAATAATTGCCAATGTGCTTTGAAATACTGAACGTTAAAAATATAGAAATATGCATTTCAAAGCTCAGTGAGTTGGCTTCCCTATCTTGAGGGTTTCTAAGAGGTGTCGCTGCATGTGATATCATCGCCAAAATCAAGTACACTTTTGTCAGCAAATATACAATCAGTGTCAGTATTTCATGCATTAAAAATTTTATAAATAAGAAATATGAGATGTATTTTTGATGTCAACCAAACTGCTGCTAAAGAAATATACAAACTGCAATCAACTTCATGGTTGATGACCTTCAATTGTGCGATATACTTCCCCTTAAAATGGAAAAGATTATTTCATTGTAGACAATCGATCATCCAGTTATTGCGCTCTATCGTGTAAATAATGTCTGCCCACAGTAAAATTCTTGAAGTGAGAATCGTTATAGTGTTATCAACAGTCACCCTGTATATTACTTATCTTAAGTTAAGCTAAATCTATCCCAAGTGGTTCAAGGAGCACGATAAATTATTTTCTGTAATGAAAGAAGTCTTCCAATTAACAATCACCCTATGTAATAAACTGGCATTGAATAAATGCAAGAATTAATAATCACACCTCAAGGGTATGAAATGTGGAGGTATTTTGACACCAAAAGGCAGGCATTTCATGTGAAAGAAGTCAATGTATAGTACCAAAGGTACAGTCTTGGTCAAAAGTCCTCAAGCCAAAATTTTCATTTCAGCTTCAAAATCGAGCTACAGTGGCGTCATTACAGGCCGAAAAGCCTTCAAAATGGTGGTAAATGATTTCTTGCCACAGCAAGAAACTGTCCCAGAGCATTTCACTCCCCATTAGTCTTTAACGATGCCATGACAGTTTCATTTTACGACTGATGCAAAAGTCCTTTGGCTTTAGAAGGCTGTAGATTATTTGCAATGTAAAAGAATAACAGTTTCGCTTGAACAGGCTCCTTGTAAACTGCTTGCTCAAAAATGACACTGGGAACACAAGGAAGTGCCAAAAAAATGAAAAGGAAGTTCCTTGTTGGATAGATATGGGCAGCAGACTTAAATGTGGTGCTCACTCACCTTCACTGCCTGCATGTGTGTCGCTCGCTTGGCATTGATTACTCTCATTGGGAATGGATTGAGCTCACCAAAGGCAACCTGCAGACAAGTGTTGACACCATACACTGCTTTCACGTATTTTACACAAGGAAGTTGTAGACATGTGCTGTATATCTCGCAAAAGGTGTGTACACAACAATATTAGCAACAACATTCATTGTGACAATGCGACCGCACGTGTCTCTACCTCGCAAGTTGTTCGCAACACTATGGAACCTACAACTCTCTCATTCACTCAAAGCTCCGTGAGCACAGCAAATAGACCCTCAAATAAATGAGCAGTGGTAGACTATTTTTCAAGCAGTTGTTGCAGTAGATTGAAAGGTACATCTACCTTTTGCTATGGAAGGTACAGCAAGTATTAGTCACTGGTTAGGTTAGCAGAGAAAGTTGGCACGAACACAGCGCTGTGGAGGACTGCTGCCAAGTGGCACATCAGCATTTAAAAACATGGCACCTGCCCATGTCTCCTACAAGCAGCACTTTACAGTTTTCTAGAACATGATGCTGGTTCATGACTTTATCTGCTATCCAATGTTATGTGACGTCAGGGAACTCTGTTCCATCGGTTACAGCCTGGCGTAGCATACACCAAAAGCGTACACCACAAGACCGGAGTTGAAGATAGCCCAAACGTCCATGAGGCAATTCGTCATATTACTGGTGAGTGCCCTCACAGCATTGATGGGAGCAGAGCCTTGGAAATTACTCTCAATGTTCAACACTCGACCTCTCTCCGAGGAAACTGCCTTAGGCGCCGGAACGAGACGCGTTGGTGGTTGCTTTGTGATAAAGGCTCTTTTTCAAGGTTGCGTGTACAACAGGCCTTTGTTCTCGTCTGAGACACTTGTTTGTGCGCAGAGCTTCTCTCTGCAACCATCCGCGGTATGCATTTGAAACGAAGTACGATGTTCGTAGAAGACGTGCTACATGTTGACTCTATGCAAGGCTAGTGTGACCCAGTGTATATGTGGCCACCTCTATAACTTAGACCGTCACAAGCAATTCATTGTACTGTGCTACCATCAGCTCCCATTCATATGCTATATCTCTCTGTTTGCTTCTCGTTTTCCCCTTATTGATGTAAAGTAGCAGGCCCAGGTCACCTTACTGTCGGCTGAACTCTCCGTCTTTCCTTTCATTAAATGACTTTCTCTCTCCCTTCTAGAAAACTGTAGCGACTGCACACTAGTTCATTCCCAGCGATCCAGTCGCCAGTCAAACGATGGTGGACGTGGAAGATCACATCTGTGCAGCGCGCGCCATTCTGATTGGATCAGATCGCTATCTTGTGAGATAAGGTACAGTAGAAAAATGGTGTGTCGGCCCCGTTACATTGAGGAAGACCGCAATAAAAGCCATAAGCAAGCATTCACACCGCAAAGATGCTGACTCCACAACGCTTACAGTTCTTAATGATTCACGAATCATCAATGAAGGACCGTAAGCATACTGGACGTGCAGAACATGAGGATCGAGGTGGTCATGAAGAAAGGAAAGGCGCTCTAGCTTCTCACTCTGGGTGGACCTCTGGCCTGATTCGTATTTGATGGAGAGATGTCGGAATAGAAGAGACGTACGTGCAGGTCTGGAGCAATTGGGTGTTTTGGAAAACACTCCTCTTCTGGGTATCCTTTCTCTAGACGAGCACTGGTGTGAAGCAGTATGGAGTGTATTAGTGTTGGTAGTGGTTTATTAAAAAAAAGTAAAAGAATGTTTCCGACCGCGGCAATTACTATCTGATATCTTAAGCACCCGAGCTGCGTTCGGTGGAAATAGAACGGGGAAAAGATTGCGAGAAGTAGGAGGGATATAGCAAGAAATGACAGCGGGAGCTTCGTGCACTATTTACGAAATACGAAAGGTAAAGAAGTTCATGTCGCTCGTGCGTAAGTATCCAGGGGCCGTTCAATAATTAACTGCGCGTAAGCGACACGCCAATCCATATATTCAATTTGGCGCGCAAACCTTATCGGCGCTGCAGCGAAGCAGCTCAAATTAAGCTTTTCCGTACCCCCGCAACGCGCCGCCACTGACGCGCCGGACAAGTCGTCTGTCCGGCTCCCCCTCTCCAACTTTTGCCCCTTTTCCCTTCGCCGTCTTTTCTTGACCAATCATCCCGGCGGGGCAACTTTTGCGCCGCAAAAGAAGTCGCTCCCTCGCCACCCGTATTTTTGCATCGCGTGCCGGTGGTTCTGCTCCTTCAGTAGATCCTCTCTCCCGCGTCTCGATCGCATCGTTGCAGCAGCAGTCCCGTGTCGAGACTTCGTGCGAGAAACTAGTTTTTGTCCGCTGTACGCGCGCGCGCGCACTCTCCTGTCGAACGACAGCGCTTGGCGGATTTCCTTCACCTTTTTCGCCGACTGTGTGCTGTAGTCTGAAAAGATGGCCAGGATCGCGCTATACCTGGGTGCCCTACTGCTGGCCCTTGTCTGCTTTTCAGCGCTTGTCAGCGCGGACCACCACGAGCCCAAGGTAAGTCGCCTTCCGCCGACGAGCAGACTTGCCGGCCGGCCTGGTCGCTTGCTCCCGCGTTTATATATTTCGGGCTAATCTGTGCGAGCAGGCACGGACTCGTGACGGCGTTCCGCTGGCTTTTTTTGCGAATCCGGTGGTCGCGTCGCGGGAGTACCGAATACCACGATCTGAGGCAAAGCTGGCTTGCGCGGTGGATGACAGCCTTTTGGAAACAACACTCGACTGATGCTGGCCGCTGCATTGTCCGATTCAAATTCGCCGGTTAGTAGGCCCCTTCGTAAGATGCGAGCCGCAGATGCTTCAAAGCAACTGTATACTAAGCATACCTACCTGCTTGGCATTTTCTTCGACTAAGGTCTTGTACGGATCGCACCCGTTACAAGCATCCCAGTCCAGATGGCTAGTGCGTGCTTCTTTTGTTGCTGTAACTAAAACAGCATCGGAGCGTAACGGCTGTGCACAACCATATTTCCACCGGCATTATTCACTGGCCACTAAAGTAGTTTCTGCATTCACAGGGGCTGTGCATAACTGTTACGACAGATAGCATTGTCATAACGGAGTACAACGCCTGCAGGAAAGCTTGTGTCAAAGGTTCAGTTACTTTGAGAGTTATCATGGCAAACTGCGGAACCGAACACTTCTTAGTAAGTACTTCGAGTGAACAGATCAGTCCACTACATAGTTTCACTGCTAATAAGGCGAACACGAAGGTAGTATGGATATATCGGCCATAGCGTGCTAAGTTCGTCACATCTGTCCGAGTTTGCAGCAATGTGCTTTCCAGCAAGCACCCGAACCATCTAACAGTCAGTTCATCCGACGATGAGTACCCGCCGGATGTTTTGCTTTCTCAGCCGGTAATAAATGAGCGTGCGTTTATTCCTGCAAATACGGTCCCGTGTTCTCGTCGGGCCATCCCGCGCGATGATTCGGCTGTCAAGTCGCACTTGACAGCTTTCGAGAGCGCTGCGTAATCAAGAGGCGCATCGCAGTCTCTCACGGCGCTTACGCAAGGTCGCTTAGCAAACTGTTCGCGCCACAATTGATAGTGCGAGCATCATCATCGCTTGCGGCACGTTCATTTCAGCCATTGATTGTTTTCTTTGTATGAAGCTTTAGTTGTGTGCGTAGCGGAAGATCCGTCTCACTGTGCTGAAAATATTCAATTGAACCACGCAGTGATCGCCTTAAAAAACGCGCGACCGGCAGTCGCATGCGACCAGAGAGCAATCGATGTTCACACTTGCGAATGCGACTTGCGGGTTACTTTCCAAATCATGTCTTCCTTGACTTCTAAACGGATGCCCACGCAGGGCAGTCAGCCTTCTGCCAGCAGAATGTTCATTTGGCAAGCTGGTAGATGTTCTAATTGTAAAACAGCGCGAAGAACGGTACACAAGAACGAGAAAGGCACGGAACGAGTTGAGAGTCGGCGCTCGTCCCGTGTCTGTCTCGTTCTTGTGTACCGTTGTTCGCGCTGTTTTACAATTATGAACTTCTGCCAGCGTTAGGGCTCACATTTCGGCTAGTGTCGCACCCTGGGTTGAGGAGATTGCGTAGACTTGGTGGAAAGGAAACGTGAAAGAGCTTCGGTTTGCCCCATGGAAAAATAGGTAGTACGGCTCGCAGGTTCATTTTTTACACTTTCGCGTCATGCACCCTAGACTAAGATCCCGGTGTTTTTAGCAATTGGGAAGGGGGTGGGGGGGGGGACATTCGGTGACACAGTCGACAAAGCGCTTGTCAATGATGTTGACATTACGGATACATAGCATTAAGAAGCCAAATACTCTATTGGGATAAATTAACCTGACATGAAGTGCAAGTCCGTACGCAAACTTGCACGAATTAACACATGTACGATAAATAAAAGGAAGCTATACTGGCGAAGCTACCCTAATGGCTTCATTGCCAGCATAAACCCTAACGGGTGTAATGTGAAACAGCGCACCGCAATCAGCTTCCGGATACAGCCGTCGCAATCGTGCGCGCGTTTTTTCTTTTCTTTTTTCTTTATCTTATCACAAAGTATTCGTTTCAAAAGCCGCGGTCAACGGACCCAGCTTTTAATACAAAGTTCACGCAATTTGAGGCAGGCGATCCGTGAAACTTTTTTTGTCGCCGAGTGCGTGGCCGAGTGCACGCACACGGCGACGAGGGAAGAAAAAAAGAACGAAAGAGCAAAAAGTTTTCGACGCTCTAATTGGGAGTCCTGTCGTTTCTCATTCTGTCGTCTAGATCCAGCGCTGGCCGGGTTTTTGTTTTCAACGTAGTTCACGTTATTATCGCGTTAAGTATCTCCTCCCCAACTTCCGAATAAGGACCGCAGACTAATGTTGATCGCACTGGTCGCGCTTGAAAGAAAGAAAAAAAAAAAAACTGGGTGACGGTCCAATGCCGCTGACCCACATTTACTGCCGCCGGCGTTTTGACGCCGACGACTGTAGCGTGAATGAAGGTCTCCTTCCTACGCTGAGCTTGTGCGCACGAAACAGCGCTCTTTTTCGACAAACTCGCGGGATGTCCTGTTAGTTTCTAGTTTCTTCAGTGCGAAACGTCACGGAAATTTCGTTATAACTAGGATTACTTCCTCTCGTCTTTCGGTAAGATGAATTAACTCAAGTCTGTTCTCGCTCTTAACTGCGTCGATTTTTCTGACTCTTAAAACTTGACCCCGATCACCTTGTTTTGAATTGTTCTTTAATATCACGCGATCTGAGGACGCAGCCAAAAGGCTTCAGTAGTTCCTCTGCATATATATATATATATACTTACAACGCACAGTCAGCACCAAAATTTACGGGGTGCGGGTGCCGCACGGGATGCGTGGAAGTATGTCGGGACCAGTGATGTTCTATGCCATAACCGGGACGACCCTCGGTTAGACCAATAAATTTGTTTCACGCCTTGTCCCCGTCGAGGATGAACTCCTTCCAGGAACTAAAGGAAGCTGACTTAATTAATCAATACACAAGGTTGATGCAAACAGCACCCGGACGCCGCCTGCTGCGTCGCCTACACATTCAGCATGAATTTACACCCGTGGAAACGGCGCGCATTCCGCAACTTTGGAGACACAAACTCAGGATTTCTTCGCTTCCACGAAATATAGACAAAAAAATTAACGAGGGCAGACGCCAGGCACGCGCTCGGGTGCTTGAAAAACGGTTAGGTTCACAAGACCGCGTGCACTATGTTATTGTAGCTGGCCCATCGCCAGAGAGTTTTATAAGCGGTGGTCATGCATCAGGGATTGCAGGTGGATGGTCTTTCCTTTCGGGCACCCAATAACAGTCAGGCTGAAGAGGTAGTTACTGCTCTGGCAGTGGCTAATCTAACATCGAAACGTATAATCACAGACTCCAAACGAGCCTGCTGTAGCTATTTGGCAAAAGAAATCTCTCCTTTGGTCAGCACAATCCTTCGACGCTGCATACGGGACTCAGATCCCATCCCAAAACGAGTCATTTGGACTCCTGCACGCCAGGGTCTTAGAGGAAACGAGGCTGCTGACGCAGCCGCCCTAGCGCAGATTTTCCGGGAGCCCCCTCTGAGCCCTTCTGAGGCAGAGAGTGTCGTTCCCCTATTGAGGTTCCGCGAAATCAGAGACTATTACTTTGAGCACCGTCGGAAGTATCTTTCCCCGGTCCGCGGCCTCAGTAAAACATAAGGGCGCACATTGCACCGGTTGCAGACCAAGACGCTCTTATGCCCAGCCATAATCCGTTTTTGTTTTTTTCGACTCTAAAGTAATCGGACGCTGCAGGTACTGTGGAGAACTGGCAGACACTTTTCACATGATGTGGGAGTGTCAACGAAACCCAAACCTTAACCTCAACCCTACCCGAGAGGCCTGGTAGGCGGCCCTGCTAAACTGCTCCGGATTTAGATAATCAACGAATTCGCAAAGGCAGCGGCTTCGACCAGTGATGTTCCGGACTAGGGATGTCACCTAGTTCCGCGGGACCATATAGGCTTTGCCCTCTCAGTTTTGTATCAATAAACGTTGTTCATCATAACGTCCCCTTCAGGAGCTTGAGAACTCCGCAAATTTGAAAAAAAAAAAAAAAATGAAAACGAGGCGCTTTGGATTCCTGAAATTATATGAAACTAAAATTCCACTCCAGTTCCCTTAAATAGGAAATTCCTCGAATTGAAGACTCGTATACCTTGTGCGCTGGCCGCGTGAAATCGGAACCATGGAACGTCTGATAAACTTTAGCTGTCCACTGTACTGTGTCTAAACACTTACGCTGAAAAAAAGAAAACTGAACCATAACGGTACCTAATTGACAATTGAGCAGAAAGCACCTATTCCTCTTTACAGCTCGCCGTGCTTTAGACATTTTAGGCGTGTTTGCTCTCCAAGCTCCCGGGGGCTCCCGCAGAGTTGCAAGGTTCATGTGACCACAGTCCTTCATTTAGAATGACGTTCAGGACTCGTGCCGGAAGCTACTTTGTTTCTACCGAGGTGTGCGAGGTAACACGCTCGCAGTCGAGACGCATGGATTCCCAAGAACAATAGAATAAGCCTAGTCGCAAACCTTTCGTGACCTCTGCGGCGACTGTCCAATACTGCAGCTCGTGCTGCAGGCACCGGGAACTCGGAAGAATATTGAAACCTCGGTGCTAGCAGCTGACAATACAAATACGCAAAATAAGAAAAATTCCACGCTTACAAGAACGAACAAGACTAGGTCGACGGCCGGTTGACATCGCTGGGAACGTTACGTTACCTTCGGTTAACGTTAAACGCAAGCGGGGGGGGGGGGGGGCGAGCGAGCGAGTCGCCCGAAACTTTTCAAAACTGGTTTTGAGTTGTCCCATCACCCGCCCCCTGCCGCTCGCAGAACTACACAGGCGTTCGTAGACCCAACTGGTTTCAGTAAATTTCGCTTAGGTTCGTTCGCATCGATTCGACTCAGAAGTGACAAGTTTGGGTCGAATCGCCAAATCGGCTGTAATTCCATTCACTGCCACTTTACAGTGATGTCATACAGGCTGATGTAGTGACCGATGTGCCGCATACACTGGCAAACAGCCTCGGGGTAATCGATAACATGCGCGGACACATTCGTGCGCGGACACATTGCACGAGAATCGACCAGTTCAGAGACACGCTTTGAAGCCGACACGGTGCCCGTCAGTCGCCTCTTTTCGTTCCATAACCGTGCCAAAATGAGAGTGGAAAAGCGCCCACTAATTCCCACCACCAGTTCCACAGCTAGCTTTGCTACTCCGGCCTCTTCTACAGATGGAAGTCATACAGACGTCTGGGGGTCTTCTCCCGACCATACGCACAACGAAGGCCGCACCAGCGGGGCAGCAGACGCTGTAGTGGCGGCGAACTTCGCGTCGTCTACTCGAAAAGACGACCGGGGCCTGCCGGGCCAGTTCAAATAAACAAGCGGAACTCGCTAGCGAGGTGTGTGTGATGGTGCTTCGCTCCGGCCCGGCTCGAAATAGTCGTTCGGCGGGGGAAAGACGTTGAACGCGAAGCGACGGGAAAACCGCGCCATCGCCTCGCGCGGTGTGTCTGTCAAGTTCTTCGCGGGGGTGTAGTAACCGTGGTGGGCTTTTTATCGTCCCCCGACGGGTCGTGCCCCCGAGTTCTCCACCGTTTTCTCCCCGAGTCCTCGCTTGCTGGCGGCGGCTGCGGAAAACGAGGGGTGGTGTGTGTGTGTGGGTGTTCGACGAGATCGCCCGATTTTTTGTTTGTTGGCTTGCTTGTTTTCGCAGTTTGGTG
>JAJIZL010125270.1:205547-222956 GCA_023969395.1 Amblyomma maculatum
CTGGTGGAATAGCCTTATCCTGGCCTTGTAAAACGCTGCTTTCGGAGCGGAACCCCCCTCGTTTTCTATAAGAAATAGCACCTATCGCGCTGGAACGGGTGTTCCAAAATACGCGTTTTATTTTTATGGCAGCCCAGACTTGCCCGGCTCGTTCGCATAAATGAAGGGGAAGGGCAGCTTCGGGTATAGGGTAATATGAACTCGCATCTTACCGGAGCAGCCAACACTTCCCTTTCTCTGCATATGCGAGCGAGCCAACCACGTCCAGATAATCCCTCGTTCGTTCATAGCACCCAAGAGAACCAAACCCCTCGCGGCATCTCAATTCTCCGGAGGCGTTCTTAACTTTTTTTTTTTTTTTTCTTTCTTTCTAGGTTGAATATTTCGGCGGCCGCATAAAGAAGTTGGCCGCACTCTCGCTTCATATTCGGTAACTCGATACCCGCCTCGTTACAGTGTAAAGCGAGAGTATAGCGAGAGTAACGAACAGTGAGCCGCCCACATCGCGAAGCTCGCAACGTAGGGAAGTAAGTGCCGGCTAGTTTTGCGCAAACAAAGGAAGCAGCGAGGAATCCAAGGTCGCGGCTGGACTGCCCCGGCCAGCTTTGCGTTGATCCCTGCCGGCTTATGACGCGGTCGAGAAACCGAAGAAGCCCCAGACGACCTTGTGCGTGTAGGATGCTGAAACGCTAATGGCAAAAAAAGAAGTATGCCGATGGAAGCAAACTTGAAACCACACGACCGAGGAGTGCATCAGCCCAACCAGGTTGGGCGAACAAAGACGGCTAAAAGGGAAGCCTCCCTCCCTCACTAGCGCGCACGAAAAGACTAATGGCCTCCGCTGCCCGTGACAAATGACTAGCGTATAGCTGATACACGTAATTTCCTCTATACGCGTATAGGGCAGAAAAAGAAAGCGTGTGGCGAATGGAGTCCGGAGTTTGCCGTTTTTCTCCGTTTCTTTTTAAACACCGACTCGCTGGTCCCTTTCTTTTCCCTCGTACCGTCTTTCCTCTTCCTTTCTTCTTTCCTCAAAACGATCAACTCCCGGTAATCATGGTTCCTCCGCCACTCTGCGGACTCGGCCGCCTCCGCATTGGTGGCGGTGCTGCTGCTGTTGGTGATGGTGGCGTGTGTAATCTTCGATCGTCTCAATTAAGGCGTTGCGATTCATGCTCGCTCCCTCCATTGCAGCCTCCGGGAGAGAGAGAGAGAGGTTGAGCGCAGCGTTTCACGAGAGGCGAGAATGTGTGCGCATTGAGCTTCGGGGGCCCAGGCCTCGTCTGGATGGGGAGCTTCGTCTTCCCAGCCTGCGTCGGCGGGTATATTCGGGGGCACCGGCTCGAACGGTCCCGCAGGAACCATTACCCGCGCTGACACTGTACCGCTGGGAACGTGGATGGCCGAAGAGGGAGGGGGTCAGGCAACTGAATTGATGAGTCTGAGGAGTGAGGTGGACAGCTGCTGCTGCTGCTGCTCCTCCTACGTCGGCTTCGGCTATGGATTCTGCTAGCCAGCGACACGGGAGACGGGCGATGAAGCTGAAGACGAGGCGGGAGAGCGTCGGAGGCCCGTCCGTGCATACAACACGCACGTAGACGCAAGAATATGAGGAGAGGGGAGTTTACGAGGAAGGGAGAGGCGCAGTAACTGCCTTACTCAGGGTGGACACCTCGTCGTCTTCGGCGGCGATGTGCACGACGGAATGCCCACGGGTTCGCCTCGGGAATTTCCTACATATACGGCTCGCTAAGTGCCGCAGCGAATATTGCGTCGTCTGGTTTCTTTTAGTTGGTCTTTGTTACCTGCTCGATGCTCTCTCCCCACGATTTCTGCAGGTTGCTTTACACAGTTCCATGCAGCGTTGCCGAAGGTTGACTCCTGCTGCTGTACTAAATCGTTAATATAGCCTCGAAGTTTGCACAGCCGACAACTTTGACGTTCAGATTTCTTATATGGCGGAAAATCAATCCATTCACAAGCACCCGTTGCACAGGCGAGCCCTGCATGTTCTGCTGGTAATTCTGGACTGCTCGCGCTCGCGAACGGATGATAGCGTATCTGGACAATAAAAGCACGTCCCTTTCGTTTGCAGAGTGCAATGACGTCTATGCAACCTGATGTCGTGAGTTCCAGTGACATTTTCCACCCCACAACGCACCTCTGAGCTTTTGGCAAAATAGCCACATAAATTAATAGGGCGTTTTTTTTTTTTTTTTGCCAGCGCGATTATTATGTAATGAGCTGCGCCCATTGATTTCGTGTTCGTTGAGCCAAAAAAGGTAAGTTAGCGCATGCGCCACACGCGCGGCGCACATGAACTGCGCGTTGCACGCAACTCGGCCAGCAATGCGTACAGGGAAAGATGAAAAGAAGGCGAGAAGGATGGGGTGGCGGAAGAGAGAGCTAGCACGTACGTTGCCGAGACCTAAACTGAGTTATGCCGATACCCATGAGCTGCCTGCCGAATCGCTAATGTATGCGATAGCTTTCGACAGCAATCCCCAGAGAAGACCTCCTCCTCCCCCCTCCCCTCCCTTTCCCCATTTTTTTGAGGCCCTCCAGTCTGTTCTTTAGGGGTGAAGCGAGAAAAGTTTTTACGGGCTTTAAAACCCCTGACGGTGATTGAAAGCACACCCGTGCGAAACGAGGGCGCGCAGCGAAGATACAGCGCTAGGGAAGGAAGGAGGGAAGACACGAGCGGACGGGTTGCTTTATTATTATTATTTTAAACCCCGTTTTGCGAAAAAGAGATGCCGAAGTGGCAGCCATAAAAAATTGGGAGCCTCCGCGGTGTTCCGCTTCCGCCAGCCAATTTTTTCTTTCTTCCTGTACAGCGTCCGTTAAAAAATGGTTAGTTATGCAAAACAGGTTCCCCTCGTTTGTGTGTGTGTATATATACAACGCAGGGCAAGTCTTCCGTGTCTTAACGCACGGCTACAGTTGTTTTGCAACAGGTTCGCATCGAGAGGCGGCGGTATCGGTCGAACACAGATACGACGTTGACATGCGTTGGCTTTTCTGCAATGCACTCCGAAAAGTAATGGCGCTACTCTCTTACTCCGTCCCAGGCTCCAAGTGCGCGTCCTCGACGGCATCCAGTGCAAGTTTGGATATCAGAATTCCGTCATTGGAGGTAACTAATATAGACTGAGAGATGATCTAACATAAGACGGAGAAAAACATTGACGAAGACTTACCGTAGCGTAGACGTATGCATCTGATTACCGGACGTGGGCTGCGCAAGGGCAAAGAAGAGGGCACTGCACATGCGCAAACCGCGTCCGGTAACCCGGTGTACGTATACTTAGGTACGTCCTCGGCTAAACTATTTAAAAGCGAAATAATCAAATGCGGAAATTCCGAAAAAAGGAACATCTCAACAGCTCTTTTTCTACACCGTATACGTTGCTATCATGGTACGCTGTAATGGGAAGTTGATCCGTTTTTGGAACTGATGCTCGTAATTGTTAAAACAAAACTAGGTGTTCTGTTCGGGTTTTTTTTTTTATATATATATATACTATACCCGCACAACCACTAAAAGCCGAAGCAAAATTTTCGCGCCTCGCCCCACGTCTTTGCCGTTCTTGTTTTGCTTGTATCCTTGTACGCTTCTCATAACCAAAACTTTCTCCGCCGGCCAGAAAAAGCCTGCTTGCGTGCCCATTCTACCGCGTCCTTTTCCTGCACAGCAACAGCGATCCACAAGTGCCTGGAGGCACGCCCGCGTGTGCCCATAATACACGCGTCGCAGCTCCATGATCCTACAAGGCAAGGCAGGCGAAGCCTTCCTGCAGCATAAGCAAATGGCGGCTCGCGATGGATGGCTTTCGGAGGACCCGTGGGAAAAGGGGCATCTGGCCGAGCTCTCTGCTGCCGTCGGCTCCCGATCGGCCCCCGGACTCCGAGGATGGTATCTGGTGCTCGAGGCACGCAATACTTGTTTGCGATCACGCATCATCGATGCTTTCTCAACTTAGCAGTTCGTCGTTCCCTCGCGTTTCCACGTATCTCCCTGTTATCTTTATTTTTTGTTCGCGTAATCGAGTCGAATGTACTTGGCGTTATTATCCGGCACAAGCGATATGAGGGGGTTTAACGAAGTATTCCTTTTCATCTCAGTTCGCAACAAGTTCCAGTTCTTGTTCGAGCTGTTATTTTTCACCAAAAACATTTCCCCTATAGTCCCTCTCTTGACTTTTTCTGTCGATGGAACAGCGCACTTCTGTGGAAGCTGTGCAAAGCCGTTGAAAGCAGGCGCAGAAATTCACCGCAGGCGCAGAAATCGTAGCTGAAGGGTGACATTAGCGCGTAGGACGTGTAGGACTGGAAAAGCTCGAAGGCACAGCTCTGCCTTAAGGATGTAACTCAACAGCGGCTTGTGGTCCTCTTATTACAAACATACATTTTTTAGAATACAGTGACAGCATATGAAAGATCGTACGACATACATATATAAACCCCCGCTTGTTCCTTCGGGCAACGCATTCAGTACAGTCAAACTTGCTTCAGTGCCCTCTCACAAAGGTATAAAACCACCAAGCGGGCAACCTCCCGCTCTGCAAGTTGCACATTCCTAACTGTTAATATCTGACCTCCAAAGCAGGACAGTCAATTTCATGCCCGTAAGAGTGCGTCTAGCCCTTTCGCAGGCGAGGTTTTACGGAACCAAATGTCAAAATGTATAAAACCACAAAAACCGATTTTTACGGAACCGAGTTTTCACGGAACCGGACCGTATTTTTGCGGAACCGAACCGTGCTTTTACGGAACCGAGTTCTTATGAAACCGAGTTTTTACGGAACCAAGCGTACGCGTTGATATGTGCCTTCGTTTCGCGCAAGAAATCACGCATGGATAGTGTCGAGGACCGGGTGACAATTCTGCCTGTCGGCGTAAGGTATTATGTCACAGGTGTGTGTGTGTGCGTGCTCAGCGCGGCGTTTCTGCATTCTAATGACCTCGCACCGCTCAAGTATATAATTCGGGCGTCGCTGCACACGCAGCCGCCGCCGTCCTACCCAGGGCATTCCTCGCGGGAGGGGCGCCCCGACTCTTTCCCTTTTCCTCTGGTCCGCTCTGACCGGTTTCTTTTTTCTTCTCCCCCTCGTATGTGTTCGCCAGGGCCAAAACAAACGCGCTCGGCTGTCTGGTCTCCAGGGGCAGCTCTCGTGGCCCAAAGCAAATTGGTCCTGCTGTGCCATTGAGCCGGCCACATACGGCGAGCGAGGAGCACACATTGCGGGTATCCGCGGCCGAGAGTATGGTGTAATGTGTGCACCGCTGGACCGTGCGGTTCGCTTTTTACCAGCACGTATGGACGAACACTGTGACGAACAGTGTAAATACCGCACCGAGCATTGAATGACGGCCTGTTTCCACCCCTGTTGGGACGGGACGACGAGGAAGGACGAACCAACGTCGCTGGTTCGAATCCCACGGTTATCGTATTTCGCCTGTGCACATTGTCAAGAACTTTAGACGGGCGAAATTCATCTGGAAGACTCCACAGCGTCGTATACATCGTGCAAGGCAGTGTTCTTTCGGCACCTGAAAACCAATTTACCGAAGAAGCAAGGCTGCGCCGGGCGGTTCGACGTGAACGGCGGATGGATCGAAGATGGAAAGCCCGGCTACGCGTTGGCGGTGATAGGGAGCCTCGTTCGTCCGCGGGAATCGATCTTGCTTACTCCGGCAGAGCCCGACGCTGCGGTGGGATCGGGCGAACGCTTCTTTTGCCAGAGACCCTTCTCGCGCGGCCTTCGCGTGGCTCTCTTTTGTCAGCGGCGAGACGCGTGGCCTTGACGCTCTCAGAGGGTGGTGATCTGCGTATGTTTTTCCTGGCCAATGTTTTATAATATCCCGCGCCGACTTCGTTACTCGGCTGGCGCCAAAGAGCGCGCTTGGCAGCTGCGTACAAGCGTAGTGGTTACCAGACAAACGCTGGAGGGTTGTTCCTCGTCGCCTGTCTCCAATCAACCACGGTTTTCTTTTTTTTTTTTTTTTTTTTTTTCCTGCCCTAGGCCGCTGTCCAGCCTCAAGGTCGTGTGCGGACGGGGGGCATTCCGATTAGGAAGTTACGTTAGCTATGGTTTGGTTAGTAAAAGCTATTAACCAGTAGCACGCGGTGCCCTGACAACGTCGCGTCGACCGGTCGTTCATTCCGTATACACGTTATAGAGCAGGATGAATTTCACAAAACAAAAAAGTAGAGGAACAAGTCGATTTCTTTGGAGAGGCGTCGTGCTGAATACAGAAACGACAATTGTGGGATGCCATTTAATTTTTTGTTTGTTTTCACAACTCCCTCGTTCCGCGGGCAAACCGTCGTGGCCCACTATTCATTCTACTATGGTTCGATGACGTCATCACGGTCACGCGCCGTTCTTCGCTTTCGAAGCCGCGTTACGCCCGCACAACGTTCGGTCAAAGTCGGACGCCGCTAACTTCGTGGTCGTGCACACAGCCGTAGGCGTTGCGCGTACAGTGCTTCGAATCAGCAGCAGCAGAAGCGATTGCGAGATCGGTTCAAAATTTGTGCAGCGACTGGCACCTAAAAAGCGAACACAAATTCCGCGCGTAGGGTTCGTGTGCCGCATAGCCGCACTAGCTCGAACGTGAAACAAAGTAAAACCGGTCTGCGAATGCGTTCTGTACATGAATTGACGCTGCCGTTTCGACCGAACGCGGGGGTCGTACACACAGCGAGTAGCCCAAGCCATCCGTGAAAGAAAACAGCGCAGCGCCGACTGAAATTTGCGTGCATTTCTTCCCGTCGTTTCCTCCTCTGCCGGATATCCGCTTTTCCGCGCTTACTCCCTCTTCATTTTCTGCGCTTTACTTATTTCTTTTTTCTTTCCTTCCCCCATAGGTTGTTTCGCCACTGCTTGTGGTGGCACGTCAGACGAAAAGAGGGGGAGACTGCTAGAGAAAACGGCCGCCATGAAAACTCTCTTTCTCTCTCTCTCTCTCTCTCTATCTATCTCTCTCTCGACGGACTTCGCTAGGGCAAAACGAAAGACGAAAAATCAACAAACATGGCTGCCAAACATTCGCTTTTTTCCAAGCTTTTTGTAGCGGGTGAGGGCGATCGCCTAAAAACAACTGCCCTCAGCTGCTGCTAGTCTGCGCCACTGCCCCCTCCTATTCCAAGTACGACAGGCATCGGCAGTTTTTGTAGACCGCCTTTCTAGATTAAGGTGGGGGAGAGGTGTGTTCACTCCAGGCAAGAAACACACACACACAATTGCTGTCGCTACTCCTACGCCTTCACTCGCTCTCTCTGCCTTCTCCACTTCTTCGCCAGGCTCCTTGCCTTTCGTCTAGTGCATACTTTTTTTTACTTCCCGTGGCGATCTCCCCCCCTCTCCCCTTCCCCCCCTTGTACCACGTATGGTACCACGCCACCACCACCCACCATCACCACGGGCGCACCGCTGTCTGGATAGTCTGAACGAACACTGCTCCCAAATACTCCCCTCCACCCCCTGCCGTGCCTGGTTATTTAGTGGCGAGCAAGTCACTGGGCGTACGTCACGTGACTCCTATCGTACGATGCCTGGCGAGCAACGTACGGCGCATGAGTTGGTGGAGTGGTGTGGCGTGTGTGGATCGCACACGATGCTCCGAACGGAACAAGAACACGGGCGAAGGCGAGGAACCTCCCGCAGCACTCTTCTTCAGCGCGCCTTACAACGAGACTCCGCTGTTTTATTTTTTCTCGGCTGTTAATTTATTTGAGGGGCCACGCTGTCTGGCTTGTGCAAGCGCTGTTTGCATTTATTTATTTATTTTGTTCTTTGTTAGGCCAGACGACGTCTGTTGGCTGGATGCTCAGACTCGATCCGCTCTGAGTTAAAAAAAAAATGTATATATTCCTGTCCAACCGACCGAAGTTGCATGCATTGCGCATGCGCTCCTCCTTTCCTTACCAGCCACTAAAGTGGCCGGAAATTTCAGCAATGCTTGCTGCTGAGGGTGTTACGTGGAAGGCCGAAAAAGATAGGACTGTCGAGCCCGGATATATCGCGAGCCCGGATATATCGAACTTCAGGGAGTTGGCAAAATATAGTTCCATATATATGAAAGTAGAAAAGCTTATCTGCCCGACCGACTTGCTTGCAATCGTATACCGCCCGCTGGACGTTGCTATATTTAAACGGCTTTACATCAAAGCCGCAGCGGACGGTGCTTTGGAGTTAGCCACTGCCTATCAGAAGGTGTTTAACACTGTTACCAGGCGCCGCAAATTGAATATTCGCTTACTAGAGTTAGGGTGGCAGTTTAACAGGGCCGACGCTAGGCTGACGTTATGTTCGCTTTACCGCACGACAGCGATATAGCGTGGGATTAATGAAGGTCACATTGCACGTTCACTTTGCCACGTGGTGTCTGGCAGCAGGCGCCCAAGGCCGCTCAGCCGACTCGGCTATGCGCGCAGACACTGATAAAAGAACGAGGCGAAGCCTTACTTGGCGCGCCATTTGGTATGTCGAATGACCGGCTGGAGTTCGATATAGCCTACAATTCGAAATATCCGGATTGAGTGCGTACCAGTGCTTGACTATGTAGGAATATGGATCGGAGATAAACCGGTGCCAAAATGGTCGCTCGGGGTTTTCGGTTATTTATGAATCGCAGTGATTCACAAAGCGAAAAAGCAATGGACATCAGAAGGGTTTACTTTCATCGATGCTGTTGTACTGCCTGCAAAAGTTGGGGTACAGTGCCAGCCTGGGATGTTATCAACGCGGCCAAAGTGAACATGTTGGTACAATGCCACCGCTGTTTTAAGCGCCTTATCATTGCAGCCATGAAGAATCTATTTGTAGCATCACCTTGTTGGCGCGCAATGCGTGACGTGCATTGCGTGTGAACAGCGCTGATAAAGTTTCAGCGCGTGCGGTTATTGCGCCTTCTACGTCCTTTTTGTGGAGATCAAACAGCGCGCGGGTGTCATATAAGCAGCTCTGCGAGGCACACTGAAAGCTGCGTACCGAAAACGGGGGGCTGGCCGCTCCGTGTAGTCTCGGGGAAAAAAAAAGAGGAAAAGTCGTTGGGATATTTAAACTGGCGGTTCGCGAGGAGGAGGACAAAACTTTATTTAAATAAAAAAAAAGTGTAAACACTCCCAGGAGGGCCTCTTAGTCCAGGAGCCCTCTCATTGTTCCTTCTACCTTAGCCCGCTCGACCAGCCGCAACTGATCTGCAGGTTGCGTGGCTACAAGCGCAGCCTCCCGGGAGGAGGGGGTGGGGTGTTTGACGGGAGGAACGCGGATGGAATGTGGGCATTCCCATAAGTAATGGTAGAGGGCGGGTGGGGTGGCGTTGCATGTGGTGCAGTATGGTGGGGAGTCCGTGGGGTGAAAGATGTGGACAAATTGAGGAGATGGGAACGAATGTGTCTGGAGTTGTCGCTAGTACGTGCTGTCGATGTGAGAAAGCGTGTGATGTGGTGGCGGGTACGTGGCACGGCAACGACGATAGTAGTGAACAATTGTATTGTAGTCAAGAGGTTCGATGGGGGATTATAATGAACATTTGGGGAAGCCATCCACCGGCGCCCGGAAGCTTAGTTCTCGGGCAAACGTATGAGCGCGCTAATTTCCAAAGATGTCCTCGTGCCCAGGAGCCCATGTGATGGTGATGGGATCGGGAGGGGTAGGTAGAGTAGATAATATTTTAGCAGATGAGTGTGGGAGGGTTCCTCGCAAGATATATCTGTATGCTGATTCTGTGCATACTGTGGTGTGCTGAGTCTGCAACTGATTGATGTGTGCAATAGCGAGTGTAATGGCCAAGCATCCGGCCTCGGCGATGCTAGTGCAGTGGATGGAGGCGACATTGAACGTTGAGCGGCGAATGTCTGTGAACACAGCAGTGCAGATGTGAGGAATGTCCGGATTGTGTGAAGCATCCGTGTAGATGATGTCCTGGCGTGTAGAGTACTGCTTGGAAAAAATATGAGGCAAGGGCTGCGCGACGGCCTTTGTGGTGTTCGCGAAAAGCACCTGTAGATAACGGCTGTTTTTTCACCCATTGACCGCGGTGGGAATCCACCAAGCGCAGCCACCCACATAGCGTGTGCACCCCGGCACGCTAGAAATGTGCATCAACATTCCTGTCAAAACAGTCATTCAAGAACAGCTCCCTCTCGCCTCCTCCCCTACTGCAGAAAATGGCACGACTGGTTCTTCCCCTCGACCTGACCGGCAATGCTTACTTTTGAGCGGAGAGCCGAACACGCCAGGGGCGAACCCCTGCTGCCACCGTTCCCGTGTTTACGAATGGACCACCCACAGCAACGCAGCGTCTCGCGTGTTGGTCACCTCCTGGTGTGTTTTGCCACTGCTGCTCTGACCCTCTAGCGCGTACAATCGATCGTTCTGCTCTTCCTGCCGTGAGGTCCGGTGTACGGCACATTCCGATTTAGGCCGCCATTCTTCAGAGCTTTCGAGAGGTGTTTCCATCACCACTACCCGTTTTCTACTGTAAACGACTTCCTAAAGAAGTCACCCTACTTATTGCAGCTCGTATAGTTTTCGTTTAACCTTTCAATCACCATTTGCTTGTTTCTCTTCAGTCGTGTGGGGCGATCTAAAACCCCGCTGTAACGTAGTGCAGCTTGGAGTTACTATATCTAGTGCAGCTACGAAATACTCCCAGAAAGAGAACATCCACGCCCTCTTCTGAGTACTGTTGCGGTCGAGCGCGTCACACGTGTGAGGGCCCACCTCGCCACCCATTCATTCACCCATTGATCTGTCCATTCATTCCTCGTCTAGCCGTGGCCCACATCCATCCTTCCGTGGAACACTCGCAGCGCCGGTTTCGACCTTGTTGAAAACGCTCGCGCCGCTGCCTCGGGTGGCCAGCCCACCCCCCGAAGCACCGCTGCCTTCACCCTTTCGACCCCTCAGCGAGTTGGAGAGAGGAAAGGCCCCCGCCGACAACGACCGCGGGGGCTGGCGGCGTTCAGGGCCGCGCGGTCCTTCCACTCGCTCTAGGTGCCGGGCGCTTTTGGTTGTCGAAGAGGGTTGCCGCGCATCGTGTCGCCGCCGCCGCCTCGAGGGGCAGCGTACTGTTCCGACCACTCCTAACGTCTCTCTCTCTCTCTCTAATCGCTTTACTTTTCTGCATCTTCCTTTTCTTAGTCTTTTTCCGTCGTTTAGTTGTTTGTTCCTTTTTTCGCCGGTCGTGCTGCGCGGTGACCGGCCTTGCCGCGCGCTTTCCTCTGCGCGACGCGGTCGGTCGACCTCATTCTGGGATTGAGATCCGGCGCCGATTAAAGAGCCGCTGAGCACTCCCTCCCCACCCGGTACCATAGATTCGCCGTCGTCCTCTTCTCGCACCAGTGTGTGCATACACAGCGCCATGTGGCAGTTGCGATGAAACTTGGGATTCGATAGGGAGCTAGGGACGCTCAGTGGAGACCACCGCTTCGGCGGCCGATTCAAGAGGCGACGAGGATGGGTCAGTGAAATTCCTTGGGCGACGCTAGATACATGCACACTCCGCACGATGCACTAATTTTACCCCCCTCCCTCCCCGCTTTTCCCTTTGTAGGAGCAATGTTCAAAAACTGATCCGAAAAAATTCCGGAAGACACGGACTGACGGCGCATCGCTTTCGGTAAAGTGTGTTGTGTGTTACAACTTACGCTTCTGTAGGTGCTGTGTCGCGTTTTAGCATTAAAATTTTACTCTATCTCCTTTTCTCCAAACTCGCCATACACACATTCCTTACCATGTAAAAAGCACTCCAACGGTGTATCTCGCCAGCCAAATGCGATACGCCCACACTGCTCGCCACGACTTTTGAAAGCTGGAGAGGATCGTGGATTTAGATTGTCTCGAAGTCTTGCCTTACAAACGCTTTCTCCTCCCCCACGCACGCACGCGCGCGCGCGCATACACAGGCACACACACACACACCGTCATAGATATGTAAAAAGCACAGCTATACTGAGCTGTGTCGAGGTATCAGATTCCGCAGGTGCCGTATTGCTGGCTCCTCCTTACAGCCTTGTTGCGTTCAAGCGCGCACACACCCACAATCTCTTCACACGGTGCTGTTCCGGTCGTCGTTCCAAAGCCAAGCTTCGTACGCCGTGTGGTGTATTGAGATTTGATACGCTGCACGAGGGCGACCTCGCGCCTATTTCTGAACTTTGCAGTCCGGATTCAACCAGAATTCGCGCAGCGTAATCTTCAGAGCATAAACTCAATCTCGCTCTCCCTCGGATACGCGCTGGTGATGTTCAGATAAAACTGGTTCTTTCTCAACCTCCCAGTGTATAGGAGAAGACAGGCGTCGCATTCTTGTGGCATCGCAGCGTAGTTGGCTCTGATATCGCGCCGCATCTCTTCCCCCCACATCTCTCTCTCTCTCTGCATCCGCACTCTCTTCATTGTAGAACACTGGGACAAAGCTTCGATTGTGTCCCCGTAACGCGCCACCGCCGAGTCCTCGTAGAATAAACGCGGCGACTCATCGCTTGAACGATGCTAGCGTCACCAGCGCCGCCACCTCTTTCTAGATGAGATATGATACACTGCACGTATTGTCCTCGCCTCCCATTGGAAGCGATGTGAATAAATCAGTGTGCGGCCCACTAGGAGGCCCACTATAAAGTATACGCTGTCGCCGTATATAGTTTTCCAGAGCCATTATTATAATTTTGATTTCAGCGGTTTCAAACGAACGGTTTCGGTATTCTCGACAGAGGGCCGAACCGCTTCATTGCGTCTTCGGAGGAGAAGAGGTTGAAGTAACATTTGTACCGAGGCAGAAATGAACGGCAGCTGGCTCATTTCACATTTTGGGAATGTTGCCATTATATCTGTATAGTCACCAGTTATATCCATTATAGCCACCTGTTTTGTATGAATAAATTTACTTGGAAGTCAGCACCTTGTCAATGCCTTTCGTCCCATGCATCTCCTTTGTACTCTTTCGTTTCAAATATACCAACTAGCCCGTCAGAGCGTCTTACTTGCCATTATCGATCTATGATAACAGACGATGAAAGCCGGAAGTCTGTACCTCGTTGAGTAGCGGATAACCTGCTTGGTTTGGTTTGGAGGGGGGGGGGGGGGGTTAACGCGTCCCAAAGCGACTCAGGCTATGAGAGACGCCGTAGTGGAGGACTCCTGAAATTTCGACCACCTGGGGTTTTTTAACGTGCACTGACATCGTACAGCACACGGGCGCCTTGCTTTTCGCCTCCATCGAAAAGCTGCCGCCGAGGCCGGGATTCGATCCCGCGTCCTTGGGAACAGTAGTCGAGCGCCGTAACCACGGCGCCACCCCGGCGGGGTAGTAGCGGAGAATCTACTGGTAGTAATTCTTACATTCCACACAGGAGCTGCAACCAGTGGCGTCCACATCAGCACATAAAGCTTCAGAATATGTGCAATCGCCTTGGCCAGAAGATAATTTGGACTACGCAGACCTGTTTGGATACAGAACTAAAAGTGTAGCGGGTGAGACAGGGACGGAAACAGTTCGGTGCAGTGTCCGTGCCGTGTCCTAATTTGGCGCTCGCTTTGCATGGTCATCGTCCCTGCCCCTGTGACGGCATGATAGAAAGCATATTTAGGTGTAGCAATCCAATTACCCAGCAAAGTTTCTTATCCGAGTGACCATGGTGGAAGGCAAAAATGCCTTTGAGTCGGCGCCAGCGCGGCAAGTCAGCAGAATAATTAACGGGACGTGAACGTCGTAGTTAAAAAAAAAAATGAATACGATACGAGAGGAAGAATACGAAAGAATACGCGTACGATAACTTGGCCTTGAGGACGGCTGCGGACGCGTACGAGGGTTCCCTCGTTTTCTCCCCGGTCTCAACGCTGGGGAAAAAAAAAAAAAGAAAACAGGCCTGTAAAGTGCGCGATTTGCTGGATGCCGCGCAACGCTCGAGGAAGGCCACAGTTGCCGCCCACGCCATACATGTCTCATCATTCTCAAGCGCTGCTGCGCCGTACGAGTGAACACGGTTGCCAGATTGGCCGGTACATGTACGCTTTGTCCGTAAACAAAAGGCCGCCTTCACCGATGCTGTCGCGTTCCTTTTCATGCCGGCCCCATGAGAAGCGCGTAATAACCCAAGCGCGCACCGTGTTTTTTCACGGCTTTAGCCAGCCGCTATCTTCCGCCGGCATATACATAGTCTACGCCGTCCCACTTCTCTCCCTGTCCTGATTGGATCTGCGGCCTTCCCGTTTGTGTCGGGTCGACAAGAACCGTTCTTAATTCATAGGAGAGACCAGTTACGCGTTGTCGTCTTCGAGTACTCAAAAAGCAACCCCACACAAGACCATAGTTTCTGTCTTACTGGTATATCGAAGTCTATTCCAGCTGTTTCTCAATTAAGAGAAGTTTATAGAGCCAAGAGCGAAGACTCGACAACGGTTGCGTAATCATAGTTGAGAGCATGGTTGCTTACGAAGACATGATCAAACTCATCTCTCGTACAGCGTATCCGCTCCTCTTCCCTCAGCGATTTAACCGGATGCGTTTGCTGTAATGGAAACTGCCGATATGCGGAATATACGGCCGTTTCTGGGCCAATTGAGTCACATATTTGCTATACGGTATTTTTTTCTTTTCTTTTAAGATATCGGCACCCAAACGAAACGTAACGCAGAGAGCCCTTCATATTAGAGAGATTTAGCTTACCGTGATTCGCGATCCGCCACCGTGACTCTTTGCCGCGCGTGGGGCGCTCAAGCTGATTGGTCCCGACGCGGCAGGTCTGTGTGCCGACATTTAGTTTGTGGCACCATCTATCGGCGTCAAGGGCGGTCTGGGCATGCGCAGTGGAACGCGCGTTGGCGGATCACGGTAAGCTAAAACTCTCTATTGGTCATAGACGGAAACAACGCCTACGAGCAAGCGGGTCGCGCACACATTTTTCTGAGCCGCTGTTCTGATTCCCCGTCAGCTGTCGTTAGGGTCTGCAAATCGGTGTCATTGGCTCTATTTCGGTATCGTTGGCCGTCGTTGGGTGCAGTTGGTGACCGTTGAGAACCGTTGGCTGTCAATTGTACCGCTAAGTACCAGTGGCTTTCGCAGGGTATCGCTGACTGTCGATGGGTACCGTTGGCTGTCGCCGTGTGTACCGCTGAGCAACGTTGATTATTTATGATGGCTGACGACTGTTGTCGGTAGCATACGTAATCGGCGGATGTTTTCAGCGAGGCGAGCTGACCTACTAGCAGCACCCCCTGTGTGCGTCACGCGGAGACGCGGAAACCCTGGCGGGAAGGAGACCCGCTCGCAACCGCGCGTGGCGTAAACGCGAAACTCAAAAGCACGCACGTTCGGAGCGACGAAAGAAACCACACTAAAATGCAACATACGTGATTCCCCCCAACGCCTTCGGATCGCCGCCTCTGCAAGTTGCGCCACACACAACACTCGGCGACCGCGGCGTCCTTTCTTCCGCCAGACGCTCGGCGGCGCGCCGTAACTTCCCCTTTCTATCGGTCGTAAACAACCCGCTACACTGCACGGGGCCTTGCGTTGTCTTCTCGTATTGTTCTCCCGCGAAGTTTCCCTGCCCTTCACTTTGCTCCCTCCCAAGCTGTTCACTTCTCCACGCATCGCCCCTTTCTTCGCGGTGCTCAAGAGCCTCGTTCCGTCCTTTATTTTACTCCCCCTCCCCACCAAGCCGTTCTGGCCCCGTGCGCAATCTGCCTCAAAGCTTGTGGCGAGATCCTCCTCGAACGGACGGACGGAGGAGAAAAGAACACGGTGCGCGAAATTTGCTGCGCCTTGATGCGCTGAGGAAACGCGTGGCCGACGAAGGGCCATCTTCTTTTTACTGTTGGCGCGTCGGACATGCAACGTCTTTCTCGAAACCGCGTGGATCTCTTTATACTGCCGCTCTGAAAGGTGGCGTTGTAGCGTTAACAAAGTTGCCGGAGGTCGCTTCGGTCACGACGCAGCGGACAGCGTCCGCCTGCTTGCCCTTGTGACTTTTCCTCGTCGTCGAGTCGCCGTCATTGTTCGTCTTGTTCGCTGACGGGGTCGGCGTAACGGTAGTGTTGGGATGCGGCGTATGCCTGTTTGTGTATAGAAAGCCGTGGGTTTCCACGAGGCTTGTTGAAGAGCCTTCATTGCGTGTGAATTCTGCGTGCATTGATAGCGCTTTAAGCTTGCCCTAGATATCACTTGTGGACTCCTGTTCATATTCTGTGTCTCGCGCTGTTTGGCCTATGCTGATTTGGCACAATATCCCATCATCACCAACAGCGATAGAGAGTTTTAGCTTACTGTGATCCGCGATCCGCTACCGTGATCCACCACCGCGCGTTCCACTGCGCATGTCCAGACCCCACTTGACGCCGATAGATGGCGGCACATACTGGAGGTCGGCACACAGACCTGGCTCGTCGGGACCAATCAGCTTGTGCGCTCCGCCCACTAACGGTAGCGGGTCACGGTGGCGGATCGCGGGTCACGGTAAGCTAAATCTCTGTGTCCTAGTGGTCTGAGCGACCGTCTTTCATGTGCGGGAGATGCATGGTTGAATCCCCAGTCCCGCGGGCACCCATACCGTCCGTACACGCTTACCTCAGACCTGGCGTTCGGTTTTTGAGGGTTGCAATGCTTGGAAATGGGGTCTAACACCACCTTGGGTAAAGAAAATACAGTTGCCTTTCTTCGCGTCACTGATAATTGATCACTATCAACAACGGCGTCAGTTTCGCGATTTGAGGCGAATATTGGTTGAAAACCACATGGAAGGCATCTAAAGTAGTAGCATCATCCTACCTAAGATGGAACCTTTGACGATCACGTCACGCTGGAATCCCAGGCAATGAGGTAGTGCATCGCCTCGCCCGCGAACTTCAACATCGGGCGCCTGGGATTCCCTGGCCTTATCCACCCACGTGGGACACTAATCATCACTCCAAAAAAAGAAATCAGCATTCACTATGAAAACATTAGAGAAACTCTGCGTACACTTCCTCTTCCTGATAATTCACTCACTACCACGCAAATACGAATTCTTAGATGCATACAACTAAATACACTGCTTACTCCTGCCAGATCGTTTCTATACCGATTCAGACATTCCGCCGCATGCCCAAATTGTTCCAAACACTATGCAAACTTGGAACATGGCATGTTTTCATGCCCTGTCGCAATTCAATCTTCCCACTTTCCACACCCTCCTCCCCCAACGTGGCGGGCTTGGTTAGCATCTGACTAGCTGAAAGATCAGTTGGCATTAGTGGCCCTGGCCCAGGACATTCTTGAAGCTTAGTAATGCGTTGAATAAAGTTGTTTCCTCCTCCTCAATGGATAAGTATTCGTTCTCGCGCGCTTTTGAGAAAATATCACTGCAGAGGACTTGTGGATGTTTAGCCCGTAAACAGCTTCATAAAATTGAAGCCG
>JAJIZL010125271.1:0-15301 GCA_023969395.1 Amblyomma maculatum
TTTTTTTTTTCTGTTGTGCTACAAGCATTTACAAAGACAAAAGCCCAGCAGAAAGTTTTACTTAACAGAAGCAACTGAATAAGCCAATGCTAAATACACCCACTCTACTGCCGCCTCCATACACGAATGAAAGGTTTCAATTTTGAGCTGCAAGCACCAAAATTCTGCCTTGCTCTGCACTGGACCAAAACATTTTCTTATGTTATTTGTCGCTTCTTATATCATAAGTTCCGCTGCACTGTAGAGAAAGCTCGCCCAATGCATCCAAAAACAATTACGCTTACCTGCGTTGGGTTTTCATGATATTGATTAATCCTTATTTTTCAGCTCTTCAATAACTGGCGCGAGCCTAAATTGTGAAATATAAAAAAAAAAGGTATCTAGTACTCAACAAGTTATTGGGTATGGTTAACTAAAACTATATAAATGCATTTTATAAGTCTTCCAACCCCCGGAACTGTTGTAATAAACCAAAATCAAGCTAATGGATTTGATAAATCACTGCGAACTCACAACTATTGTTAATGAAATAGCAAAGTCGGGAAGTTTCCAGCCTCCGTGGGCATTTTCTTCTTAATTCGGGTTTTGTATAGCTGTACACTTATTTTGATCTTCATTTTCTCCATGTAACAAGAACAAGGTTAAGAATTCTATAAACGCTCCTGAGCCTGGTCCTCCCTTGCCAGATCGCGCTATAGTATGTCACCTGCTTCTTAAATTCTTGTTTTTAGATTTTTTTTTCTTTTTTTTTGCAATGCAATTTTTTCCTGCCTTGTGCCTCTATTTATTTCCAGTTTCAGTCTTTTGTGCCGCAGATGTTTCGCGCTGGGCAGTTCTTGTAATTCTTTTCCTTGACTGCACGCTATCTAACGAATGATTATGCATACGTGCATTGCTACCACTGTGTCAACGTACCACATCCTTTTGCTCCCTACGGTAGAAGATATATCGTTACCGGGTGCTTTAGTCACTAAATAAAAATAAAACGACAGCCTCGCTACACCCGGAAAAATCCGCTACTTGAAAAGTAAAAAAAAAAACGAGGTTGCGCACAATTTCGGAGGCCTCGTCTTATAGAGTTACGCTTTATAAGCTGTGCCCGAGATAAATCTACGCCCACGATCTGCCTTTGCTCCTTTATGTATCGACGGTTACTTCTTTATTGATCTGAGCTACCTGCTTAAATTTAAATGGTGTTAAAGCACGGGGAGCAAAGCAAAAAACTACAGTATCATTCATATCACTTATATACCGTCTTCTCTACCAGTCACCTCGAATCGAATACACAACTGGACAATGACTTGCTTAATCAATCCCATGAAAATCTCATGACTTAAGCAATCCCAGGTGCGTCCTTAACCTCATTACTCCGCCTTCTTAGCGACGCCCATGAGTGGATTTGACATTTGTTTGGCCCTAATATGCCTATCTCCCCTTTATAACCCACCGAGCATCATGTATGTTGGGGCTCCAACTTGTCTAACGGAGGTGTTATTTTTGATACCATAAAAGCTAAAAAGTAATCAACGCACTACTTTGCAAGGTGCTTTGTGTATCTCAGCGTTGCAACACTCACTTCCTTTGACATTACTCACTGTGTAATTTTTATGCATACGTATTAATTACAAAAGTGTTGCAGTCAACTGCACTAAAAACATTGCTCTCACATAACATCGAGCTCGGAGTACGATTGCTCAAAATTCGGCACAGCTTTGCCCCTCAAATCAGTGCAGCTCCAAGAAAAAAGAACAGTCAAATCAGCTTTAAAAAATTTAGCGATGCTTTCTTAGTGTTCAAAAATTGCATAGTAGGTACTGCTTACAATATTGCTGGAAAAGAAATGTTAGTTTTGCTCGCTAATACACGTAGGTCAATATTAAGACAGAAGAAGCCGCACAAGCCCAGATTGGCTACATATTTTACATTCTCTTGACATATGCGGTAATAATTGAAGTGGTTACTGCGTGTATAGAGATCAGCAGCTCCCTAACGCAGCCGTCATATCAAGGCTTTTAAGCGATCGTCTTTCGGTCTTTGTGCGCCTTCAATGCGCTGAGCGAAGTCTGTTACCATAAGTTGGTTATTCGTGCCCGCAGCCTTTAATCTGCGAAAGAATTAACGCCTCTGAAGTGAGCTTTTAAAGCGCACGCACGGACTAACAATTTATACGAAGGAGAAATCTCCGTAACTCAGCGAAACGTTGAGCAGCTGCCGTCGCTCTGAGCGGCTCTGGGTGCAGCACAAACAAAGCGGAAGAAGAAAGCGACCCTTTTGTTTCACGACTAACGCTGTGTCGGCAGGAAAGGCGACATCGTGATGTTGCATTAAACAATGCGTCATTTAAATCAGGTTGCCTCGATGTAGCTTGCGCTACTTCGTGAGATTGAAAGTTCGAGGTTTACCTCACGCAGCTTGCATCGCAAAGAAGTCAAGAGTGCGAGAGTGCAAAGGAGTGGTATAGATATATTGCGCGGTGAAAGAAGCTGCCTTGTAGCCCTGAAAGACTGCCGTGTTTTATGCTTTTTACTAAGAGTCACGCAATTTGAGGGTCGGGCGCGCGAATTCGCAGCAAAATGGTCGATCGCATTACGCAGATGAACATACGCTAATAAAGCATCCTCATTCACAATTATTAAATGCAGTTTCATTTGTTGTTTTCACTATGATCTTTCCGTAATTATTGATTCTTCCTCCAGCAACTGCTTAAAACATAGTGACTGGCTAGTTGGTTTTTCATGCTGGAGATTGCAACGCGGATCACGCTGACGAGGCGAAAAGAACGCAAACACAAGCGCTGACTGCATTTCGTTGCCCTAACCCAGATTATATAGGCACTAGGTCCAAAACAACAAAGCGAAGAGCCAACACATATTGATAAGGTAAAAGAATGGAGGAACGGGAGACAAAGGCAATAATCGTCGCACGGATGCGTGAAGTGATGTGTTGGTTCTTCGTTTTGTTATTTTGGACCTACTGCCTGTATAACCTATAGTTCACGGCAATAAAATACAGTTATTAGTCAGTCCTTGCGTTCGCGTTCCTCTGGTCCCGTCCGTGTTACTACTGCGCTGCAATATGCAGCTCCAGAAACTGTTTTTATTGTTTATTCACATACAAGTTATTGCACTGTAAATGCCGCTTCCTTGTTATAGCTTGTTGGCGGTTCAGAGTAGAATGTGAACTAATAAATACAATAAAAGCTGCCTTTTATCGCACTGACATTCTCTTAGCAGCCGTGAGGCTCACATGTACGTTGATTTAATCGCCATATTTGAAGGAAAATAGGAGGTGAATTATTAAATTAACAGAATAAGCTTTTCTCTTAGTACATGCCACTATAGTAAATTAACCGTAAAGGTGTGGGTTCAGGGTGCGCGTGAATGATGGAAATGAATGTTTAGAAATCATAACACAGAGAAACGGCGATGACAACCCACAGGGACACATGTACGACACACAGTCACGGAGCGCTAAATTTAATTAGTCTAGTTGCGATAAAAACAAAAATTGTGCTCAGAACGATTACGTGTAACTGGAGAAAGGGTTAAATTCACGTGAAGTCCCATTTATGTTTTTCTCTGGAAGTTTGTTCATTCTAGGGATCTCATATTTAGGAGCATACAGCGTTTAGGGTATTTAGAAAACTTAAAATGAATTTGTCGTCGCTGGAAGTAGTTAGCCGTTTTAAGTTCCATCGTCTAAGGAATTCTCCTAAGTGCAATCTATACACAGGCTCTAAAGTAACGAGAAAAACATCAATCAACCAGAGGCGTAGGATGGAAAAGTCCTAGTGGGCAAAACCCAAAAAAAGAAAAATGAACTCATGCGCTTGCGGGGCTTGTGACAAACAAGTGTTCAATACGACGTGGGCAGCCCAGCCACGCGCGTGGTTACTTTGTTGTGCAAAACATCGCAGCGCGTAAGTTTCGGTACCCTTTTCTTCGAGAGGCCGCGGCTCGTCACAAAAGGCTGCTTTTCTTCTCGGGTGGCCTACGTCGACGCAGCCCACTGACCGGTCGGTGATTAGAAAGAATGGTCTCGCACCCCAATGTTCTGTCTCGCTCAAGAGAGCCGCCTCACTCAGCTATGCCTGCCACGTCTCATTAAAATGCCCGCCCGAAAGAAAAGTTGACACCTATCTCAACAGCTGCGCCGCAAGTTACGATGGCCTCGTGATTCTTTTTTCTGTTTTCTTACTACTTTGCCCACGAGCGTGGACACTGGCTGAGGGCCATTTTTACGAGTGATGTTTCCTGACTTCCAAAAAGCCAAAAACGAAAGGCAGAATTGGCGGGCGGACAGGAAGCTCGAAATGCAAGAAAACTAGTCGTTTGTGTCCCGTCACACCTAAATCACGTAACGTTGCGGAAGCTACAAGTGGACCAGTTAATTCGTGGTTGAATTCAGCAAGTCATTGGTTCGTAACAAGCGCTTGTAATATTCCGCTGTTTTGGTAATTGCACTGGCATTCCGTTGTCTTCTTTCAAGAAGCTTGTTCAGTTCTCAGGCTTACATTTTCGGTTCATTGCGATACATAGAATCCTTATCTGGCCTGGCTCTTCTTTCCGTACCTGTACGTTCATGAAGGGTAGTTACTGATATTTATTGCGAACAATTCCAGCTTTTTGGTTTCTTTCTGCTTTTTTTTTTTCTCGAATTAACTGATTTCGAATGTGTTCGAAAGTCTGCGAAGCTTGTCCAATTTTGCACCGCATAATCTGAGACGCAGGGGGTTATCCATCGGTTTTCTCCTTAGATATGATATAAAGGTGAACTGAATTCTCTTAAGAAGAAAGTTGAAACAACAGCGCAGCAAATACGGACAGACGGATAAACAGAGAAATGAGAAGCGCTGAGTACAACTGATATTTATTAAACGAAGCACGCAATTTACACTTCATGGAAAAAAAAAAACAATAAACAGGAAAACAGGGTTTCTAGCTAGCAAGGTTGCACATTTTTTTCGAATCGCTGTAGTAAACATTACGTTGATCAGTGAACAAGTTGAACACGTGCACTACACTTGCTGGCTGCACCTTTTTTCTGGGTTTGTTGCTTTCTGTTTTTTGTGATGTACAAATTATATTTCCTGTATAACCTCAGTTGTATTCAGCGCTTGTCGTGTCTAAACCTCCCTCTGCACGTGTTTGCGTCGTAGCTGTTCCATTGACTGCTTTATTTTTTTCTTATGTTTGTGCAAAGATATTTTCTGTGAAAAGTACAAGAGAAATGCAGCCAAGCGGACACGGGTAATAGCTACTTTGAAATCTTGCTGCTAACGCGTGCGTTGTTTCGTGGCGGTCGTTTTGCAGTGCTTTAAGCATAAGGCTCTCTAGGTAGAACGAATCGCCTGCTGCCTCAATAATAGACTACCAGAACGTTTTATCCGACTGCGGAGAAAATGGCAATAACATCTATTCGTCAGATCACATATATTGGGAATTCTTCAACGAATGCTCACTACATTTTGTGTGCAGTATGCGTGAGGCCACTGCTGCTTTCGCCAATGTTGACAGTGCACCCGGGTAGCATGGGTGAATGCCCTGTGCTACTTGTTCGGTTTCGAAGAAGACGTTTTTCGTGCAGAGAGATTGCAGTGTGAGCCAAAGCTGATGACAAGCCAGAGTCGTTTCAAGCTATGCACACGTCATCGTTTAACTCTATTTTGCGTCTTCAGTATAATTCTTTTATAAAGGTGAACAATGAACACCTCTTGTGCAATGAAGAAAATTTTAATTGAATTTGGATTTTTGTGCATTCTTCATGGTGCATTCACATTTTTGTCACAAAGCAGAACACTTGCTTGGCATCCATCGATTGCTGACCATCCCGCATAGCGTCAAAGAACAATGAAAAACCCTAATCCAGATTCAAGTTTTGTAGACTCAAGCGACTTCTGCACAAAGCTGGAGACTTTGTACGGGTAGAACAGGGTCGCCATTTGTGAAAGCTTTTCCTTGCATCTCCTAATCGAAAAGAACTTTCAAGGTGATCTCCATCGATCTTAACCGAATATTTATTTATATGTGATATTGGCTGTTCTTGACTCACAATAATAGTACGTCACTGTTCTCTGAATGCAAAGACGCCGCAATATCTTTTCGCATGGAGAAAGGAATTGACAAAAAGTTCGCATGTAAGAGTTCCTTTCACCGAGTACACGATTTGGTCCTTCAGATGAGAAAGACTTAAATAGGTACAATTTCTGCGGTAAAGAAATAAAGACTGAAAGGGGGTAAATTAAAAAAAGGCGAGAAATATAGACGAGAACATGGCATTGTTATATATAAGTAACCCAGCAACCACAACAAAACAGCGTTCACGTTACCACACAATGCAAAACCATAAGGCGTTATCAGCAGTTATCCCGCTATTCATATAGGCCTCATTCTTTTTATCTAACATGTGATTCCAAAACGCAGCTATAATAAAATCATATGCTAGAAATTTAAGAGCCACCTGTAAACCTTCCTTCATGAGCGAAAGCTGAAGCTGCATGCGCGTGCTTTTCGCTGGCAAGCATCGACAACCATTTCCGCCACCTATGAAGTTTGCTTCAAGCATTTCAGCGTCATCTGCTGAAGTGGTACTGAGGCGTTCAGCAGCCGCTATCATTTTCTGTGCTTTTTTCAAGCACGACACAATAATGAAGACGAAATGCACCAGAGCATTGCAATGTCCACGTGCGAAGCCACTGACTGGACATGAAAAAATAATTGCAATTGCTGTACCAGGACATTTTAGGATTGTTATGCCTTCGAATACAAAAAATTAAGTTTTTGAATTCAAAATAAAGCTGGCATTGAATTACCAGTGTGTTCGTTTTACGTTAAATTGTTTTGTAATAAAGAATAACGCGAACAAAAATATGAGGGTAACACCCTAGAAATGTGTTTAACTTCAGAAAACGGCGCCTAGACAAGGGGCGTGATGGCGGCCGAGTTGTCACTGGCCCTTCCACGCCCTTCAGGAGCTGCAACAGTGTAGGGATGGGCAAAAAATGCTCTTTCAGTGCATAATATATGGCTTTTGAAACACCCAAATACACACTCGGAAATAGCACTGACAGTTTCTCAGGTGCAATATCATGTCACCTGTCACGTGCATGCTAGCAACCACTGGTTCCAGTCAAGCTTTGAACTCTGTGAATTCGAATCAATAGTGTCTTTGGATTGGAAGAAAAATAAAATGGTACCAAACGTGAATTATAAATCCTGTGTGAAATAGCAAATGATGTGCGGATGTTCTAAACGGATTGGAGAAGTCGTTTCAGGTTTTTATTCTCACCTAAAAAAATATAATAAACAGCAGCTAGAAATTGCTTCACATGTAGTGTGCTTTCAACTATGACTGAGTCTTTTCTGCGCCAGTTTGTCAGTACTAGCAATCTTTGCCCTCGTCTATTTTTTTATTCCTGTACAAAAGATAGGCAATGCGCTTCGATTCACCGATGATAAGACATCGCTCTGCAACAAGTCGTGACCGAGGACTTAATAGGAGGAGCTTTTTTGGAGGCCCAACAAATCATTCGCTAATGCACTTGTGCCACGGAAGGTGGTAAACGAAACAGCTGCCAGTGCTACCGATGTTGCGTTTGACTCCAGCTGCGGTGTTGTCGTTTCAGCAACGCGAATGCGACACAAGCCTCGTCGCTAGAAATGGCAGAATGAAAGTGCCTAAATACTGGAGCGCAAGCATTCCGAAACGTTACTGGTGTAAGTACGGAAGTAATCTTGCACTCACTAGCGCGCGAAGTACCGCTTTACAGAGAAATACACGTGAGACGTCTCTTCCGGTTGGCGGTCCGTTAAGGATCATAGAACGAACACAAATAAAACAATTTCCAGGTAAATTGCATTTTCCCTGAAGCCTCTATTACACTGAAGCTCATTAAGCCTCCGCAGCTGTTTATTCGTTATAATATCGTTCACATGGTTATAGTTCCTGTGAAGCCATTGCAAGAGAGCACTTACCTTAAGCAGTAGACTTGTTGCACGGCACAGGCGGTTCAAATATTTCAAAGCACGTTTCCTTGTGCACGTTCTAGCTTCATCAAACTTCACACGCCTTGAACGTCAAGAAAACGCCTGAATCTCGAGAATGCATTCAACTACACGTTCGCAACTATTTTCCGACGTCCAATAATGACTTCTAATAAGTGGTTAGCGGCCATAACGTGTGGGGACATTGCCTAGTGGCCCGCTCAGTTGTGTTCATTGTTCCTGAAGCCGGCACGCATTATTTTCTTCGCATATACTAACACGTCGCAAGTGATGCTTCGCATCGTGTCGATCTCTAACAAGAACGATCTCTAACAACTATTTTCCCATGTATATCATGCTTCTTTAAGAACAGTGACGATCAAAACTGACAGAACATTGTTGCTTTGTGCCACTACGCTGTTCTTTTTAATTCGAAAGAAAAACTTTAGATTTCTACCGAAGTGCTTCATGTCAATTTGATTCTTCTAAGTTGCTTAATTCTCACGCCTTTACACATCGTATAAATGGACATGAACATTGTTTCCTGCACTCAACTCTTGAAGTGTGTTTCATCGACAGTTTTACTGCCTCGCTTTCGAAGTGACGGATATCGGAGCCCTGACGCACGAGTTTGTGCAGACATTCCTTTCAACAGCGTTGTAGGCAGAAGAATAAACCAAACTATGTGAAACGAAGCATCTGTCATTGCGCCTTTTCGTGTTGACGGCGTATGTCAGCATAGCTTACGGGAACTTCATTTTAACTGTCAAGCGCTTTCACGTTCATTACGGGGTGCAACTTGGAACGGGAAAACAAGAAAGCTTAATACAAGCGGTAAGTTTCCTGATTCATCGTGCTTTGTGATTCCACAAGTTATCATTAAGATTCGCAAGCAATGAATGCCAGCATCAAAAGTGCAGTGATTTGAATAAGATTTGATTGGCGGCTTCTAAAGATTAGTTGTAGCATTTTTCAAATCACTTTGACCGTTGTTAAGCGGCGTCCTGTGAGCCTGAAAACACCAGTTCGCCATGGCACACCTGAAGTTTAAAGTTCTTTGTTTTGTTTTTTTTCCTGATGCTGCCTATAAGCTCTGTTGGTCAGAGTATTGCTTGATTTATTATTTTATTTTGAATATTTTCTTTACACTGTTCTTTTTTTTTTTCAGAGGCGCTTCATGGGATAAAAATACGACACCTAGCAAACTTTCCCTACGCGCCATAACCATACCATTAACGGCGAGTAAAATATTTATGGTTGGAAAGACACGCGCAAACTTTCTGCGAGATCAAGTTCTCTCCACAAGTGAGCAAATAATAAATTAGAGCAACGGTGAACAATCCTTCAGTTTTTTTTTATGTGCATTTAGGAAACATTTCGAAGTGTGGAGTATTTTGTTTGACAAATTTGCTCTTGTCTGCGCAGAAACAGTGGGCTGAGGTTGAATCTACGCTACTGTCAGATTACTCACCCTCTGGAACACCTAATAGTGGTTGTGAAAATTAAGAGTTCATAATCTGCACAGCACCGAAGGATGGCTTTACAAATGTTCGTACGCCAAAACCGGTTTTGATATCGCAAGGCCCTCATAATGTATACCCGTGTTTTACCACTATTCGCATACCACATAACATGTCTCTAAGACAATACCACGTGACTCCTATAATGGGCCAGCGCTTATGTCGAATCAGTGCCTACATTAAGTTTCCCACATGCTGCAAATAACAGGTAATGGTGTAGTGAACGAGCGAAGCGAGTTTGTACTTAGGCCTCCGTCCTTCTAGAAGCGATTACTGATGCCGCTGTCAAAAGACGGTCGCTGTAACATTTGGGGTTGTCAAATATGTTTTTTTATCTCTTATCCACACAGATATAGTGTTTCGTCAACAGTCATCATTGCAACACAAACACAACATGCAAATATACCAGACTTTAAAGTGACATTTTGCGAAGCTATCCGAAACCATGGGGGAGGCACGTTGCTTCTGCCCCGTGTACCAAGCAAGAAAAAAAAACAGCACCGAGGCCTTACTTCGTAGGCAGTCGCGGTCGTAGTCAGCAGGAGGAGTAGCGACAGGAGAACGGCGAGTAACTCCAGCTTCTTGGACACGGCGCCGAAGACGAGCGTCCAAGTGCGCCGCTTAGTCCATTCCATGGTCGCCGACTCCCGCGCGCGCCAACACACACAAGCGTCCACCACCAGCACCGACAGTAACGAAAAAATTTTTGCGCCCTACTTCCCCGGGCCCTTCTCTCACTGCGTGTCTTAACAACCTGCAGCGAGGACTACCAAGCCGCGGCTGCAGCTGACATTATTTATCGCGCTGGAGGACGTCAGTAATTGCGTAGGCCGCCACGGCGGCGCAGCTAGCAGCGGCTGCAGCCAGCCAGCCAGCCACTTTCAAGATGATCACGCTTTTTCTGCCCTCTCCCCCAACTCTTCCTCCGCGTGCGTCGAGCGGCCCGGAGTCCCGGAGTCACAATCTTTGCTCCCTAGCAATCTGCAGACCTCTGAAGAGTGCAGACTCTCGCGGTTCGCTAGCGAGGAGACTACGAAAACTCGCCATTGGCCTCTAGTCGAAGAAGCCACCCTTTCCCATTGGACGGTGTGTATGGGCACTGAATGCGTCGTCGCCATTTCTGTGAGCCGCGGCAGGCACTCTTTTTGACGCTTGGCTTCCCTCCTGGGGCGGCCGCTTTGATTTAGCGTGTTCTTGAAGAGGCAATGCGAAAACACGTTCACGAGAGCAGCTGCACGAGGTACCGTGTTTCTTCCTCCGGCATTCCGCGACGAGGTTCTCTTTTGGGGCATTTAGCGCTGTTGCTGTTGCCGCCATGTCTTGAGGTACATATATCAAAGGTGGCGACTACGCAAGAAAAAGAAACGTACGGAAACTGTGTTCTCGACGTTCCGATAATGTGCCGGCCCATAACCAGTTTCACATTTAGCCACTGGGGCGGTTAGGGGCAACACTGTGAGTTCGGAGTAAAAATATTTTGGTCCTTAAGAAAAAAAAGAACGGTTGTATATGGACAAGCGGTTTTTGTTGAAGGTTTTATTGACTCTGAGATCGTTCCGCTTTACAAAATCTTCCTCGCCGTCAAGGAACCATTAATGAAAACCGTTAGCACTTATGTGACAAAATTTGTTACTTTATTCAGTGTCATTGAGCGCTAATATTCTTTTCAAGCTTCGAAATCAAACATTTAGCTACTCAAGCCCAGCTTTCTTGGACATCCCCAAATGGCACCATCTATTAGCCATCAATAAAAGCACAGCGTGACTGGATTGAACTAAAGGCTTCTCGTGAAGTGGCACGCGAAAGTTTTGAGAACGATGGCTACCGTTCCTAGTGATGGCGTGAAAGCCAGGTGAACTGACATCCTTACAATTTTGTAGGTCACCTTGAAAGTTGTCGAGTGCTTCCTTCAGTCTTTGAAGATCGTATATGCTTTCTGATAGCACAGTCCGCGATTGCTCCTTTGTTATTCAGTTAACGTGTGACGATACCACCGCTTCCTTTTCTTCTTTTACAAATTTCAACCTTTATAAGTGCACTTTAGTACCACCCAAGCATCACGGCTGACAAATTTTTATCTGCCATTTGCCCATCTCTTTTCACTTCAACCTACTGTTTCGGGCCACGCCACTACGAATACGAATATCCTGGCAAATGTTTCCTTCCCTCCCACCGCACAGTTCTACTTTACTTAGCAAATAAGCGGAAAGTACCAAATATTAAAAATCCTCATTTGATGTTTGGTGCCCAACCCCGTAAGCCCGCGATAGCAGCTGCATAAGCTAAAAGCGCTTGCCTACATTTTCTTACCTTGTGCACCGAGGACGGCATTTCTTTGAAAATGGAGGTTAAAATTAGCTTCACAACCAGCTTTGAAACGTATGAAAGGCACAATAACTGTCACATTTCTCAGTCGATATATCGACCACTCCAGAAGTTTAGTGTATGAATGAAAGGAGAAGGAATGGGATGCCGCATTCGGAGGCTTCAGAATAACTTCTACCATCTGGGGATTTTAATCGCACATTAATATCGCATATGACAAGATTGTTTGTTGAGTTAGTTCAGTCCGCATTTCATTCTAGAAAGAAGCCCTTCCCTATGTCCGCAGTGTTTTAAATTAAAAAATAAAAGACAGGCCACCTTTCTCGCACAGGTGAACACAAAATACGTCTTTTTTTTTTCTTCCAAAAACGTGATGTGGTCCGATAACCGGCTGTACTGACGGAGGTGTTACTCATATTTTTGTTTACAAGTATGACCTTCTAAGAGCTCTTTCATAAAGAAAAAAACTCAATGATCTTGATTGCTGCACAAATCGCAGAATTCATGCCATTGCGAACTTAAATGTTTTCGGTTTCTCTTTCCTCGCCTTTTCATCACTTCCTTAATCTCTTCCTTCATGGAACGGGTCAGGTGTTCACTCATTTTAGCAGTACTGCCAGGCCTTTATTTGTAACTTGCAACGGGGCCGAACACAGAACGTTCTAAATGCGGTTCGAAGTGCTAGACGGCGTTTTACGACCGCTCATCTCACCCAATATTAATGAATGTTGCTGTAGTGGCGAGGAGTGCGCAGCGTACACCGCCTAAAGCTCATGAAACTAGAGTAAAGAACATGCTTCCCACTGCCATTTTGCTTTCGAGCGCTCTCACGTGATTTCGCGCAGACTCGCGTCGATTTCGCGGATGTCACAAATAGAGCCAACGCTGAAAAATATTCAAAGTATTCACACTTCCAAAATATCTGAGCGGTTTTAAATTATTTCCACCGCTCACTTGCTTTACATAATTGAGACCCTGATTGAGACAAACTCTGATCGAGACCTTCACTAACCCTTATGTACCCGCCTCCCAAGGGAGCTTTAGAACATGAGGTGTTCATGCCGGAAACTAAAACCGAAACTATGCCCACTAATTCGCGACAAAGTGGCGAGGTCACAAAGAATGCACTTTTCTACGTATTGTATATAGCTCGACAATAATAATTAACATATCCGCTAATCTTCCCTCGCCAGGCTTGTAGCATTTTATATTTATGTTATAAAAACGCTTATTTGCCGGCGTTAATTGCTAGTGAGCGCAGGAAAAATTGCATATATCTATACAGGGGGAACAGGACGATAATGGGAAAGGCAGTATAGTGGACTGTAATCAAACATTCCGTCGGCAACCGAAGAGGAAGTGAAGGAAGCCATAGAAGGAATGCAAAGGGGGAAAGAAGTTGTATAGGGATCAGGAAACAGGATACCTAGTGAACGATGATGGAGCTATTGCGCTAGAAAAACTGGCCACGACGTATAATTCATGCCTCCCAGTATTAAGCTCACCGGAAGCTTGGAGAATCCGTCATATCTCCTTAATCCATGATGAAGGGGAGGTATTGAATAACTAGAATGCGTTGTCTGCAGAGCCTTTAGTAGGGTAATGTTTAGTATTATCAGGAAAACCTTAAGCTTCAATCAGAAAAAGGACTAGGCAAGCTTTCCTAATAGGTACTCGGAAATAGACCCTTTTCACACTACCCGTCAGATGACAGACAATAGTTGTTCGATAATAGACCATGTCCACACTATCAGCCAGATAGATGAATGCTCAGAGTACACCCAACTCCTTCATGAAGCCTTAACATTGCGAGAAAGCATTTGACTCAGTCGAGGCTTCGGTGGTGCAGTGGCTAGGGCACTCGACTGATGTGTCCAAGAAGCAGGATCGAATCCCGGCTACGTGGCCGCTTTGTCCATGGAGGCGAAAAGCAAAGCAGCTGCGTGCTGTGCGATAAGAGCTCTAAATGGTCAAAATTTCCAGAACCCTTCCCTGCGGCTTCTCTCATAGCCTGGGCCGCTTTGAGACGTTGAACCCCAAAAACCAAACAATATCATCACCCGAGACTTTAGCAGTCATGCCGGCCTTACGGAACCAGAATGTAGAATCATTTTATGTAAAAAAAGCCACTTTACTATACGCAATCTCTTAAAGACTACCCGACGCAGATAGAAACCCCGCTTTAAGCAGTTCGTACTAACGTATATCTGCATTACGGGGATCAGTGGGGCTAGTTAAATGGTCAAGGGTACCGGTTTAGACTACTATTCTACAGGCACTGAATGCCTGAGCTGACAGCTCCTGCCAGCCTGCTTTGTAATATGGTCCGGTGACGTCGCACCCCAATCTATAGCATTCGATACACAGTCATGCAACCTGCCAACTACAACCAGACAGAGGCACGATCCTGATTTTTAGCTTATAACATCAGCGCTCATAATGCCGACGCCGAATTTCTTGCAGAGCGGAGCTTTTAAATTACGGAAAGGAACTCGTAGTCAGGAAAACACGAACTTTCCATCATAGTGTTTATGCCGCATGTAAACAGGATACCCGTGATCCCCCATGTAAAAATATGTGGTGTAAAAGCCACGTGTTTGTATAACGTATTTGAAAGGTTGGGGACAAAAGTAAGGGGAGAATAGCGTCATGATCTGCAATTCGGTGAGGACATTGCCTCGCTAACTCAAAGAACGAACTGACAAGAATTATCAATCACATGGGCAGGCAGAACAGAACGTTTGTGTGAAATGAATATGCAGATGACTAGAGTAGTCTTCAGCAATGTCGAAAAAAAATCACTTATTTTAGGTTGCCAGGCGCATGGAAATCGTGTGGAATTCGTCTCATTCGAACAGGTAGTTACCACTGATCCGGACCCCTCAAGTGCAATAACTTGAAGAGTAAGATTGCAGTGGAGCTTTTTCTGGAGATACTTTCAGATCATGGTTGGTAGTTTACTAGCATCCATCAAGATTAAATTATGCGATAACTATCTAATCGGCTCAGGGCTAAAAAGTGAAGGCAAGCGGAGAGTGCAGAAAAAATAAATTTTTGAGAGCGCAGCGAGCCACGGGAAGGAAGGGGGCAGGTGTGACGTTAAGAAATTGGAATTAAGCAAGCAGAGTGCAAAGTGAAGTCAAGATAACCGGTGATCGCTAAAGGTAACGCATTGGATTCCACGAGCCGATAGACAAAGGTAGCGGTGGGCGGCTGAAAGTTGGGTGATTGGATGAGTTCACAAATTTTTGGGGCCAAGGTGAATTCATTTTAGCGGCCCATAAGGTAATTGGAGAAGGGAGGGAGATACCACTATCCCGCAGCGGGTGTAATGAGGATGGTGATGATGATCACATGACACAACATCTAGGATTTGTTGTGTTTCTTGTGTTCAATATACGACCTCCGCGGCCATGATTTGTTCTTTTTGTAGTGAACTACACGAGGATATACGAAGACGAGGATTAAGTAGGT
>JAJIZL010125271.1:23813-65088 GCA_023969395.1 Amblyomma maculatum
AGAAGAAGAAGAAGAAGAAGAAGAAGAAGAAGAAGAAGAAGAAGAAGGCTCGGTCACTCGCAGCTAATGCTTTCGCTTCATATTCGGTCCGTTGAACCCTTCTCATTTTTTCGCCATACACTTGACTCAAGCTTGCGAAAAGGGGACCGAAAATGACTCTGCGGTCACTGTTTAACGAACACCGTTGTAACCTGAACTTAGAGGTCCGGACACACGCACGCACTGACATGCACGCACTGCCGCACGCGCACACACGCAAACACACACACACACGCACGCACGCACGCACGCACACACACACACACACACACACACACACACACACACACACACACACACACACACACACACACACACACACACACACACACACACACAAACACACACAAACGCGCGCGCGCGTCGCAGTTCACTTGGGCGTTTAGGCAGGAGAAGATTCACAAATGACAGGAGAAACAAATTATAGCACATCTAGCAGTCGCCAGGTCAAAACATGCGCTTAGAAAACTAACTTCCGGTTCTCTGGATGAGGAGCGATGACACAGACCTATTCTGCAATCCATTAAGGGTGAGTAAAAAGTGCACTGAAGTGAGAATGACACGAAGCGGCAAGTCATCGCATATTGCAACACCTGTACACTCTCCACAATTGTCAGAAACGGGTACAATGTAACCTCTCAGCTTACTGATGGCCTTAAATTTCGTTGCGTTCGCGGAGTGCTAACGCTGCAGAATTCTTTGCTCAGATACTGCAGTTTGAAGGAGCCACTTAATCTTAGATATATTACTCTTGATATCATGGTGCACTGACAGTGTCGTCTTGCTTTGTTTCCAAAAATAGTGCTAGAGGAGTATCGTATGCACGCACAGGCAGACATAACAATCAGAGCTCCGTTTTAATAGGGGTGTCCAAAATATAATGTCTCTTTTTTTTTTCTGAAACACTCTTCATTCAAAACTTATAAAATTCACAAATGTTGTGGCTACATATCAGCACGAATTTTTATAGTACTTTTAAATGTAATATCGCCGAGTTAATAGCATGTGTCTCTTGATCTTTTTTTTTTTCTGGGGGGGGGGGGGGGGTTTCTTTTCATTCACCGCAGCAACATGGGTGAAAATAACAGAAGCGATTTCCGAACCTTTCTGGACTGTACTGCCCTGTCCTCATTAAAGTCCTCACTTAGTGGCCTCTAATTTTCATGTCTACACGGCCAGGATTCGTATTTGATAAATACAAGATCTTGATTCGAGCACTGAAGGCAGGGCTACAGAGGAAGGAAAAACACTTGCAGAACACAACTTCACTGTGTAGGTATGGCGTAGAGAGTTACGGGATCCCTGCGGCCGCTGAGGATTCCTTTGGCGCGCTCTACACCAACACGACACGCTGATTACCTTAGCATAGGGCCTTTTTTTTTTTTTTTTTTTTTCTTTAGGGCTCAACTCTCTCCCGTGCAAAAGAAAAAAGAAAAAGAAGTAGAGACGGTAGAGCACGCATTCCGGGGTCATCAGGAAATGGTGTTCTACCGGGTTCGTTTGCGAAGAGCCCTGAAAAAATTACAGGGATGCAGTGAAGTCTGATCAAGTGAAGAAATGTGAAAGCATTACGAATTGCTTGCCTACTTTCGTTATGAGCTCTATGGTTATTTGCCAGTACTGGTGCTTAGTGACGTTTCTGTGGGTCATGTTCGGACGAAGACAAACTTTGGGGAGACCCCCAAAGCGAAATTTCGGGTTGAGTCACGTAAGTTTGGAGGTCGCCACTGAATTGGCTGTACTCGAGTTATGTTAGACATCGATTTTCGTCAAATTCTGGCAAGGTCAAATTTGGGGGATCTAGGGAGCTGAACTTTGGGTGAAGCTCATTCTTATTTAGAGGTCACCACTGAATTGTTAGACATTCATTTTGGTCAAGTTTCGATCACGGTTCTGGATTCCAGGAGACCAAATATTTGTGGCGACCCGTCCTAGTTGAGAGGCCACCACTGAATTATCCATACTTGGGTTAGGTTGGACATTAATTTTTGCCCGATTCCGATGAGATCAAATTTTAGTTGTTCACGGGGCCAACTTTTGATGTGGTCCAACAAGTTTGGAGGTCACCAATGAGATGGCCACATTCATGTTAGATTGGATACCAAATTTAGTCAAATTATATGGTGATTCGGGCTAATACGCTCTGCCCACAGCTTAATTCGTTCAACTAATTATCTACCCAATCATTTAAACGTTTCACTAGCTTAATCCTTCCTATTATTTACATACGTACTTAATCTATTGTTTTATTACTAACTCATGCAACTGTTGATTGACAGTTCATGCGGATATGCTTAATGACCGGCTCTGTCCACGCTACCATGAGGCAAGAAATGCTCCTGAAAGCTGCATGTTCGATGATCAGAAGGTTGCGTGTTCGAATCACGTCTGGGTCACCACTTATAGGCCAAAGATCCCAGAAGCGAAAGACGAGGCAGCTGGCACGAATCTACGCAAGAACAGTACAGCCAGCCGTGGCTTCACGCGCCATCGCCAGCCGCCGTCTTTATTTTCTTCTTACAGCGGTCGCGCTCTTGGTGCAGCCAGCGAAAGGCGTCACACTTCCGAATTAGAAGAAGTTCAATTGACACCGTGTGAAATCCAGTACTTTACAACTAAACTATGATGTCCGAAATGATCTCATTATACTATTGGGTCTTCACACCATTTGGAAGAGTAGGATGGCTGTTAGACATTGTAGCCTGTATGCACGATCGATATGCGGTTATTAACGAGACAGTGTTAGGCTTCGTTCACCAGAAAATCCGGCGTCGGAGTTCTTGTCATCGGTGTTCTAAGCGAAAACTTTAAAACATTGTGTGTGGTTTAGCTCTGGTTAAACCGGGTTGAATTGCATTAGCAATACTTGGGTCTCTCGTTTCACATGGGACGGTTATGTCAGAATCAGCCTGCCAGGACCCTTGCATTCACGTTACCCCTACAGGCCACTAAGGCACGTTCATACGGATTGGTTAAAGACGCGTATTCGGCTCGTCTGCGGCTCAATGTCAAACGTGGCCCTTCCCGGGACTACGCGACGGGCTGAAAAATGGCGCAGTATTGCTAAAGCAATAGAAATCAAGATCGTAGCGCTGGCAAATGGTTGCTGCAGGTGACATATATCCGAGCGCTTACTGAACGTAGGGTTGCCTGACATTACGGTTGGCAGGAGCTGCTTAGTGGGGCCTCTCCTTTCATATGGGAGAGTGATATTATAATCAGCCTGCCAGGACCCTTACATTGACGTTATTCCTAGGCCACGCAGGCACGTTCATACGTCTTGGTCAAAACGGTGGGCTTTGTGTGTGGTGTGGTAGCCTTGGCTATAGCCTCATACCCTTAAGTGTCCCCCACTCCCATATTTTGTTGAACAGGTCTATGAACTAAGAAGTCTTGAAGCAGTAAGACTAAGAGAAGTCTTGAGTCTGAAGGATCAACATGTGGCGATGGAAGTCCGTTAGACACAGCTGTCTTCCAATGGCATGACAACCACAATCTTTTAGCGATGTATTTATGCCAATTCATATGATAAAGAAAAAACGCTCCTAGGTGGTTCAGGGGTAGCGTACCTGAACGCGTTCGAAAGGTCAGATATTCGACTCTAACACTTGAAACACCATGAGTTTCTTTTAAACGACGTCCGTACGTGTGATAGCATGGCACGTCCCATCTGGATCTGTCAGGATATCCAGTCACACCGATGGCTCTGTTGTCGTCTAATGTAGCACTCAGCGCCATAGCGGTAAATGCTGGTACGAAGAAGGCATGCACAAATTTATTTAGCTATGGTGCACAGCCATAAAACATAGTAGTGTTCACAATAAAAAAATTTTTATTCTGGAAGGTATGCAATGAATTTCACAAGTTGTGAACGAACTGGGTCTAAGAAAAATCACATGGCTTAATTTATGGAATACTCTTGTAATTTGCAATTTATTTGCTAAAATTCCTGCTAGCCTCCTTGTTCAGACGGTGCGCCTTAGATATCACCTGTGTTCTCCCATAATCCAGTAAGTTAAAGGAGAAGCAAATTAGGAGGAGTTAGAGGAGAATCATTCCAATGGTGAAAAGAAAGAAATAAAATCGGTCAGTCCCCCGGAAATTGAGCAGCACAAACAGGTCTCGTTTCAGGGCCTCTACGATACAGCAAAGGGACAACCGTAATGAACCCACTTAAGCCATCTATGCGCATCCTGCTCCATGTCATAATTTCGGCATAACAGCATTAGCTGAACCAAGACCACAGTGAATATTCCGCAAGCATTCGCACGATCCTTGGGAAGTTGACGAGGTCACGACTCCGAAGATGAAGCGTATCCTCTACCATTGTTATAATCCTATGATGCTGAAGAGCTGCATATTTGACACCTTTTTAGGCTATAGGTGCCGGTAGATAAACACCTAAGCGCATGCAAACGAACGCATTGCCCTGAGCTCCTCCGTCCTTCGGAAGTGCGCGACGAGAGATGTGTGCAGGCGTCTTGTTCGCGCTTTCGCGTGATGGCAAGCACACATTTCACTGAACAACTCTGGCGAAAATCGAAGTCACGCTCGGCGACGGTGAAGAAGCATCCTCCGCGGTAAAGAATGACGTCGTCATATCAAATCGGCCTGTTCTGCGCCGGGACGAATTGATAAAAGGCCCAGCATGATTGGCTGCCAAAGCGTGTCACTTTCCCATCCCTTAATGTATGGAAGGGGAAAAAGAAATAGAAAGACAGCTCGTCACTGAGAGAACTTTGCTGTTTATTTATCGATCTTCGTGGCCTCCCGAGCACACAGGCGCCGGCTCGACGACAGGTTTGTTGCTCGACACGTCACGAGCGGGATTTGGCGTACGCCCGTCGGTCGTGCCAACCGTGTACTCCGTCGGGGCCTCGCGATTGCATGACGCTTTCTTTTGTCGACACAATTACTCGCGAGCACGAGGCTCAATTATCGCCGTTCCTTTATTGGCAGTCAATTAAGCGTGGTGCATGCGTACCACGCGTGGCTTGTGGCAGTAGCTGCACTGATGCTGGCGCCAACTCGTAGGAAAGTAAACCCGTTAGGCCTACTGAACTTCTTCGGAAGGGGCGGCACTTGGGTTTCTCATTAACCGAAGGGTCGAAGAATTAGTTCGTCGTTGGTTATTTTTCTGGCCTCTACGGGTACCCTTTCTGCAATATATAGAAAATCCGAGCGGCACTTTGATCCCGCGGGAAGCGCTGCTCTGTGGGAAGTGGATCAAGACACTGTCATGCTTTCCCATGGAGAATCTTAAAGCTGCAGTGACCAGTGCTGCCATTATTTCCAATAAGGCAGCGTTGTTCGATGAAAGCCAGCGAAGACGCCAATTCACAATACCGACAAAGTGCCACGAGGCACGGCGGTAAAAGGATCAAAAACATTAAGTATACACATTATATTGGCGACAAAAACTACAGAACAAAAGCAAGGTCTAACTACTATATATAGGTGAAAGTTACAAAACAACCCAATAATGCCGTACCAACAAGCGACTATAGAAAAGTATAGGATTGATCTGAATTTTTAAATGGGCATCCCTCGATAAGAAACTTTGTAAAGAAAACGGTCAGGCTTGTTTTCGTTAGCATACTGGCAGTTTGTCTCCTCTCGTGTAAGCAAATCTCATTGCAATATAGACAAATCGACATAGCAACGCGCAATTTAAACGCTGTACGCATTCATCATCCAGCAAATCTTTCCATAAAATAGGTTTCGCTTGCAAAGTGTCGCTTTCTCCACGGAGTACCACTGTTGACAGGGACAATAAATTCTTACTTTATGGCTAATAGAAAACATTGGCGTGCTATGCGCACAGCTGTCGCCAATGGTCTGCGTTTAGTTGATTATGCAAACGCCAACAGCAGAGATGTTTGTTTATGGCCTCATGTGTCTGCCTATTGGTGGATGGAAAAAGCGGCACATAAGCCTGTCAATGCGGCTGCGTCTGGTCTGATCTAACAGCAGCTCTCTTTTTATCCTTTACGCTTTGTACTATATATAGAAGCGTCTATCACTCTGCCTAGTCGTAATTCTGTAAGAAAGCTGTCCTAGAATCCCATATCATAGTTAACAGCTTTGGATGCTGGCCGATCAATTCTGTTACGAAATTACAGAAGTCATACAGCAAATGGGTTACACTTCCTGCCGAGATTCCTTTCTTTTTTAAAATTCCCGATCAAGTTGTCATCATGGCGATTAGAAAATGAGCAGGCCGCAGGATTTGTGCTCGCACTGTATCAACTTTATAAGTTCCTTGCACATAAGATAATAAATAACCTAAGCGAAATGTAGTCCTGACTATATTTTCGGATGGCAGTCCTACTTCAAGGTTTGTTGACGTCTTCAGCAAATATACAATATTGCAAGCTAGCTAAAGTGTCTCTTATCACATGAGACCCGCGTCGCCGGCATCTCAGGCGAATACGTCGTTCGGGACTTTATAACCCGATGAATCTTAAAATCCGTCACAATTCAGGAAAATGTAAAAATCGTGAGCAGGTTCCTGAAACATAGAAAACAAGAACATCAAACCCTCAGCTTTGGTTGGAACTAGAAACCAGGCCCTTTGTTTGCGAGACAAACGCGCTGTACGTAGACCAAGAGGATCGATGGCTCACTCATGTTAAAAGGGGGCATGTGACTGCGGTGTGGTCAGTCAATCAGGAGCCGCTCTTAAAGACGTGCTGATCCTAAATGTGAAACGAGTATGCTATTTAAGAGTTAGTAATTACGTTCAAAGCAGTATTGTCATTAGAGGCAAATACCTGTACGAATAAGAAAAAAGAGGAAAATAAACATGCACGCAAAAGCATTTAGTTGTCTGCGTCAATCGTATGATAAGCATGGTAGCAAACAACAAGCAGGAAAGGCAACGATGAGGTTCATTAAGGCTCTCGCGCTCTACTTTAATGCAGAGCTTAAGCGTCTGCCTTTTTTTTCTTTTTCATGCTGTGAAAAGAAAACTCAAACACTGCTCGTAATAGGGCTGCTTAAAGGCCCACTGTCCACCCTCCGGTCGAAAATACTTTCTTCCCCGGTGACTGTGAGACTTCGCCCCTAGAACGCAAGGCCGCAAAATGTTTTTGAAAAGAGTAACTAATAACGCAGTTACAGCCACCGCAATCACCCGATTCTGTCATCCTTCTCTCCTTCTGTTCCCTCGCAAAGGTTTTTCACTCTCCTGCCCGAGGTCGTCTAGCCTCCGCAAGACAAATTCCCCTTCCTCCTCCGCGTTTGGCGGGAGGTGGGGCGTGGCACTCCGCGTGCGCGAAAAAAAAAAGAAAACGGCCGAGGGAGCGCGCGCCGCTGGATTCAGTCTGGCCGTGGCGAGGGAAAAGCGCGCAGCGAGCGGTAGACACCCATCCTTCTCCCGTCAGTCAGCGAGACGGACCAATGGACGTCGTTCGCGGTACGTACGTCACTACTGGGGCCCGTCAGGCCAGCGCAGGAAACGGGGAAGCTGGCTTCCCAAAGGAGAGCATGAGAGAGCTTTGAATTGTATTTTCGATGCTTTGCGGCGCGCGTGTCACTGTAGCATTTTGCACAGACTATCTCCGGTACCTGATCAAAACACTGGGCTCCTTTGCTTAAAAGGGCCGTCCCTGGACAGTGGCCCTTTAAGATATGGCCATCCGCGGTTTTGACGATGCTTGCTTTGCTTTCATGCTACAGTGCACATGGCGTTTTCCGAACCCGAAGAAGAAACAATGACGCAGTTCCTATAATGAGCCTTGTGCGCATTTATTAATAGCATGTCAGCAGCTAAATACTGCGTTGTTTTATTCATTGCTTTCTTATTCTAGAGCGTGGAAGCTCTGCGCACATCTCCAGACGAACAAACCAGTGTTTTTGTAGGCTTCTACTCCTTCCTCTAGCATACTACAAAATCAGGTCCATAACTTCCACAATGCTGTTTTTCAAAGCCACCCTTCCATTTGTTAACAGTCCATCATGCTTGCTTTGACCATGAGGACGACCACGCTTGCCTCGCGGATTTCCAGCCAGTTTTCAAAGCCACGTCTACAGTTCCTGGACGCTGACATCAAGCTCAAGCTTCGATCCGGTTTAGCACAACATGAAACAACTTTTCCGTGTTCTTTTTGCTATGGTGTCATGTTTCCAAACCATTGCTTCTTTATTATCAGTAAGGCATGCAGATAACCCTGCATGTTAAGTTCAGTTTTTATTCCTTAAATGTCCCCATTTCAGGGGGTGTTACATAAGGAGTAGAAATACACTTGAAACACAATAACAAAAACAAAAAAGCAACGATGGTTATTTAACATTTCAAATTACCGGTTGCACGTTCTTGAAAAGCAGATGACGATGCAATGGCTACGATGTCATAGGGAAGGCCGTCCCAGTCTGTAGCTGCTGGAAAAAAGAGCGAAGAAAAGATGTCAGTGTGTGATTGTGGGCGCGCAACATGAAATGGGTTGCTTGTGCGGTGAGATATGCGTACTGCGGCTTTGATATAGGGTGCTTGGTTCGAAGGTGAATAAAAAAAAAAAACTTGTGAAAAAAGAGCAAGGCGGCGACAAAAAGAAAGAAGTGGCAATCCAGGTTTTGTTTTCAATGCTGAAACACTGCTGTCGTATGTGTATGAGGAATGAATGAACTGGGCGGCACGATTTTCAACAAATTCCAATGCAGTCATTAGATATGCTTGATTTGGGCTCCAGATGACAGATGCGTATTCTAATTTGGGTCTCATAAGCGATATATATGCCACCAATTTTACCTTAGGTGGAGCAAGGCGGAGGTGGCGTTAAGGGAAACTTAGTGTTTTCTTTGATGCTGCAATCATGCTACTAAAATGATACCGCCATGATAGATCGGAAGAGACAGTGACTCCTATGTATTTATCTGATTGTGTTAGCTTAAGCTGTGTATTAAAAAGTAAACAATAAAAGCGAATAATAAAAGTGATCGCTACCTGTATGCAGATTCGACGAGATCGTATAGCGCCCTTTCATTGTACACGGCCTGCATATAGTGCCGAAACGCACTCTCTATACCATGCGCTCGAGCGTTTTGATCCACGCCCGCTGACGGAAGATTCTCAGGCAGTGGCCGCGGCAGTCATCTGCAGTGAAGGTCTGCCAGGCACTGCTCTGGTTCCTGAGAGCGTCTGGCCTGCACAATAAGCTATAAATTTTTCACTTACCGAGTTTTTATTTATAATACGGCTGCGTCATAGTTGAATAGCGCAAATACAGCGAATAAAGTTTTCTTTCAAATGTACCATAAGACATTAGAATACCCTTCTTGATGACGTTGCCAACATCAGAGATTCTGCCGCTTTTAGAGACTTGTTAGCTTATATAATATTAATCTATTGGTTCTATGTGCTTTCAGAAAAAAAAAGTTTCATATTTAGCATTGTATAATAAACACAAATATGCTCATGTTTGCTTCAATTCCTATTTGAGAACCATTTCTATATAGCCTTATGTAAACATTGCATAACTTTTTCTTTTGCAATTTTAGTGTTTTGTGCTCAATAATTGCAGCTAACTATTGGGTAAAGCTTTTTTCTTCCTTATTGGTTATGTTGGCTCCTACATTTGATATTTCATTTATTTTTCCCACTCACGCGATACTCCTAGTGAAAGGAACCGGTGAGTTATTTGAATAAAACAAAAATAAACCACGCTAATACATATACACCCCACTGAAGTAATTCTTAATTATTGGTTCACGATTGACAAAGTGTCTTATGCATGCTGCATAGATAAACAGCTTGGGCCATCTCCCTCGAGTAAAGAATGTGAGACACAATGTGGCCCCCTTTTTTATCGTTCTTTTTTAATTAAGGACACAGCAAACAATAAATTTGAACGAAGTATTTTAGAAAGAAATGGTGTCGCCCAAGTAATGAAAGGGTTTCTGAGCACGAACTAGTTGGTGTCTTCTGCTGCGAAACGAAATAACAGGTTTTTTTGTTTTTGTTTTAGCTCCCTTTCATCCCGATAATTTAAAAGAGCTTAGCTGGGAAATTGAGCACCTGGTAAGACATCGCATTTTTTTATATTTCACTTCAAATATTCAGGTTACTTCTTATCAAAGTATCGCTATCAGTTCAGTTCAGGCTTTCAGTCGTGTCCGACTCTTCGTGACCCTATGGACCATGTCACGCCACGCTTTCCGGTCTCTCACTATCTTCTCAACATCACATAACTTCATCTGCAGTGCCTCGAGGATGCCATCTAACCATCGCGTTCGCTGCCTACCCCTTCTCCGGCGACCCTCAACCTTTCCCAACATCAAATCTTTCTCCAGCGACTCCTCTCTTCTCATCAGATGACCAAAGTAGCTGAGCTTTAACTTTAGAATTTGACCCTCCAATGAGCAGTCAGGGTTTATGGTCGACGATATCGACTGATTTGATCTTCTGGCAGTCCAAGGAACTCTCAAGAGTCTTCGCCAGCACCACAATTCAAACGCGTCAATTCTTCGGCGGTCAGCCTTTCTCACAGTCCAACTCTCGCATCCATACATCACAACTGGAAAGACCATAGCACGAGTTATACGGATCTTGGTTGGCAGACTAATGTCTCTGCTCTAAAGTATCGCTATACTGTATTACAAGTTATGCACAGTGAATTATGTATGAACTATTTTCATTTCCAGATAGTGACGCCCAGTTATAGAACGGAATTCTTTCGGAAGCCGGTTGTTGGCACCGACTGACTATCCCAATAAGACGCCGTTCCAAGAATCGCCGTCTAGCCGCTAAATCGGCGAGTGCGACGATGACATGCATGGCAGAAACCCTTGTGGTGAGGTGCCCTCGCAACAACTGGCTAACGCCCCTGCATTCTCAACCCCGAAGAACCACGAAGGAGCTACCTCCTCCCATACCTTCCGGCTAGCCATTTGCTGGTATGGCATAACTATAATGGACTTACACGTGACGACAGATTTCCTGTCTTTAATAAGGGAGTAATTACTCATTGACATCCACTCAAGCGGAGCCATACGGCTACAAAGGAAAGCTGTACAGGTTTCTCAGAAGCTTCGTAGTTAAAGAAAACTTCGTCCTGATTCGGGGATCGAACCCGGGACCACCGCCTTTCCGGAGCAATCGCTCCTGTCTTTCATAACAAAATTGTTATGCGACCATTCGTCTATAGCGTTTCGGGTAACGTCACATGATATATCGTTGGATACAGCAACCAGAAATGTAAAAACGAGAAGTCAAGTTCGAGGCTACCTCGCGACAGGGATTCTAACCGACGGCATATAAACTCACGAAGAGACATTTATACTTTCGCCTTCAAGGGACAAATCAATAGTCTGTGCAGTTATGATGCTAAGCCTCCTCGCGTATAGGCTGATCTACTTAGATGAATGTAGAACAGTAGTTAGGTCAGGTTTTACTGCTCAATGAAAGACTCTAACTGAAAATTACAAAATTAGTATTCTTTAGCGGAACGTTCGAAATCAATCTGGAAAGTTAAAGACGCAACAACGTTCGTACCAATCTGTCTATCTTTTTTTACTTCGTATACAAAACGTGTGGACAGCGGTCTCCTTTAGACCGCAAAGGATGCGCCTTGAAGAGAAAAAGAAATCAAATGATACAGCAAAGCACTGTTATTTACCAGCATTTCGCTTTGATCAAAGCTGCTTGGATAAAAAAAAATTGTGAAAGAAAGGGCCCAGCCATGTTCCGGCTAGTCGGAGGACACGTCAACCGCGTGCCGTGATGGGAGGCATAAGAAGGGAGGGAAAGCATGAAGAGGTAGATAACACTGACATTGCCACTGCACACGCACGTCTTCTGAGTCCTGCCATCTTCCAAGCGCGTGTTTGGCTATGTTTATCAAGCACTATACTCTATATTGGAGGAGAAGAAATTGGAGTTGGCATTAGAGTTAACAGAAAGTTGTGTCTTGTGAGGCGGTTCTTGGACCATAGTTGAAAACGTGTCCAAGCCCGTTAGGACGCAAGAGAACACGAACTCTGGAAGGCGGGGTTGGGAAAAAAATAAAAGCAGAACTGAACAGTAAGAGTACGCGAGATGCGTTCTCTCCGCGTGATTTGTATTTATTTGTTTTCCACTCCAGCTGTTGGACGGCAGCTGCAGAGTAGAACAGCCGCCTACATGTGGCTTACATATTCAGGATGCGCTCCAAAACTTCGAAAGTCACGCTCTTGCATCTATTGGGAGCCAAGTACTGCAACTCATTTCAATTCGTTTAGCGCAGTCCGCCACTCCGAATTCCGTCTTCTACCTGGGTGTTTTTCAGTGGCAAAGTTTTAACCTTGTCTGCTGCATGCAGAATGATCTGGGAAAGAAAAAGTTACGACTCCCAGACAGCTCGAGTCCGATGGGGTAGAAAAAAAAATCCGGCGTGGTCTGAAGCACACGAGCCGCTCAAGGATACTCAGTCTTCAAGGTTGAAGCGAGTATTTGTGTCCTACGGAAGTCAGCACAATGCGTTACTCAATTAGCGATGGTAAGACTTTCCTGATCCGGTTGCGAGAACTGCATTTCCAGAATTCAAGAGGCGGCATCGTCAAAGAGGGCGGCCATCAAAGCTGCTGCGAATTCGTCGCAAGTGAGAATTTCTTTAAGCATTCTATAATAGTTTCGAGTCCGCAACTGCTTCTCGCTACTTTCTTTCGTTTTCCACTAAATTTCTTAGTGCTACACCTTCTCGTAGGCTCATTTCCTCTTGGCCCAGACTTGAAGACAAGTGAGACAAAATTAACGAAGAGGCCTATGCTCAGCTCTTCGAAATATATTAAGTACAGCGTCAAAGAAAACATTTTGAATAGTTTTATATGAAATACGAGGGGGTATCCAAACGTCTTAGTTATAATAAAGAATTCATTAAGATTTTACATGAATCTTTAAGTACACCCTTTGTCAAAAATATAAGGCCCAAGAGGTTCGCTTCTAAGCATTCTAACTAAGCCCCTGGAAGCAATACTGGAATATGTAAGTAAGCATAGAGAAGAATGGGGACTAGATTTATCGTCTACTAGATTTCGGACGGTGCAGATACGTACTGAGCCGCGTTACGGGGCTTAGAAGCAAAACCCCTGGGCTGTATATTTTTGACAGAGACTGTACATAATCAGTGTCATTCCCATGCATACTTGCGAAAATATCAAAAATTTGACTAAAGTAGGTTTCTTTCCATAAACTGTAGAAGACGTCAACCTGCATGATGAACAAAAATTGAAGTGGGAAGTGTTATAAAGCCCCTCCGTTTGAAGGCAACAACGCACGCCAGATCCGCGATGAAATGAAAGCTGTCTATGGGGATGAAAGCTCCTCATATGACATGGTTGTGAGATGGAAGAAGCACATTCAAGTTTGTCACATGCCCCTAACAGACGAGCCACGAGCGGGTAGTCCCTCAATTAAGGATGACCTTGCCATGGTGGAGAAAGTGGAGACCATTATCCTCGACGATAGACGAACGACAATGGATAGAGTCGGAGGCCGTACTAAGTTATGAAAGTGCTTGGAGGATTGTTGACACTTCTTCAAAAGAAAACTCGCCATGACCTTTCCCAGAAGAATTTCACTCTGTTGGAGTGGATTAATACGATTTTTGCCCACCTCGTCACTATGAACCAGTGGCGGTTGTACCTCTGCGATCCGGATACCAAAGAAATTATCAAGTAGTGGAGACATCCATCCTCCTCTCCTCCCGAGTAGGCGAAGGCGAAGGTCTAGAAATATGCCGGAAGGTGATGCTGTCCGTTTTCTAGGATAGCCGCGGGATAATCTTAACCGATTACCTTCTGAAGGGCGAGACCATCGAAAATGATCACCACTGCAACCTTCAGCAGAAAATGCACGTCCTGGCTTTGAAGCAAAAACATCGTGGCATGACCAGCAAAGGCGTCCGTCTCCTGCCCGACAATGCACCCATCCATATGGCCCAGTGGTCCTTCGTCGCCTCCCGCCAGACAGGCTATGAACTTTTGCTGCAGCCATCTTAATCTCTTCATCTTGCGGCAACTGACTTCTTCCTCTTTTACGAGATGAAGAAACCACTTCGTGTTCGGCAATTCGACGACAGAAATATTATCATTTTCGAAGTGGAGCAGTGGTTTTTGAGCAAAGCAAAGGACTACTATATAGAGGGCTTGAAACAAGTGAAGAAATGCTGCCAGAAATGTGTCACTCTGCAGGGAGACTACGAGGAGAACTAACTTTGATCACTGCGAGTGACCATTGTGTGCCTATTTCATGGTGATAATTAAAACTTTTGGATACCCCCTAGTACATTAGAGGTCACTTGCTCGCTTCAGATTTGCTGCCTCTAACTTTATGCACCCCCTCCTTTTCAAAAAAAAAAAAAAAAAAGACGGATACATATGCATCTTAATGCACCTATCACCCTTTTATCTTGAGATCACAATGCTTTGTTATTGCAGGACACAACAAGGTTTTGGTGTTTTGGAGCCTCAGGGTGCGAGCCCCTGGAGCTCGGAAAAACTGACATTCGAAATAGTGAATCAGAATTTCGCAAAACCGCATTAGTGGTTGTCTTGGCTCGGAGTTGGAGGAATCTGTGTGAGAAGCCTGGTAAGTAAACACTCGGGCAGCCGCGTCGGCGGCTTCGCTGCCTAGCAGAACTTGGTGGCCCAGAATGCAAATAATGCGTTTTGGAGAGGGTTCCGATTCCTCAGAGCCTGACTTAGAATATAGATAGGTAGGGGGGAGAAGTGAAGACAGGGATGTTAACCAGAAAGGCGTCCGGTTAGCAACCCTACACTGGGGAAAAGGAATGAGGGGTTTAAGGAAGATGGACGTGGAGTACAGTCACAATTCGTCACTCAAGCCGGTGGCTGTCAGGTAACAAAACAGTGCCTTGTATGCCTCAATAAGGCAGTCGACTGTTGTTGCCATGAGTCAAGGATCTTATCCGCCGTTAAAGGGCAAGGATGGAGGAGGCCCAGCGCACAACGCCACTTACGTCTTTTACTCAGAAATGCCGGGCATTCACGCGTGAAATGTTCAACTTCTCTTCACAGCCACGATTTTCACAGGCAGGGCTGTCGGCCGCTCCAAACCGGAAATCACAATTTTGAAAGCAACATCGGGCTATAAACGGCACAGCAATGTAGTTTCTTGATGCACTATTTTACTGAGAAGGCGAAGGCGAAGTCCAGGGTCATGTGCCCTGAGCCGGCGGTTGCAAAACTACCCCGTGTTCCAGGCTGAAAATGTGATCTCCAGCTGAAAGTGGGATCTCCACATGCTGCGTCAACCCTCAATATGGGGATTATTAGTGGAACTCTGTCGTTGTGGGCAGATCCGGCATTCTCGTCCACCTGGTGGTTTCTAGTGACACCACATGGTCCCGGCAGCTACTGAAAAATAATTTCGTGACCTTTCTATATAGCGCCGTGGTACAGCTGGCGGATCTCTCCAACGAGTCGCTCATGTGACTCGCGGCGTAGCATAGTTAGTTATATGGTGTTTTATGGCGCATCAGCAACTACGGCTATCATGCCCCAAACACAAGGTTAGATGCCTATAGATCACTATAGCTGCCATAAAAAAAATTGATCTCTTGAGAAACGTTAAAAGTTGTGAAAAACAAAAAGTGCGTGTTGGGATGAGTTGACTGTGAAAGAAAGTAAAATATTTTTCCTCAAGTCTTCGAGTTTTATGTATGGGATTAAAGTGTGATTTACACCGAGCTGATCACAACGGAATTCCCATACCTGTTTATCTTTCTTTCTCAGTAAAAATTGTGCGTGTAAGATGTGTGCCCTATACGTAGACGATACAAAATAGGCTACTTCAATGAAGCATTCCTGGTGTTGACATGAATTCCATTCCCTTAATATGTGTTTTATGGTATGCAGGTTGTCGTTTGTTTCATTTTCCCAAGTAGCCTGCCACTTGGCTCTTAGTCTGCTGCGCACTAATTTGATGCAATCCCGGTGTGACATGTTCATCTGTTTTATTTCCATTATTATGGCTTGTGCAGCACACATGTGTGCTCTCTCATTACCCCTAATCCCAACATGGTTGGGTACACAGCTGAATTTTATACTGTTTTTGTGCAGTGACTATTACTATGTTATGTATTATGTTTCCTATCAGTGGCTCAACAGCATTTCTAGAAGTTAATTCCACGAGCGCATTTAAAGAGTCTGTGTAAAGAGTGCTATTTTTGTTTTCATTCTTTATTTGCTCCACAGCGGCACAAATTCCATAATATTCTGCGGTAAAAACTGATGCGCACTGAGGGAGTGGGGCTGATTTCTCCACTTCATCCTGTACTATCGCACTTGCGGCATAATCTTTAGTTTTTGAGCCATCTGTATAAGTCATTCCTATATTTTTTATCCAGTGCCAGGCATTCTTGTATTATGAGTTCATGTTTTCTGAAATTTTGTTAATGTGAGGTCACAAACATCAGGGAAGGCTTACCATGGTTCAGACCTTGGAGCAATTGTTGGTATTTCACTCATTTTGTCCATGTCCTGACATTTTCCTCGAAATGCAGGATGAGTGGTTTTACTGCACAGGGCTTGTTGCCGAAGAGAATGCTGGATGTGCATTTGGCGAGTATAGAGTGAAAAAGCTGTATAGGCTGAGAGCGGATTTTGAGGACGTATGTGCAAGTTAATGTCGTTCTTCGATCTTCTAAGGAAGGTTCACTTGTTTCTACATAAGCGATGGCTATTGGGTATGTTCTACAAGCACCGGAAGATAACTGCAGATTATGTACTGGATCTAGTCGCTTTATCTAGGATGGTCTGGCTGAGCCATATACTGTTGACTCATAGCCTTAGTCTTAGAGCGTGCTAGAGAACGGTAAATATGTAACAACCATGCTCTATCACATCCCCAACGTTTTCGTGCTATTTAGCAGCTAGTTCAGCACCAGTAGAAGTAAGATATGACGTCTTGACTTTTATAAAAATGACTTGGCCGTTATTACCCCAGGCTCCGCGGAAATGGTTGGATTAACTGAGCCATCTGTGTAGACATGTATACGATGCTGATGTTTAGAATTCAGATAATCCAACGTCATTTGTTTAGGAGCAGGCGATGACGTTCCGGCTTTCTTCTTAATTTCAGGAATATAAATTTGTATCCGAGGTTCATGTACATTTCATATGGGGAAGCAGGGTCTTGCGGCAGGGCTGAACTGCGAAGGGATAAAAGTGCGATGAGCTTCTATAAATTTGGCAATACAGTGCTTGGCCTAATTACTGGAAGAGTTAGTAGATGATAAATAGAAACCCTTGTTAGGTGCCGAATATGTGCTTTCCTTGTGTCAACAGCAATGTGTGCAGTAACAGGATGTTCCCGGGCGACAAGAACAGTCGCTGCTGTTGAGGCACATTTAGGTAGTCCAAGGCAGATACAAAGAGCTTAAGCTTGCAGACTTTAAAGGGCCCTGAGGTTCGTTTTTTTTTTTTTTTTTTTTTTAATGATACTAAATATGGAGAAGCTGTGCCGCATGTAGCTTAAAAATAGTGACCGGTACATTTAAGGTACCCAGTACACTGGTGCTCCCCAGTACATTACCCCGAAAAAGGAGAGAACTTAGACAATATCTACAAGTCCGTTTCTCATTTCGTTGAGGTGGGGACTCCATGACAAATTCCTATCAAGGAAAGCTACAAGGAAGCCGTAGCCTTATAGGGAATGGCTTTTCTATTGATGCGTATAGCGTAAGGTGACACTGTTTTATTTGTGAATGCCACAAGGGAACACTTCTCGGTCGAAATAGGCCATAGGCCAACGGTGAAACCTCACCGGCCACATAATTCTCACAGGCTCGCCGTGAGTCTATTATGATTATCCTCAAATTTGGGTCCGAGGTGGCCAACGCAGAGCTTGCGCTCTAGTACCCAACATATTGCCGCATGTGGGATTATTACCCGTGGCGGTAAGGACACATCAGCCTCGTTTGTCGCTGGTTTAGAGCACAATTCCATCTTCGCGTGTTAAACTCAAAGGCTCTGCCGCTGTGTTTTGTAAATCTTCGCCATCCAGCTTTATCCGTGCTTCATACAGACCAAACGTAAGATTATGCGGTCAGTTTCACTTGCAGATTAAGTTTGTAAGCGGGAGCTTGATTTGAGTAGATCTTTCATTTTAGGTAGCTAGATAGTATACGAAATTAATCCAAAAAATGGAAGCCTGACCCTTCTGCTCACGTTTCCCACAGCCAGCTTCTCGCGCTCTGACATTAGCCGGCTCAGCTGCGTAGAAAGGGCGCTACTGATCGTTAGGCAACGCGTTAGTTTGCGTGACTACGCAAAGAGGGCATATGAGATAGAAACACGCTCAAGAAATCGGAGCACACTTGCTCACGTATTACCATCCGCATCAATTGCATTGATTTGCCGAAAAATTTCTTGACAGGTTTTCACACCAGGAAAGGTACATTGAAAGCGCAGATAAATTAATTATCCATGAATATAATGGCTATGTCAATTTGCTACAGAAACATTACCTCAAAAATCAACTTGGAAGCTCAACAGGAAATTTAAAGCCACTGTGGCCCCTCCTCCGTAATATTTTATTTCAGTACATAATTTTGATCTAAACCCTGATATCAACTGGGGTAAAATATTTAAAAACGTTTTAATTAGATCTTCTTTCAAGTGCAAACCTCTGTGTTGATAATGCTGCTTGCGTCATATTCATGTGCCGACAAAGTTTTGCGTGATTAGCCAATAAGAGAGTCTTATGTATTCTGGTCAGCAATGCATCGGCTTGTAGAAGCACTACAAGAGGTGGCTGTTCTTGGCCCTACGGGACTGGGACTGGTAGGTCAACGCCGCTTGCAGCGGGGGCTAGCCTGCCACCGAATTTTTATCTGTTGTAGGCCGTCTTTGCACCCGTCACCGCTTAGGGGGTGGACGACGGCTGTTGTGGCCGCATCGTTCTCTCCCTCTTCTTTTTCTTTCTTCTGACCTCACAAGGCAGCGGAGGTGGCTCAGCTACAGAGCCGATAGCAGGCTAATGCATTTTCTTTTCCTTCTTCCCTACAGCCACAACAACAATAACAGCTACGGGGCTGGGACTGGTAGGTCAACGCCGCTTGTGGCGGGGGCTAGCCTGCCAACGAATTTTTTCTGTACGTCGTCATTGCACCCGTCACCGCTTAGGTGGTGGACGACGGCTGTTGCGGCGCGCGTATTTCTCTCCCTCTTCCTTTTCTTTCTTCTCTACTTTCCTCTTCTGTCCGCAAGAGGCAGCGGAGGTGGCTCAGCCCCACCGGGGTGGTGCAGTGGTAAGACGCCCGACTACTGTGCCGGAGTACCCGGGTTCGAACCCGACCTCGGCGGCTGCGTTTCGATGGAGGCGAAACGAAGAGGCGTCGTGTGCTGTGCGATGTCAGCGCACGTTAAAGATCCCCAGGTGATCGAAATTACTCCGTAGCCCTCCACTACGATTCCTCTTTCTCTCTTTTCACTTTCACTCCCATCTTCCTCCCTTCCCTTACGGCGCGGTTGCGGTGTCCACAGAAAAACAAGTGAGACAGTTACCGCGCCTTTCCCTTCCTATAAATAAATAAAAAAAAAGGCAGCGGAGGTGGCTCAGCTATAGAGCCAGTGGCAGGCCCGTGCATTTGCTTTTCCTTCTTCCTACAGCCACAACAACAGGAGCACTGCAAGCACCGAATGTTTAGAAATATTTGCTGTGATTCAATACAAAATTTAATGATGATATACTGGGTATGAGGAAAGCAGAGACGCAGTATATGTATCATTTCTCGGTGGACACGCTGACCATACCGCAGGAAATAGAAAGAGGCACCTTAGTGGGTGGCTCTAGATGAATTTCACCTGCTTGAGTGTTTTTAACGTGCACCTTCATCGCTCACCAGGCGTCTTCTGAACTTCACTTCGGCCAAATTGCAGTAGCCCCTTCCGGGCTTCGATCCTGGGCCCTGTCATCGGTAATTGTTGTTGTTGTTCTCCTCTAATGTGATGGCACATACCCACTCAGGGGGATCGGCCAAGAATTGGGGTGCAGAGATATTAGATTTTGAGATGTATAACTACATCGCAAAAATAAAAAAATAAACGCTAGGGAATTGAAAAGCAAATGTAAATATGATAAACCACAATATTAAAGAATAAATACTAACGCACGCAGTAGGAGAATAGTAAGATTTATATGTACAGATTAAAACTTCAAAGCATATTAGCATCGGTAATTTAACGACAATGCATCCCAAAATCGAGGCGCCGTTCTTTTTTTTTTTTTTCGTTTCTACAATTGCCGAGACCACCAGTGCCATCCACTTTACCTGATATCAGTGACTATTACAAAAGTTAGTTGTCAAAGCAGTCAACTGAGAAAGAGCGGATCCGTTGCAGTGTAGTAGCTGCCAACGTTTTTGTGTGACGTTAATTGGAGGGATATAGGAGGGACCTTTGCCCTGCAGTGGACTGACGATGATGAGGATGTCGTTGATCCAGCGCGTATAGTTATAGCCCTCTCAAGGTCATTTCGGAAATACCAGAATTTAAAAAAGTGCTCCGCTTCGTATAACGATTCGTCTGCCATTGTAATCAAAAGAGTCATTGGCGGCGTTGAAAACGACGGCTACGCCGCTGGTGGCGGAGTTGATAAGTATATCCCGGAGTGGAGCCGGCCGCATCGTCTGCTCGCTGTGTGCTCCTACGCATTCGTCGCGTCAATAATTCAATTTCTCCTCTGTATTGCATTGTTGCATAAACAGCATCCGGTTCCAAACACTGTGACACAAACTTCGGGGCATCTCTAGTAATAGTTTTTCTAACAAAATATTCATACGCTGAAAATACGAGTCGGAAATTGTATTAACTCATCCTAGTTCGGCGAGGACGACGAAGGAGAGCGCACTGTTTGAGTTCACTTCATGTTAACAAGCTCATTATTGTTCTTGATACATTTCGATATGAAAGGATTGAAACGTTGTCGGTGCCTCATAAGGAATTTTTTATACGTTCGCTACCATTTGGGTTTAGGTAAAGGCAAGAAAACATGTTGGTTTCTGGGCCATCCTTTAATAGTTCACCTGCTTAGTGAAACGCTGGATATTTTTGTAGCGCCTAATATTTCGTCGTTGCATATAAGAATTGGGTTCAAATTAGAGATGGTTACAATAAGCGAGAGATACAAAATTTTATCTAATGAAACACCGTGCTTAGCATAAGGACATGATATACATGCACCTAATGGCTTATAAGCGGCGCTTGTTGAGAGTCGTATTACCGAAACGCTCAAGTTTTACGAATTGCATAATTTATCGAAGAATAGTGTGAGTGCAGTGCGCAAACTTTCACCTCCTTGATCTGTATATGCCCGTCATCATCATCATCACTCGCCTCTGCTCAGAGCACCGCGGGCTGTGTTCCAGGTTGTCTCAAAAGAACAGACTTTTGTAGAAGCGGTGTCTTACAAGAGGCAAAACGTTCGTTTTGCCGCGTTTCACTACTTGCGGCTGTAAACGCGACGTCTCCATCTAAGCTATAGTCGCGGCCATCCAATGGAGTGGTGCTTTAAACATGGAAGCGTTTATTTCAGCTTCTCTTAAAATCAGAACGCTATAATGTTGGCGGGCCTCGTTTACATCTCGCATTCAGCAAGTCTATACTTTTATTCCGCTTGAATTGGATAGCCTTCGTTGCCTACGAATCAATAAAGAGAAAAAGCCTTCACGGCTTAGCCCCGCCGGTGTGGCGCAGTGGTTACGGCGCTCGAATACTGTTCCCAAGGACGCGGGATCGAATCCTGGCCTCGGCAGCAGCTTTTCCATGGAGGAGAAAAGCAATGTGCCCGTGTGCTGTGCGATGTCAGTGCACGTTAATGAACCTACAGCTGGTCGAGATTTCCGGACTCCTCCACTACGGCCTCTCTTATAGCCTGAGTCGCTTTGGGACGTTAAACACACAAACCAAACCAAACCAAACCTTCGTGGCTTAGGAGCGTGTCTGCCTTACAACCTTCAAGTCTCAGGTGCTACTCCCCCCCCCCCCCCCCCCCATGACAAGAAAAAAAAACAGTAACTTTTCATTTACGCCCAATTACTTTCATTTGGTTACAGGAAGTTACATGAGAAATTTAACATCAATCCGGAAATTTCGACCTCCTCCTGAATTTTATTTCTCCATCTGGTTTTTTCGCTCACAATCAACGACGACGATGGCGCGGCCGAAGTTTCTGCGGCGTGGGACAGGTAACGACATAGCGTCTTGTAAATTTGGTCTATGAAGCGATATATAAACCCGGTGCTGGCAGCCTGGCATGATGTATTTGTAAAGCGCATGTCTAACCGGGTCGAGGCATGGCAACATGCACATATGAAATGTGCCTGAAAAGAAAGGCAGGATGAACTAAAAAACGAAAACATGAACAAAACCGAATTCCTCTGTTAAAATAACTCATCAGCAGTTAAAGCATACCAACAATGAAGCTGAGCTCAAGACTGCAGCTGGCCATTAGCTCTGGTTTGTTTTATACCGCTGTCACACGGGCATTTCGAAGGCCCTCGAACCGACTGTCTATTGACTCGAAGGCCTTCGAAAGCTGCCACACGGACGTTTTCAATGGCCATTGAGTCGATAGTCTATCGAGTCAACGGAACAGCTCAGAACTCTATCGAGATCTCGAAGGCCTTCGAACGTCGCGCAAGATTACTAGCGTTGACCAGAGAAGTGTCACGCACACACCTGCACAGCGCGTATAAGATACAAAAACGTGAATAAGCGTTATTATTTTATATCTTTAATTTACGCAGTAACATATTAATGTCCATAAAAATTTTAAAATAGGCGCATTATTTATGTACTCTCTACCACTGCAACATGCACCGCCGAGAAAAGCAAACACAATGAAAAGCACAGCCTTATGAACGTCAACGCGTTAAAAAAAAAAGTTTTCCTTGAATAACAATAAGCACTTTCATTTACTAAAAAAAAAAGGTAACAGTTATTTTTTATTTTGCATTTAGAGAGATTTTATTTTTTTAAGCATAACCGAAAACAACGACAGTGTCACCACAAAAGTTTGGCGCCAAACGCCAGAACTATTTCAATAGTCTTCGATTTGTGCCGTGTAGCAGCAGCACAACTCCTTCAGTTCGATCGCGATTGAAAATCTGGAAGGCTATCGGCTCAATCGCCTTTGAAAACGACCATGTGACTGGGGTATTAGTGACCCGGAGGGTGTGTAACATTAGTTTCTCCCTGAGCAGCGGCAGCGTCATCACTATTTTCGCTTCTGCAAGGAAGGGTGCTGAAAAAAAATCGCCACGACGAGCATCGGCAATTCCTGCAGTGACGGAGGAGCACTGGAAACTCGTATCCCGGAAGGACTTTCGAAAACAACCGCTAGGCAGCTTTCAGAAAATAATCTTGGCGAAGGCATGCAGCGAATGCCTACGATGGCCTCATCGCACTAGCGCATATACTATGGTGTCAGCAAAATATTGAAGCCATCACTATACAATTATGACACGGAAATTTGACGTCCACATTCGGAGATTCCTGGTGAGTTACTGCTCCCTCAGTACAAGTGCGTTTATTGCAACATAAGCACATTGCAAGAAGCGCTGACGTTTCTTGGCTCCACGTCAAACTGGCTCTACACTAAGGGTCACTCTAAACAAATACCTGCGTTCAATTGAAGCTCGTGCATAAAATGCATGTGACCGCTACTGCGACGCTGTCCGGATCAGTTTACAATCAGAAATGTCCGATACATCATGCGCTTCAGTTGGATGTGGATATGAGCGCTCTGATAAAAATGTTTGCGATGTAGCTCTTCGTGTCATTTTTTTTATTTGAGCTAAGACCAAAATATAAAAGCTTTTATTTTCACCGTGGCTTGAAAGTGCACACTGAATCTGAGGACGACGTGAAAGACATAACGAAATAGAAGTACATGAAAACAACTGGACCAGTCCTCTTGTTTTCATGGCCGTCTTTGGAAATCAGTTTGAGTTATGAACCAACCAGGCCAAATCCAGACTTCTGGATTCATCTTTTTTTAGAAGATGTCGCATTTTGGGCGCCACACTGTGTAGCTCGCTGCGCAGCACCAGCCTTCCAGCCTTTAAGTTGAAAAGGTATCTTGTCCTCAACCGTTAGGACTTCCAGGGATGCCAGAAGCTCCCACTGTACGGATTTAGAGCAAACCACAGTGGTCTATCTAATATTGACAAATCTTGTCCGTTTTCCTTAGTAATTTTATACAGCACTGACTATTAATGGCTCAAGTACAACAGGCTGTCCTGCAAAATGCTATCACAATATATTTTGACATATTGCCCAATTATCCCCGCAATGGTGTTAAAAGAGAGAAAAAAAAACAAATGAAAGAAATGCACGTAATCGGAAGGACTGAGGACACAGCAAAAATTTAAGCACAGAAGGAAGCTTATATCGCCGCTAAAATCTGGCTGATGTCCGATGATTTAGCGTACATCAAAAGTAGTACCTTGACTTTGTGCTCCATGGAATAATCTCATGTGCAGTCTAATGACCGATCGAGTCCAGTACCCACCTGAAGGCACGTCAAATACAGTAGACAGGCACATAATCCAAGGGATGGTTTAATCCGACTCACAGCTGTCGCATGCCGAATAGTTTTCGATGTTGCAATCGGATGTGGATACACTTTTTGTAATGCTTCCTTCTCCCGTCCTCCTTTACAACCAGTGGTGATACACGAGAGACGTCGCAGGAGGGAGGGAGAAGCTAATTAATAATTACGATTTCCGTGTTTTGTTAACAATTCCATAGTAATGTACGCAAATTTAGCTATTGTACTTCAACGGCATTTTGCCGTGATCAGGTAGCTCTTAGGCATCACACGACACAATATTCAGTTATGCACCATGCCGCCAGCGATTGACAGCTGCCCACAACATCGGACTACAAAACAGGTTGTATATTTCATTGAGAACGTACTAGTGCATTTTTATATTAGCTGAAGCTAAAATTATCGCCACTCTGAGATTTAGAGGTACAGTCCTGGAGTTATGGATCACAACCATCGACAAAAAGGCAACAGGCACCGTAATTAAATTTGGAGACTTTAAGCAGGATGACATCGACGAGTGGCCGGCATGCTGCTCTTCATGCCGTGGTCGACCAAGGTAAACTGGAAACACTCTATAGAAGCTCTGGCTAAGACGACATGGAGCCCCAGTGAAGCTACTTGCGACAAGCCACGGAGCGAAGTCAGTGCGCGGGGCACCGCATCACAGTTTGTATCATCGCCCAAGCGCCGTATTCTAGAGCGTTTTTCTAAACAAACGAGTAGCATCTGCCTTCTCGAAACGGTGACAGGACGGGAGAGTGCGCATTTGCTTGCTCACAAAAGACGCAGCAGTCACACTCGGGGCAATCGCCATTTGCGCCTTGCTCTGACTGCTCTTTATTTACAGTCATCGCTTCTCACCATCACGTATTTGTAGACATGCAAAAGAAAAAAAAAGAGAATAGATAGGTTTAAAAGGCGAGCAGTAGCGGCTGCATCGTAAGCAAGAAAACATCTCAGCACGCGGTACTAATGACAACTCTGCACACGTGCGCCTTTTTGCGGCTGACTGCGCAGCATGGGTCGATAATAAAGCAGTCTGAGCACCGACTTAGTAACGCTGGCAGAGAAGTGAAAAACTTAACGTGCTCCTTACGGCCGAACTCTTCCGCACGTACCGTTGCAGCTATGGTATAAAGCGCGTTAAACTACACGGATTCTTAACTCCAGATTGAGTGTCGTATTAAACGGATGCTTTTCACTCTACCTCTCTCTACCCTGCTTGATAACGTGAAAGCTAAAGCAAGGCTAACCCGTTGTCTTCTCTCGCGATATTTTCATAACAGCTTGCGTCGCTGGCAAAATGAAGGGAGAATAATTGTAGCCTGCGTCTATGGTACTGAACAAGACGTACAGAATGTATGCCCTAAAACACACCTTAATGGCTTTGTGATATACGCAGCATACAACGGAGTAAAAAAAAGTTTAACTGGTGTGGGGTGTCCATAGTAGCGCAACCAGTCAAAAGAGATACCACGAGATTTAATCATGCAGTCAGTAAAGCGGAGCCAGCCGTTGGCGCAGTTTTATAACGTCCGGGAGAGGGCTGAAATCCTGGAGCTTGCCGTCATCGCTTCAAAAACCGCAGTGAGTCAGCGTACTTTCCTCGTCAGAGGCAGCAAATATGACATGCGATCGATAAAGATAAGCTGTGGCAGATCTTTAAGGACTTCTTCCTGGCGGTGACATCAGTTTTCACACTAGACAACCACACCTTCAAGAGCAATGCAGAAAACACACTAGACGGGAAAGGAAATAGCCGCCAAGGCTTAAACGAACTCGCCTTCGAACAAACGTCCCGTAATGGTGCTTCGAGTGGTGGCCGATAGTCACGCTTCTGCGTCAGTGAAATTCTTTGTTTACACAATTTCCATTGTAACAGTGTCATCAAATATGCAAAGAACTACTTTACCATAATCCTTGCAGCTTTTTAGCGCGATGGATAGAAGGTTTAATCGTGATTACTGTTGCTGGAAAAAAATTCTCACCCACGTGAGCATTGTTCCTGAAAATCTTGCGAACCCAAGGCATGTTTTATTTTGTGCCGGCGCTTCTCGTGCTACCTCACTCCTGACTGGGAAGGCGTGGCGGTCACTTGTCAGTGAGCGCAAAAAGAAGCTATGTTTTTTCTCGAAAAGGGGCGTGATACCTAAGAAGTGATAAAAAAAAAAGATTCCAGGCATGAGACAGCGGCTGTTTCTAACAGCTAAACCCGCATGCAAACCAGATATTGCTTTTGTTCATGTCATGGCGTGCGACACGCCACCTTATCATGACAGCTATGCATGAAACAGTAACACGAGTTGTATGTTGAAGACAAGGACAAACACTCTTCGGCACACAAGTGATTCTGTGGCACTGTCAGGCGGCTGCGGTTACCGCGCCAAACTCACCTTTCAGCCATGCATCCTCGAAGTGTAGTTTCTCTCGTGATCCTCAGCATCTTCGCTCTGACCGTCATCTTGACCGTGGCCTTCATTTACGGTAAGTTCTTCGTTGAGTGTGTAGAATGTATAAGCTCACGTGCAGCATGCTACTGCTCCGAATTGCCCGTTTGGTACAAAGAAAGCTTGCCTACTGGACTAACGCTCACCTTGCTCGGTATGTGATCGGGCTTCTCCCGTCAGCAAGACAAAACAGTAGAGGGTTACGTCCGGTGATTAGGACGGCGAATGACTGATGTAGACACCAAAGTGCTGCTATTACACGAATTCTAAAGAACGTAGTACATAACTGATCTTGCTTCCAGGAAGTTTCGCAGCTTATCGAAAACCCGTTTCTTGACCCTGCGCGCTCAGTTTATATCTGGATATTTTTGCCAGAAAATTTCCCTTTACGCGACTAAGACTTATAGTCCAGTACTTTCAACACGGCTGGCGAGGTTATGGTGGCATCGGTATAGAAACAGCAGCAGTTAGAGGGCGCTATATAAAAAAATTCCCAGCCCACATCGAGACAGTAACTAATGCTTCATCAATGAAAGTCAGCTTTTATCGTTGTTTGTTTTGACTCTGGCTGTGAGTTTTGACGTAAAAATGGCAAAATATTTCCCTCGAACGCCCAAGCTGCCTTCCCTTGGCCGCTACACCTAGCAAGAACATACACCCTTCCACCTTGTTAACCTGAACGCCCGAGCGTCGACCGTGGAGGCGATAAGCGCCATATGACGGAGCACAGCGGCGAAATGAGCGAGAATACGCGCGTGCGCGCAATGAGCACTGCGGTGCAGCTGTCCTCTGCCAGGCTGTTCTGGGAACGGGATCTCACCCCTGCTTCTTTTGAGCACCGTTATCGTCATCCTTTTTCCTTTCCTAAAGCTCCCATCAAGTTATAAATAAGCGGTCAGGTGGTAGCGCTGGATGGAATGCGATATACGCCAGCTGATTATACTACATGCGTATCAGCATATTGTTTCTTTTTGCTGTAATAGAAGAGACATCTGGGCGAGCTGGTACGGTGATATGATGAAAAAACAGCGCTGCAGAAGTAGCGCTGTTTCTTGGCCTCCGTCCACGTCCGTAGCGCTGTTTTTTCCTCATGTTCTTTTTGCTATGGGTCACGTGCACTTTCCTGCGGCAAATTAAAGGGCAGGCGGTACAACGTGGCCTTTTCTAATCTTTTCCCAGCGGTATGCAGAAAACAGAAGGAAATGCGATAACGCACAAAAAAAGCAGATGAGGTTTGATCCGGTTCCCGCAACAGCATGGCCGAGGACATATAATATGGTGAGGCTTCCCAAAAAAAAAAAACATAAAATATTGTGCCTCTGCCCGTGCCATGGCCGAGGAGGACAGCTGCACCGCAGTGCTCATTCCGCGCACGCGCGTATTCTCGCTGATTTCGCCCCTGTGTTCCGTCGTACGGTGCTTATCGGTTCGGCGGTCAACGCTCGTGCGTTCAGGTTGAAAAAGTGGGAGGGTGTACAGTTCGAGGGCGCATATGGGTGAGCAATCGAGGTGAAATTGATAGTATTGGGCTTGCAATGCCCGTCTTCTCGTGGCTGGCTGGCTAAACGGAAGCTAACCGGCTGGGTACACGTGGCAGAGCTTTTCTTTACTTTTTTTTTTTTTTACGGGATCTCTGACATTTAATTTCATCATAAAAATTAGGGAGACACTTAAGCTCCGCCGTTAAGCTAGGGTATGACGCGATTTCGTTTCACACACGAAGATGTTTCTCATCATTTAAATTTTGTATTCTTTACTTTCATTTTTCTTACGTTTATTTTTTTTTTTTTTAGTTGTATACACTGATCGTTAGCATCAGCTAACATTGGCTTTTTTCTCAGCAGTATTATACATTTGAACGCATTTTTCCTTATTTAAAATTCAACTAATTAATCAACTAAAAACTAAATTTTCTAAATAAGCACCATCAAGAATTGGCTTTTCATTCTGAGCATTTAGAAACTTTTCAACCCCTTCCAATTTTTCTATTCTTCAATTATTTCAAGTGGGTATTTGATTTATTACACCCTCTAAAATTTTTAAACTAGCATTATCAAGCATTGTCTTTTATCTCAGCACTTTGACACCTTTGAACTTCATTTATTTATTTTTTGTTAAATACTTAAATTGATCAATTAGACTCGAATTGTCTTAATTAGGATCATCAAGCATTGCCTTTTCATTCTGAGCATTTGACACCTTTCAGCCCTTTTTTTATTATTATTTTATCCGTCATCGCCTATCACACACCAATCAGTCACTGACTAGAGCCACAAGTTACCACGATAAAAAAATGTTTACGCAGGCCCCGATTATTTCGGACATGCGATGCCGACAAGTACTTAGGCGTCCATATCTCTCGTGATCTAACTTGGACTCTCCATGTCACCAACAGAACTAACTCTGCAAACGGTGTCCTTGGGTATCTTCGGTGCAACCTTGCTCTAGCACCAAGTTTCTCAAATCGCTCTCTTACAAGGCTTTCGTCAGACCTAAACTTGAATATGCTAATTCTGTCTGGGATCCCCCATCAGATTAACCTAATTAATTCTATTGAGTCAGTTCAGAATCGTGCCGCCAGGTTCATCTCATCTGAATACTCCTATAATACCAGCATCTCAGGTCTGAAATGACGATTGCAGTTGCCTACGCTAGTCACCCGTCGGAACGCAGCACCTCTCTGCTTATTTCACAAGTTTTTTCACAACTTTCCAGAAGCTAACCGATTAATTCCACGTGGGCATCGCATTTCCCACATAACCACCCGAACGCTGTTTACCCTGAACGTGCACATACCACCACATTCCAGCAATCATTTTTCTTAAAAACTGCCCGTGACTGGAGTGACCTCTACGCTGAAGTGGCCACCGTCATGAATCATCGACTGTTCAAGACAGCTATCGAGGAAGCCTATTCATCAACGTAATTTTTGTCCATTTTTTATTAATGTGTATTTTTTGCCGTGATATCCTCACCTCTCATGTAATGTCCCAAAAGGAACCTTTGAGGAAAAATAAATAAATATATAAAAACTACTACGACACCGACAGCTTCACGGTCGAATGGGGTGCATAAGTTATCGCTTAAAATATCAGCGCTTGCGACGACAAAGGCAGGTGGCAAGTCTACAGCATTCAGCAAGTCAGGAAATGCCACGCAATGCTAGGAGTTTGACCGCTCGTGCTGACATCCTACCGTTCTCGAACCAGGCGTATAGACGTCAGACGCATAGTCCGCGGCGGTTCTGAGGACGCAGCTCGACAGTTTTGGCAAGCGTTTTATCTCCTGTTTTTCAAATAAGGCACATTGCTCTGGTCATGCACTAGCCAGCAATGTAAATTCAACTCATGAAGCCGGCATTTTATCGATTTTTGCGCATTGTGCGCAAGTCATGCAGGGGTCGAAGGTACCGCCTCATATTTCCAATTAAAGTCGTGAATTAGGCGAGGTGGTACAGTCTCCATTCAGCGGCCTTATAAGCGCGATATTATATATTGTCTCATGCTTCCTGTGACCAGAAATTGGGACCAAAAAGCGGGACCAGAAACTGTCCTTCGCCCGTGTCAACCACAAAGAGATCGATCACTGATAACTAATATTGCAATTAATAATTGATCAGTCATAGTTAGTCTGTTGGTCATGGTTACTCAGTCATAATTCGTCTATGATTATGACTAACCATGACTATGACTAGGTTAGGGATGGTCAGTCAGTCATGCTTAGCCGCGGTTAGTAACCATGGGCCCCTTCAGCCTTTTTTGGCTCACTAGCTATGAAATTCTTCGCTCGACTCCCCGAAGTCACGAGTTCAGGTAGGTCGTAAGGTTCTGTGTCGGTGGATTAGGAAAGCGCCGTTAATTTTATGCACTTCGATTGAACCCGTTTGGGGCAAAGAAAAAAATTATTGATGCGAGCGCACTCGGCAAGCCAAAGAGCATGACCACTAGACAATAATTAACACGTTGCGATGTATGCACCATTCACATCTACGGTCTGAATTCGACCCACAATGTTCCTTACTGAATTAATTAATAAAATGATCAGCGGTAGTGGTTTGTACGTGTCGCCGCAAGACAAGATACCGAATCAACTGTTCTTTATTTTTGGAACGAAGTGCTCGGCTGCTCTTTCTTCATTAAGAATGTATGAACTTTGGTCTATCGTGGGTTGCACAGGCTTGCAAGAGTTAGACCAGGAAAACTTTTTTAATTGGTGTCGCTTACTATCACTGGTGAAAGCTGTAAGCTGAATGCCCTCTAACGCGCTGTCAGGATGCTAACGCTGGCAGTTCACACGAAACGGACAGGTAGCGTTTCTTGGTGCATTAAATAAATTATATTAATTAACTAAAGCGAACTGACAGGCAATGTGTACAGTGTGTTTAGCTTGCTGTACTTTTTTCATGTGTGTATGTGTGAAAATATCGGCACACTAGCGGTATCAAGTTAGAAACCCCCAGTAATTTAGAAATAATTGTCGCTTAGCAGATCTATATTGAATTACGCAAACGAAACTAAAACTTGCATTTTCATTTTTATAGACTAGTTTGGGCATTACTGAGATTGGACGTGTTAATTAGCACTTTTAGTTTCAACTTCGTTTCTACATGCTCTGTCCTTCTGTCATGCTCTGTCCTTCTGTACCTAAAACCAATTACTGACGAAAGTGTAGGTTCTAGTGAGTAACCACAATATATTAGGGTATAGAGAGGTCAGCTGCGAAAAAGTGATGCAAGTTACTTGGAAACTGTTAGGTATGAGAAATATGCATCCGATATGTATGGTACACAGTTTGGCTATCTCATGGCTTCATTTTTCAGAGCACTGCATGTCTTTATTTTGTGACATAGTTTTCTTTTTCAAAATACCCTAATAAAGTACAGTACGTATAGCCCTAGTCACCATGTTGAAGGAAAATTTCTGGAAATGCACTAACGCACATTTCAAATATAACTAGAAATCATACGCGACTTCCTTGTTCGACCAATTATATGTATTATTAATGGCACAAGTCGCAGTTTTCTTGCCTCACTCTCACCTTGCTTTGTTGTTGTTGAATAGCAACAGGTTTTCCTTAAGAAGCAAGCTCAAGAAACATTGCTTTGTGGCAACGGGTACTTTTGTGGCAGCATATCAAATACCACATTCTATCATAGAGTGTTGAACACTATGCAAAGCTAAATACGTGAAACACTGGAGTAAGACTCGTTTTTAGGAGCTTTCAGCACTGTGTATAGAATGTTCGGATTGCAAAATGATCGCTTTTGTACTTCATTTTTGTGGTCGCACTAAGTAACCATTGTTGCTTCCTTTCAGTTCCATACCTCAATGTTCAAACCCACGGAACCTCAAAAGCCATTCGACTGGCGCGCACGCGAGAGCCAGCGGGAACCGGAAGCTACCCAGCATCCACTTCAACAACGGCACTCCCAACTGCATCCGACGTCACAGACAACAGTGTAGCTGTCGGCCATGGTCGCTATTCCCCACGTCCAATGGGCATCAACGTCGTAACAGCCATGTTTGGTCTCCTGTTGTTTTGGCTACTGCGTACCTCTGGACTCCTCTTGCCAGCACTGATCGCTGTGCTGGGCGTTGCAGCCCTGCTGCTGCCCTTGGGTCGAATGGCGCCTGTGGAGACTGGGACATCCTGCGGACTCAGCGCCATCTGCCGCCTCACCGTGGCGGCAAGGGCCAATGTGGACCTGCACCTGTATGCGGTCGGCCTTCCCACGCCGTACGTGAGGCTCCTGGAACATCTACTTTCGATCCTCGAGACTGTGGACTGCGACCGCGTCGAGGACACCTGCAGCCGCATCTCGCTGTCCAGCGTGCTTCCATTCTAACATGCATTAGGAACGGAAAAGCTCTCTTGGACAGCACACCAAGGTTAAGCGCTCGATAAAGCGTAATCCTTCAAAAGCTTGGCTCCTTTCTCCAGGAAAAATCTTCTTCATTCTCAATTTTCATTTCATCTCAAACTTGTACTCAAGCAACGTTGCTGCCGTCCCTACCTGACGTGCTGCTTGAGTGAGTCCATGTTGCTTGAGCATGTCAATAAAGAGTAACATGGGTGTCGTGCGTCCATTCACTCCTTTTTCAAGTATGTTTATTTCAGCAGGGCTGCCAATGGGATAAGCAGCCATAACATTAGCGCTTGCTAGCGCAGTAAAGAGGAGAATTATATAGTCACTGTCTCACACTAGGGTGCAAGCGACAAAAATGGTGTGGAGTACAGTTGTCGGCGTGAGACCTTGCATCGTGTCTATGAATGAGACTATATTCCCTGTATAATCAACTAAATTGCGCAGTGCACGAAGTGTCCTATATTACTGAATGCTCAATGTTTCAATTTTCTACATAGCAGTCATTCCGGCTATTCGCGTATGACAAGTTAGCTTTCGCTAGGCAAATTTGTTGTCTGATGAGGAGGAAAGTTTTGTGAAGAAAAGCTCAGTTCTAAGCGTACCAAGTAGGCTGGTTTTCGATTTACGTCTCTGACGCCGTACAGAAAAAAATAAGGTGGCCGGGCTGTGTTACACCTGGCATCCCTCGCCTCGAACTAAAATGGTTTCGGCTAATTTTATTTAGAGACAGAAGACGTGGGGCGTGTTCCATGGTGAGCCACATCTTTGTTCTACACGGCACAGTTGCAGCCTTTGTTTTACCTGGCTTCTGTCGTTTAGCCTTTTTCAATAGGCAGTGCACCGTGCGCGGGCTGCAAGTCAGTGAATAGCGAAAGAAAGGTGAATGATCGAGACCACTGCAAATAGGTTACGTCACACAGGAGCGTCTGACTTCAACCCTCTTGCGAGAGCACTGAGTGGAACTAGCGTCAAAAGGAGCGGCAGGTTTTGCCAAAGTCTTATTGCTATATGGTTCTCATTTTTTTTTTTTGTTCCCGATCGTAAGATGTGCTGGCGCAGCAAACATTTTTTTTTTTTCAAAGAACTTGTTCGTTTTTATATTGCGATTATTTCCAAGGTTGAAGGGCCACAAATGCACAGCAGAAGAGAAGAGCTAAATTGAGCAGTACTTTAAAATTTAGGACATTAGCTGCAACATGCTGTTTGCCGTAGGTGAAAGCGCGTTAAATTGTAAGGTGCGCCCTTTTTGAAGCGGACCGACAAAATACAACAGTGAGAGGCAGATGTTAATGCAAGGAGTGAGCATTTCGTCCTTTGCTTTAGGCAGCTAAAAATGGCAAATCGAGATAAAAACATTTAGTGAATTTTTCCTCTCACACTGAAGCATGCATACTTTGCGTATTTTATGCAAACTTTCGGAGTAGGAGCAGTTGACATGATTTGCGACTGTAATTACCCAGATAGCACCAATACGTTACTACACTGTTACGTTTTGTTCTGGTAAACCTAGTGTCGTCATTTTCAGACATCTTTTAAACGTTATAAATGATCACTAGAATAAACTTGCCCGAACGTTAATAAAACTTAAGAACGGCATCAACGTAATTTGCTCTAAAAAGTTAAAGTAGCCTTTTAAGGCCGTGCAGACCCGCCAGTTTTGAAGGTATGTGCCAACACAAAGGTATACTCGAGCATAATGCGCCACACAATAAATGCATGCGACTCACTCACCTCCAAACGAATGCCATCGAAACAAGCTTATGCAAGTATTAAGTGGCTTTTTATCAGTGGTTGTAGCGGATCGGTAATAAGCCATTTTTTTCCGCTTCTAGTTGAAAAAATATATTTACTTCAGAAGGAGAAAAGTTCAGATACACTATTCATGAAATGTAAATTAAGGTTATTTTTATGATATAAACAATAACGTAACATTCAGAATATAACTTTGCAGCAATGCTTAATGCGGATATTAATCCAATAATAACCACGCAAAGCATAACAATATATTTTATATTAAACATTATATTATCGCTCAGGGCACGGCATTGACCGAATGTTAATTTTTGATTATTCAAATGTATTTATTTTAGAAGTGTAGTTTCATTTAATATTTTCGTGTTTAAAATCACTTTCCTTTGTAACACATAACGTCACCGCAGCTTTTGTGACAATTTTTGAAACTTTACTATTCGGCGTTACTTGCGTGATATGGGCGAGATGCTTTCGAAACTTCCTTCCGTGCTCTGTGTTAAATGGCGGGCTCTCTGTTGCTGCAAAGATTACTGTACCTTTTGAAGGGTTGTCGTTTTTATCAGGCTTGTGATTGCCCAATGACTAATTTTTAGTACGGCAGTAATAATGCAGTCTCCCATAACGCTATTCCTTATGGCGAGCGCACGCAGTTGGGGCTCGGTAAATTATCCTTTTTATAAACAACTAAGGCAAAACCACTGTTGACGACAATGGGAAAAACTGCGCTTTATGCATGCGAGTTGCTCTGTAGGAAATTAGCAACTAGTTAGACTGTCAAAATGACACTAAAACAAAAATAAACGAAATTATGAAGCGTTGTCAAACTGATAGCCCGGCCCTATATTGCAGAACACTTCCAATACGTTTATGTGTGTGCGGGAAAAACAGATCGGTTACTTTAAAGACCGCAGAATGAAGTTTCCGATGTCTTGCATCCTTACCAGCCCAATGAAGCACCAGTGCTATTAAACCCTTTTCTTCTACGTCATTCGTCAGGAGAACCGTAAGAATTCATATGCGTTCCCCCTTCTCCACCGGGCCATTCATAGAAAACCACTGAACACAATATTTCGTTACCTGCTTAGAACATTGGGCTGGGGTTACATTATTCGTTGACAGAGAGGGTCACCATAGTTCTAACCTTGAAATCTATTTCATCATCATTCTCGCTAATGATAGCCAATGAACGCTAAGGATGCTAAGAAAGACCCCTTGTCCTTGTTGCTAAGCATGGCAGCTGCGCGGAGTCTTGGGAGCTGCCTTGCGAAGCCAGCAGCGCATCTAGATTTTGTACCTCTACAACACTCACCATGGCTCTTCTCCTACTTCGACGATGGTTCCCTTCCTCGGGGAAATGAAGTAACACGGGAAAATAATAAATTAACCGGAACCAACGAATAACTTAACACGCTGCCGTCATTTTCTATAAGCAAATGGCTAGAGTTTTGTTGTCTATTTCTTGGCTTATCGACCTTAGTGCCCTTTGAACGGTTTTCTGCGGGCCAGTTTATCGATACACCAACTTATCTTTGACTGCACCTTATTCCAGACATGCTGAGCCACGTGACTATTCTCAATAACTTCACAGCGCATCGAGATGCTACATGCTTCTCCAGTATAATGTGGAATGACCAGTGAGCATATAAAGGCGCCGACATTTTTATTAATTCATGCACTAAAATTCAAAATGACACAAAGTAATTTTATGTCACTAGAAAAACTAGGCAAAAATCACAGAAAAGTGGGCTTACCCCCATAACTGTACAGAGTAATCATAATCCAAATGCACAAAATTTGTTCCTTTCTATATCGCATGAACTCGTACCTGACCTCCTCTCTATGCACTCAAATGAGAAAATACATATAAAAAATGAGCCAATACGACGGTTTAGGCATGCTTTATTTAAATGCTCATATTATGTCAAAAAGAACCGTTCACAAGTGTGCGTGAAGCCGCTGCCTAGACAAGGCACAAAATATTGAATCATTTTACTTCTAACGTGTTTTGACAATCGAAAAATCTGCAAGTGTTCAGAGTGCGCTCCACGCTGCCGTGGCCGTGATATAAATAGCCATGGCTACGGCTGTGGCACTTTATAACTATCTTATGGGACCTCAACCAATCGTAAATGTGTTTTTCCTCAATTCTTTGGTTCTATCTATGCGGTTCTTGATAAAGGAGTATGTTACCTGATTCGTTCAGTCATTTTTGAGATTAGCGCGTCTTCGATAACCAAATAAAGAAAGTTGTACCTAATGTGGCTGTTTTCGCGGACTAATAACGTTTTTCGCTTCATAGACACTGAGACAGCCCGAGAGAAGAGAAGCAGCGTCCATGATCTTGTTATAGGAAACACTTATAAGTTTTGCCCGAAATGAGAGCTTTTCTGGAATTGTTATTGCATTCCAGTGGTGAATTTTCCTTGGCCTCCTTTCGCATCATGTGGGTCGCATTAGACTTTTATGACTCGTTATTGCCTACTTTAAATCAACCGAATCGTTAGGTTAGCGTTATGAGCATCATTCGAGCAGTTTGGGGTTCGATCCCCTGGGCCGCTGGGCGCACACCGGTGAAAGAATGAGCTTTCCCCAGGCCTAGTTATCGGCTTAACTATTCCAAAATTATCCTTGAATCCTACCTTGAGTAAAACAACAAAAGACATACCTTGTGACATTACAGCCATAGGCCGAAGCTTACCTTTAACTACAAAACTTTAGCGTCGCCGGTATAGGTTAGATGTTTTTAGGCTTTCCTGATATTTTTTAGACATAATATGCAAAAAGTCGCTGCTGCATTTGTAATTATTTTATTAGAGCGACAGCATGGTAGATGCTGATGACAGAAGGAAACAGAGAACAAACGCTGATTCATACAGGTGATTAACAATCGAGTTGTGAGTTTTCCTCCTATATTTCCTTCTCCCTTTCCACGTTCGTCATGCTGGTGCCATAATAAGGCCTCACCTACTTACAAGACTAGCGAATGTGCTCTACAGCTCCAATCTGTTGTACTAACAGAATTCGTGTGCTTGTTACACTAATCTGCTTTTTTCTCGCCTCTTGGCATGCATATGAACGCTTCTGTTATCAGCTATAGCATTTGCCGTCGTTTTCCTTGAGCCAGCTTCAAAAATAGTAGAGATATCGTACTTTACTGATACAGAAAATACAGGAAATGCACAGGACAGACGAATAGACGAAGGGCGAGAGCGGAAGGAGGGAGAAGTTTTGTAAGCGATTCTATACGCGCTTCATTTCTTGGCCGTTCTGTGCATCTCCTGCGTTCTCTGTACACCATGATCACACTATACCCCACATGGAGCACCAACCAGACACCTTTCTTGCCTTGTTAGCTAGGAAAAACGCAGTGGCAGATATCTGTATGTTCTTTTAAACTGTACCAAATCATAGGTGTTGAGAGCTGCGGGCATGCGTACGCCACTCTTGATGGAAAAAGTTTTGCTGCTTTCCCGCAAGTTTAACGTTGAGAATTCGGGCTAGGTCAGGCGGGAAAGGAGCGTACATACCGGTTACGTGCGCAATCTTCGCGCGCACGTCAACAGTCGGCGTTACCGCTGGTAGCGCCAGCCATCTTGCTGCCATAGCCCACTTCCGCTGCTTGGCGACATGCAAGCTTGGGCTTTGCCGCCGCATAGGCTACGGTCTCCTGGTTTCGCATCCGACGCTGTCAATCATTCTTTATTTTCCTCGCACTAAACAATAAGAAAAAAAAAGGAGACGCCACATCACAAGCTGATGCCTAGCTCGCATCCTAGGCCGTAAACCCACGTTTAGGACTCGATGCGTCTTGCTTGTCCAACTTGTTTTCTTTATCTTCGTACAGGTAACGCATTAAATCCGATTCGGCATTAATAGCTCTCGCGTACCGGGGATCTCATCTTGGTAACGGGAGATTTATGGTCGACCGCGGCAGCAAGTTTATGGTAGGCCGTCCCAGAGGAACACCTAAGGACCGCGCTCGGAAGGCAGTAAAACGGCCGCCACGAATCAAATGCGCAAGCTCCAACGGCAGCTTCTCGATCACGCCTCTCATCTGCGCGGGGGTATATCTTGGCCAAGCCTCAGTAGAGCGGCATCACTCTCAGGCAGGCAGAAAGCGCCAGAGAAGCCAAGATGAGGATCCACGCTCTGCCCTTGGCTGTCGCCGTTGCGGTAAGCATGAGTGCGACTGGGAGCTTCACAAAGTGCGCGCTTTGAGTCCGGTATCCCCTCCTAGCAGAGTACTTAAGACTGAGCAAGGCCGAACCTTTACGGAAACACCCAATTCCGACGTTAAAAAGACAGAGTAGCTCAGGGCGCTCGACTGGATACTCCTGGTATGCGCGCCTTGGCGGAGATGGAAAAATTGCACCGATTTGCCCATCATATATGCGGTCTTGAATCTTAGATAGGAGTGAAGATAGGTGCGTTTAATATATGAGTCTTGCAGGAATCCATAGCAGCAATCCCCGTAAAGATAAAATGAAATAAGGGTTCTGACTTAGCAATGGACAGCTTCTAATTGTTGAGACTAAGAGTACTGGTAATACCTTATACCTTAGTCTGTATAAGTAATGGTCAGTTGTTCTTTAAGCGACTAATGACAGAGACAGCATAACCCTTCCTATAAGGCTAAACCTTATGTCGTTCTTAGTTCTTTCTGAGCAGTAGAGTACCGTTGGCCTCCAGATTACTAGCAACAGGTGCCGTAGAAATCATTCGACATGTCGTGGAAGTGTAATACGCAATGAGGCTGCACAGGATGATCTAATGTATAAGGAAACCAAGGTTGTGACGTAAAAAACTTGTGACCTAATTAAATTGGTTCCAAATACTCTTCATGATAAAAGAGCACAATTTGTGACAAAAAGAGGCTCATGCTAACGAACAATACTGATTGTTTCTCCGCGTCTTCAAAAGAGAACTTCACGTCAAAATTACGAAACTACCTAAATGTGAACCAATGATCGATATATATTTAGCACCGTCAAACGTGATACCAGCCTAGCTTGCTGTACTAAGTAGACATAATGAAAACTGTTTTGCCCCGCCGCTTTGGTGAAGTGATTAGGGCGCTCGACTACTGTTACCAAGGGTGCGAGATCGAATCCTGCCGCGGCGACCGCTTTTCTCTGGAGGCGAAAATCAAGCCTGTGCGATGTCAGTGCAGCTTAATAAATGTTTGTCGAAATTTCTGGCACCCTCCACTATGGCTTCTCTCACAGCCTGAGTCGTTTTGGGACGTTCAACCCTATAAACCAAACCAAACCGAAAATGTTTTGCGAGAAAAAGGTCACTGATAGCACGCTGGTCCCAACGCTTTACAAGAGATGGTTAGTGTAGGAGCAAGCGGTTTAGGTCATTCCTGTAACAGATGCTACTAAATAGTCTTTTTCTTCTTGACTCGATACCCTATCACTAGACTGTGCAAATAAACATGCAAGTGACATATTTCTGAGATAGGGCAGCAGTTCATTCTTTTCAAATTTTCACACAAATCTGGTTTGATTTGAGTAATGTGTCGTAAGCTAGATAGAATAGACTTGTTCTTACTCTCCCTTCTTTTGTTCTCTTTTAGCTTTTCTCCTGCTTGCTTGTTGAAGGTAAGATACATATGCTAGTTTTCACAGTTATATTTGTCATACAAATTTAAATGATGCCCGCCTGTTGACTCGTCCACAATTTTCCCTTTAAATTCCATCGGTCAATTTAAATGGCCCCATCCTTTCTCAGGAAGAAAAATTCAGTTATGATGTTTATTCATTTTTCTTACAGTATTATTAAGACTATGCTCCATGCTACCTGCACCTTTAAATGAGGGCAAATTTAAGAAGCCAGACACGACATGAGCCCTTCGAGTGTCTTGCTTCTGTTTTTCTACGTTCTTAGCGCCGTCTTAACTATTATCCAATTTAGCCAGCCCAGGTTTCCGCGTTAATGTGACATAAGCGAGTTAAAATTTAACTTCACTTTTGATAGCTAATGCAAAAAATAAACATTCTAAAAGCAACTTTCATAATCCTAGCTCTCATCTAGCTTCATATTTCTGTGGCTTTTTGCAGCACTTCTTAATTTCATTGGGTGGTGAAATATCTTGAACTTCATTTGTAGTCTCCTTCGGTTAACAGATTAGAAACCACCAACTTCGTACATTTCTTCCCTAACAGGACGGCACCTTAACGAAGACGGACGGGAAGAAGAAAGGCTGTTCCAGCAGCAGCAGTTTCAAACTAAAGGTGCCATCAAGGGAGCTCTTCTTCAGCAACAACAAGCTTCTCAAGTAAAGGGAGCCATCAAGGGAGCAATTAAGGGTGGTCTTCTGCAACAACAACAAGCCTCACAGGTCAAGGGAGCCATCAAGGGAGCTCTCCTTGCCCAGCAACAATCCGGCCAAGTGCAGGGAGCTCTTAAGGGTGCCGTCAAGGGAGCTCTTCTCCAGCAACAACAGGCCTCGCAAGTCAAGGGAGCTATTAAGGGTGCCATTAAGGGTGGTCTTCTTCAACAGCAGCAAGCTTCACAAGTCAAGGGGGCCATCAAGGGGGCTCTTCTTGCGCAACAACAATCTGGCCAAGTGCAGGGAGCTCTTAAGGGTGCCGTCAAGGGAGCTCTTCTTCAGCAGCA
>JAJIZL010125271.1:65098-75979 GCA_023969395.1 Amblyomma maculatum
CTTCAGCAGCAACAGGCCTCTCAAGTAAAGGGAGCCATCAAGGGTGCCATTAAGGGCGGTCTTCTTCAGCAGCAGCAAGCTTCACAGATCAAGGGAGCTATCAAGGGAGCCGTCAAGGGTGGTCTCGTTCAACAAGCTGTTGCCCAGCAGTCTTTCCAACAGGCCGCAGCTCAACAGCTGGCTGGCCGTTAACTCAAGAAACGTGGATAGGTTGTGGTTGTGAGTCCGTGTAAAGACTAGGTTTGGTGCTTAAAAGTAATAAAATTATTTGTTCATGTATTTTTTTTTTCATCTTACTATCACATATACGTGGCTAAAAAAACGTCGAAATCATGCGGAGTCTCATACAGGGCGTGCAAATTAGTCCCTGACGTACACATCTTTAAGAATTGTTGCTTGAAAAAGACAAAATAACTGATATGGGTGCATTCAAATTATGAGAAAAACCTTATGCCCGAAGCACGAGCAGTCTTTTCCTGTACTTGAGGCGATACACACAAAAAATAGACATATGGTTATTACTGTCATCCCGTAATCAGTCTAGCTAAAATAGCTTCCAAAAATATAAATGTTTATTTCATTCTGCGAACAGTGCACGTGCTCAGACACACATTTGTTTCTCGCTCAGCCTTTCTCATACGTTTTCCTTCAAATTATCAGTATAGAGAGCAGTATAGCAGTATATAATAAGACGCTGCTAATGTCAAAGGCAGCTCATATTGACCGCATGTGTAAGCGGCGCGTTTATAGTCTTTTCGTAGCAACCTTGTCTCCAATTCACCTATTCACCACTGGATTCAAGTGTAGCAATAATTAAGAAAGTTCTTTACAGCGCTGCTTGTTAGCCTGACATTGGGCTAATTTGTACAAGTTACATCAGAGCTGGCGCCATTCGTACCCACGATCACTCATCTTTCCCTTCCGCACGCGCTCGCAGACGGTGACAAAGATGCTTAGGGGAAGGGGCGTCTTAAATAAGAGGAGTCGCCCTTAACTTTTCTAGATGATAGTTGCAATAGCGGGCAGTGAATGCAATTTTGGTGGCCGAACCTAAGCTGTAAACTGTTACAGGGACGAGCTGCTTGAATAATGTCACCATGGACGTGCATGTGAGCGCATATGCGAGTGAACGAAGACCCTGATGCCGATTATGCAGATTTTAAGTATGACCGACAAAACTCTTCAGAACGAGATGCCATAAAACATTTCAAAAAGGGAACGCCAGGCGAATCCCCCTTGAGATGCGTGCCAGTGAAAACGCAGCTCTTAGGCTGAGATAAAAGGTAAACCACCATGACGCCACTTGGACTTTTCGTCGTCATTTCTATATAATTGTTCGGCTTCCAGCGTTCCCTCCGAGAAGTGATGTGGTTTCACAAAGATCTCGTATCATCACGGCACCATTCTTTCACCAGCCTTTCAGATAAAATCTGTTACGTCGTGCAAGAGAAAGGTGAGCCACGACCGTGGCCCCTGGGCATTAGAGCTTCGTCACAGTTTCAGCCCATTGGTTTCACGTGTTCGGTCGGAGCCAGAATTATTCCAGAATACTTTTGTTTCAACGTTACGCTTCACCGTGGCAATCATCAGAAACGGCGCAGAGATGCCGCGAGGAGCGCGCCTCCAGCGCAAAGATTCGCAGAAATTTTTCTCGCCAGCTGAGATCTTTATTTTTTTAATGGACTCCTTTAAGTTTATGACGCCTATCTTATGCGGACTATTCGAAAACCTTTGAACCGGCAGCCTATTAATTAATCTGTTAAAGGAAGGCTTGTACGTAGACAGCTCCAACGGCCCTCCAGAAATTTGGAGGCGAAAGCCTTTAATGCCTCATCGTTATCGACAGAAGGTTGCCAGCAGAGGTGCCACGCTTTCGAGAGCGAGAGTTAAAATAAATTAATAAACCTCGTTTCCACCGGGAATCGAACCTCCTTCCCTTGGATCCCCAGCGCAGCGCTTTACCAGTTGCGCCACGCCCTTTTTTTTTTTTTTTCCTTTATTGCCGGTCATCACCCCGGATCGTGAAACGCTCTTCATAATTCCCATTGTCCACCGTGAGCATGATAGCGGGATTCCGCGAGTGACAGACACTGCGCCTTTCCTTTCCTGTAAACAAATTATAGAATGCCGGTGAACTTTGATGGGTTCAGTGAAATGCTGGTTGTGTTCGACAAGGGGCGCGCGATATACAGTCATGACAGGTCATGACGCCACCAGGCGATTCATGCATATACGAGGCTGACCCCGTCGGGCCTCCGATCCAGGCGTCCGTGCGGCGCCTTTCCTTTGGTGCTTCCTCGAACGCCGCACCACAGAGCAAACAGAAGCAGGCCCAGATGTCTAGGAAGCGTTAGTACAGCAGGCATAAGCGGCGTTTAAAATTGATTTACAGGATAGAAAAGACGGAGTATCTCTCACAGTTCTCCGCGGACACATGTACCACGCCGTAAAGGACGGGAGGAAGGTGGGAGTGAAAGAAGAGAGGGAGATAGAAGTGCCGTAGTGAAGGGCTCCAATCCACCGCGCTATAATGGCTTTTGCATCATCGCACTTTAGTGGTCTAAGGTGCCTTCTAGAATGTTTAGTCAACGGAGTAGCCAGGAAGTCTCCCTGGAAGTTTGCATCACGGTTAATTTTTTTGATGATCGCTACTATTCGCGTTTAGGTACAGGAAACAAAATATGTTGGTTACAGCGTAAACCTCTAATAGTTCGTTTACTTAGGGTAGCACTGCGTATTTTTGGGGCGCTTTGTTTTTTAAGTCATTTGATAGGTCCTGACAGAAAAGTAAAACAGGTATCATGAGCGTCAGGTACGAGATTTAATGAATTAAACACGATGCTCCAAGTGTGTGGTACATGCATTTAATAGCATATAAGTGGGTCTTCTTAAGAACTGCGAGTCTAAATATTTTTTCCTTTTATCCAAGCACATAAGCTTTACGAAGCATATGCAAAGACATGAAAGTATACAGGCGAGCTATTCACCCTGCCCGACCGATTACATGGCGTTGGCCGGAGAGGGCGCTGTTCACTGGCGCCCGAAGCGCCACCCTGTGATGCTTGGGTCCTCCAATTAAATCAAATCTCGTGAAATTCACGATTTCAGTGCTTGCTCGTATCTTCAGATGCCAACTCCTGCTGGTTCGAAAATGGGCTATTCAGAGTCCAAAGATGTGTCTAGACAGCGGCTCGAAGGAGCTTCACCTAGTCAGGCCGGCTTTCAGATTTTCTGCTGCGATTAAAAAGCAGTCCAAGTTGTTAATCTTAACTATAATAAATTAAAGGAATATGCTTTAGAATACGGGTTACTTTTGCCGGAAGCTTTCAGAGAACTAGCGCAGTTATAAGTCCGCAGGTAACATTTTAACTAAAAATAATTATATACATTGTTGAGCAAAGGCGGTAACTATGCATTAATTTAAAATAATGGACTTATATTAGACATTTGCATCACGTTGCAAACATATTTATAACGTTTGATCTCAGCTTTAGCTTATGGTTTATTTATTCATTTATCTAGAGAGGCCTTGAGCATTCCTAGGAATTTACGAGCGCCCTAACATAACAATGAAAATAATAATAAGAAGAATAATGAGAGTAATAATAAGAGTAATAATGAGAAGAGCATAAAAAGGGCAGTGACAGCAAAGAAGATAACAATGATTATGAGGGATATAAACAGATAAGTTATGCAAGGTTTAGTAAACACGGCAAGTTTCACCTGAATGAGTTAAAAGCATGATGAATTCATTTGCAAAATATCGTCATAGCGTTGTGAATTGAAGCAATTCAGAAAATGGGACTCAGTTTCAACAGTGACACGACAAATAGGTGGCTTTGTTTTAAAGGCAGTCCAGAAGTCTGTGGCTTGATCAAAAATGCTGGCCGAGTGCAGCCAATGAGTCTATCTGAACACGAAGTGAAATGCATGGTCTCACGTCTGCCATCTACTTTCCAGCTTGATTAATCCAAGAGCGCGCAGAGGAGCCCTGTGATCACCTGGAGTAACGATAAGCAGGCTGCACAGCCCATTGAATACTTCACAAAACATTTTCTTACATTTTCGAGGGTATGCGAAGAGGTGGCACATATCGAGTCACATATAACGGAAACCTATCCAATCACCGGTACAACCTCCTGGCATGCAGTACTACAGAGAGACAGAGAGAAGAGAGAGCTGTAAAAAAATTTTTAAAAAAATTAGCCGCGCGAATATTCGCTGACATGCTGCTCTGCGTAAAGGGAAGAGAAGGGGGAGGGGGGGGGATTGGGAATAAAGATGGACGAAGGGCTATACAAGAGTGTGGTCATCGAAGATGGTTGTGACATAATAGTCCACTGTATGACTGCCTTTTTGGATGAGTCCGATGTCCAGTACTGCGCATGTACAGCGTGTTTATCAAGTGAATGGGCAATTTAGAGTTTGTCTAAAACACGAATAGCGTCTAAATAAGTAAAAAAGAATCTCACTGTACCTCTCTGCTCTCTTTAGCAGCCTAAGGGACCTAATATAGAGCACACTGTGAGTGGCACTCGGGCGACAGACTGCATTGTTCATAGTGCGTGCGTTGATGGCGTACGCTGGACATGCGTGGAGAGTATGAAGTACAGTCTCAATTGAAGAAGGGACAGTACCCGGAGCCAGAGAGGTACGAAGGACCCGACAACGAAGACCTGGACCGGCCGTTTTCCATGACGGAATTGTGGACAGCGATAGATCAAAGTAACAAGAAAAGTGCACCCGGCAGGGATGCCATAACATACAAACTACTCAGTAACATGAGCAGTAAAGCGGCCTCCTAGGGCACATCAACGAAGCCTGGGAGAGCTCGCGGTTGCCGAAGGAATGGAAGGACGCCGAGGTCTCCTTCATTCCGAAGCCCTCACGATAGACAACATGCGGCCCATCTCCCTCACGTCCTGCGCGGGGAAGGCGATGGAACGCATGGTCTTTCGCCGCCTGCAGAAGCACCTCGAAGAAACGGTTCAGATGCCGGAGACGATGTACGGCTTCAGGAAACATCTCAGCACCCAAGACGCGATGATCCAACTTCACGAACTGGTCGTCAAGCCGGCAACGAGGCACACGCCGCGCGGGATACTCGCCCTCGACCTGAAGGGAGCGTTTGATAACGTGTCCCACGCGAGCGTGTTGCGGAATCTGAATATGACCAGGTGTGGCCGAAAGACATTCGACTACATCAAAGAATTTCTGTCAAACCGAACAGCGACCATCAGAATAGGGGAGGAGAAGTCAGACCCTGTCGAGCTGGGTGATAGGGGCACCCCACAAGGATCGGTCTTGTCGCCCCTGCTCTTCAATCTGGCCCTCCTGCCCCTGCCCGGTCTACTCAAGCAAATCGAAGGCGTGGACCATGCGTTCTACGCCGACGATATTACGGTGTGGACAGCTCGAGCCGGTTCTGATGCCTGGATGGAGGAAGCCTTGCAGAAGGCGGCAACAACCGTGCACGAGTACGCAAAGTCATGCGGACTGAGCTGCGCTCCCCAGAAATCAGAGTTGCTTATTATCCAACCGGGAAAATCCAAGAAAGAGCTGCCGCCGAACGTGATCGTCACCATCGACGGAACGGCTATCAAGCCAACACAGCAGATTAGGATCCTCGGCCTACTACTTCAGGCCGACGGGAAGGCACACGCCGCCGTCACAAAGATCAAAACTACAACCGAACAGATACTCAGTATGATCAGAAGGGTATCTAATAGAAACCGAGGCCTCAAAGAGGACGATGTTATGCGCCTGATACGCGCATTCGTCGTGTCAAGGGTTACCTACTCCGCCCCCTATCTCCAGCTCACGAAGGCGAATAGGGACACCCTAAACACGATGCTTCGTAAGGCAACGAAGCAAGCACTGGGCATTCCCATATACTCGTCCACACAAAGACTGCTGGACATGGGCGCCCACAACACGGTGGAGGAGCTCATTGAAGCCCACCTCTCTAATCAGAGAATCCGGCTCAGTCATACGAAACACGGACGAGCCGTCTTACGCAAGATAGGATGGCAGATTGAGCCAGTACCCCTCAAGGAAGCCCTTCCGGAAGACTGGAAGACGGCCATTCAGACCAAACCCCTTCCCCGGAACATGACGCCGGGCAAGGACGACGAGAGGCGCACCGCGCGGGCCAAAGCCATAGCCCGAAAGCTGGAAGAGAACCCCAGGGTCCTCTACGCGGACGCCTCGCTCCGAAAACACAGTGACCGTGCAGCAGTGGTGGTTACGTCAAAAGACAGGCTGATCGTCAGCGCGTCCATAAAGACAACAGACGCCGCAGTTGCAGAAGAAGCGGCCATGGCCCTCGCACTCGCACAGCCGAGCGTGGACACCGTGGTCACTGACTCAAAGACAGCCTACAGAAGCTTCCGCAGAGGGGTAATATCCTCCGCGGCCCGAGCCATTCTATCCAAGTGCAAGCCTCCGGGAAGAGCTATAGAGCTCGTGTGGGTCCCGGCTCACTCGCAGGTAGCAGGCAACATCATCGCAGACTACCATGCCCGAGAAATGTCAATCCGGGGCGAGAACGAGCCGGAAGAGCTACCGCATCCGGTTACCAGCTTTCGGGAAATTACAAGCATGTACCGAGAGGAAAGGTGCAGACTGCCAGAACCGCACCCCAAGCTCACCAGGCAACAACAGACGATCCTGCGCCGAGCGCAGGCGGGATCGCTTGCGCATCCCGTATTGATGAGCCGCATGTACCCTGCGGAACACGACATGCTCTGTCCTTTTTGTAAAAAAGAAAAGGGCACCCTGCCGCACGTTTTGGCAGAATGCAAACAACTCAAAACCCCCCCTCCTCCCCTTCCCGCCAACACCCCCAATCCCCAACCCCTTGAGCGATGGGAGACCTTGTTGTCCAGCCCCGCCCTATCGATCCAGCTCGCACTGACAGACAGGGGCCAGGAGCTGCTGGAAACATATGGGTCCCGCAACTAGGGAACCACCCCGTCTGGTGCAAGCATGCACCACCGAATTATTTCGGGCTTAATAAATGTTGATTCCTCCTCCTCTCAATTGAACCGCAGTTGTGACAATACATACTGTCGGTTTGCTTGAAACAGTATCTTAGACTGTTCGTAAAAGCAGTATTAAGATGGAGGCAATGCTCTTGTTTCTAGATAATGCGGAAGCCCTAGTGGTAGTCTTGATTTGAGATGGGGGTCGATGGAATGGACAGAACGGTAATATGACTTGACAAGTTCCAGAGGCGGTTCTTCTCATCCTGGATATACCGTTTGGTGAGCTGGAACGCATCTGAATTTGTGAAGAAGATGGCTTATAGTTATGACGCTGTAGACCTTTGCGGGCCGCTTCGTCTGCTCTCTCGTTGACCAGGATGCGGCAGTAAGCCATAATCCGTTTATAATTATAGCGTGGCTTTCAGCAATAGCCAAGTGGTGCAGGCATCCAACGTCATGGAAAATTGGCTGTTGATTTGCTCTCTTCAGTAGGTTTGACAAGGTTTGTATGGCACCTTTTGAGCTCGTGAAGACTAACCAGCGTCCTGGGCTATTGAGCAAAATATAGGACACAGCTTATTTTAATCCGTATAGCTCTGCTGTGGTTGAGGGTGTTCTACGCTGTAAGCGTCATTGGTCATTGAAGCGCCATGAAATTTGGCCTGATGAGAGCACATAAAGGCCGCATGATGAGGAGTCGTGAGAAGTTGAGTCATCAGTGTATATGTGTGTGTTTTCCGAACACTGCTCAGCTAAGTAGGTCAGAACAGCTTGTAGCAGGTTCTTCGCAGCAATAGCCCGTATGAGCTTCTTGATTTTAAGAGGTCAAAGTGTTAAAGAGGAAAGGTTGGAGCAAGTAGTTTACAGGAGGGTGCAAAGCTGCACAGCTTGATGAAAGCCGGAATAGCTGTGGGTCATATGGACTCTAAGTACGTCACATAGATGGGTCAGAATAGTTTCCTGTGCGGCGATGACTTCGAGTGGTAGACACCCTGCTTCCGCAACTGTTCCTGACGTGTAGGAGCTGTTCGGGAGCCCAAGACAGATCCACAGGCAGTTGTTCCGCGCTGCCTCCAGAGTCCTCTTATTTGTTGCGGACATTTCCTGCAAAATTGGTACACTACACCGCAGAAGACCATCAGCGTAGACCTTTTGAAGGAGAACCATTGAGCGAAAATTTTAGCCCCAATGTGTTACAGCCATATATTTGAATATTTGAGATGCTGCTGCTATTCTCGCACAGAGTTTATTTTATTTATTTGTTTTACATAAGACAATCCCGAGGTATCGTTGGGTCTATACTTAGGGTAATGGCTTCCGACCAAGTGTTAGTGAATATTTGGTCATTGTTTACCTCGTGAATTCCATGAAAACGCTTTTTTCCGGAGAAAGATGAAGTCTTCACATCGCCAAGTGGAGATGTTTCGTAATGCTTTTGAAAGACGGCCCTGCTTAACGTGGCGCAATCTGGATTTGCTCCACATGTAGGTGCATAAAACGTGACGTGGACTCCTTGTGCTAGATTTCGTGTCTTCTGTATTGGGGTGATATTGAACTACAGAAAATGTTTCGCTGCTTTAAGTAGTTTTCAACCCACTTGTACAGCTTGCCTCCAAGTCCAAGACTGCCCAAGACTGATGAACGGCACGGTGGAAAACAGAATCAAAAACAGCCTTGACGTCGAGAAAAACAGTGATAGGGATGCGACCAGCATGTAGTTTTCTCAAATGGTGTGGCGAAGGCGATCGCATTGTCTATTGCTGAACTCTGCTGACGAAACCCGTTCATGTATTGGAGGTGCTCATTGTAGCTTTCGAGAAACCATGTTATGCTCGTTATGCTAATGTTATGCTCATCATACACTCCATAAATTTGCCTACGCAACTCAATAGGGCAATTGTGTGGAAAGATGAGTAGCTAGTTGGCTGCTTTGCGGGTTTTAAAATGGGAATAATTTTAGCCAGCCTCCACTTCGCAGGTATCTCACCAGTAAGCTATGAAGAGTTGTAATATTCGAGCTGGCGAAGCCGGCAGCTTTGAGGTAGCTTTGCAAGAGCTTCATAGCTCACCTTACCATTTCCCGAAGACGCTTGTTGGACTCAACGATAGCCGTGTTTAGTTCAATTATTGTGAACGGTTGGCCTATAGCAGGTACGGATGCCTGTGGGAGATACAATTGGCAATTTGTGCCTGGTGGTGAAGGCTGTGAACCTGCTGATATAAGCGTTGGACCGCGCATACATGAGTCACAATGCCAGGTATGCACTGACTCTTGCTTCTGACTTCCTGAATCTGATGCGAAAAACACCATTTAGGGTCTACGTAGACACTTAAGTCTCTAACAACAGACATCCTTGCAATGACCGCTTGTTGAGAGTCCAAGTAAACTCAAAAGGGTCAACGATGTCATAACAGTCTTGTTTGCATTTCAGTTCAACTAGTTCAATAAACATCTCCTGCGCCAGATTTCGTATCTTCTTAGATTAAGCTACAGTCGGGAGAGGAAAGTATTATGTGGAATATCTTTAGGTCATCAGCATATTGTGAAGACACGAAGTCCGATGCCTGGGAAAATCACGCGGCTATGACTACCTTGCAGCTAACAATCAAACAAGCTCCAGTGGGAATACCATAATGCCACACCTCTTCAAGATGGATTCAGTGGTTTATTACATGAAAGGATTTGGCGCAGTCAAAATTAACAGCGTTAACCCGCTCAACGCAGGAAACTCAGAAACAAACCTTGGTAAACAACGGTCAAGGTTAATTTCAACAGAACGACCTGTTAGGAAGCCAAGCTGATAGTAATTTAGGTGCTTATGGAATTCGCATGACAGTCTCGATTGAATGACTATCTCGAACAGCTTTGCAAAGGACGGCAGGAGATAGATATGCCTGTAATTCTCGGGAGCATTATATATGCCCCGGCCTTAGAACATGGTACTACGAAAGCTTCTATCCAAGCGGTGGAGAAAGTTGAATATTAAGAAAATACCCAAATATTTCCAGTACAAGTAGAGCCAGGACATCGAAGCTGTTCTTACCGATGAAAAGAGAGAGGCCATCAGTGCCACAAGAGGTTATAGATGTTAGACGAGGGATAGCGTCAGTAACATATAGGCTGATTCTTGGCTGTATTCATAGTATTCAAGAGCAACGATGCCAGTAATATTTCGTCTTAACGAACAGAAGCATGTTTAAAATCTTTTTTTTTTCTAAACGTAATAATTACAGACCAGCAAAGTTATAATTCGAACTTGTAATAAAGTTGAAATAGTAAATATAAAAGAACTGAAAATGTTTTCAAGCATTTGAAAACATTTTGTGTGATCTTGCGTATTACACGAAGCGTACTGCTCTCGTTTTATAAGACTAATCATGGGAGTAATCATGAAAAGGAAGTAACAAGAAGAATAAGATTGGGATGGAGCGCATTTGGCAAGCACTCGCAGGTTATTGTTGGTGTTGTTTTCTTCCTTGTCCTTCATCTCCGCGCTGTTATTCCTTTAAAATATGGCTAGCAGCTTACCGGTATCGCTCAAGAGGAAAGTATACAACACTTGCATCTTACCTGTACTCATCTATGTGGCTGAAACGTGGAGTCTAACGAAGAGAGTTCTACTTAAGTTGAGGACAACCCAGAGGGCTATAGAATGAAAAATGGTAGGGGTAACATTAAGAGATAGAAAGCGTGCAGAGTGGGTCAGAGAAATAACTCAAGTTACCGGCATTCTAGTGGAAATTAAGAAGAAGAAATGGACATGGGCAGGACATGTAGTGCGAAGAGAGGATAACCGACGGTCGCTTGGGGTAACAAACTGGATTCCAAGCGAAGGAAAGCCAGGCTGATTATTATTATTATTATTATTATTATTATTATTATTATTATTATTAT
>JAJIZL010125271.1:75989-99484 GCA_023969395.1 Amblyomma maculatum
TATTATTATTATTATTATTATTATTATTATTATTATTATTATTATTACTGCTCTCGTTCCGAAAAGCGCCGCTCTATTCATGTTTGAGAGGGAGCTTTCAAGGACGAGTAAAAATCTCGCCGGACGAAATATTTGGGTGGCGCCGATTCCTTTATGGCAGCGGCCATTGGAATTGACCTGATATTTATTTTCCTAAAAAACTGACGCTAGTGCAAACTGCCTGTCTAGAGTCGAAAAAAGTGCCGCAAAATGATGGACGCCTTGTGTGGAGTGCATATAATAATAGCAGCTCTGGCTCCTTGATTGCGGGATGGTTGATAGTGTTATTGATTGACTGATTTATTAGTGAGTATGGTGACTGGTGATTAGTGAATGTAGCCAACGTTGTGTAGACGAATAATCTCGGGCGTGTAGTCGCTGACTTTGAACACTTGTGATAAAACCTGTAGCTGATACTACATGTCATCGTCGTCTGACATTGTACCAGATGGGTGCAATGCTATAATGGCTTCTTTTCGAGGGCGTGTCTTCTCGTGATTGTGGTAGATTTCGTAAGACGGATGCCGAGAACTCTGGTGCACCAGAAGGCTCGGTACGATGCAGCTAGAAGGTTGAAATGGAGCCGGGATGCCGAGCTACGAGCACTATAAGTGATCCAATGAATGCGTACGCTTCCGCGTCTACTCTCAAGCCGAAGCTTAAACGTCCTTCTAATTTATGACATAACATGGTGCTTGTCGCTCGCTTTGCCGCAAGTTCACAGGGAAGCGTTGAATGAAGTGGGGCGGGTCTGGGCTTGCAGGATTTACTCTGCCTTTCAGCAAAAGCTCCCTCATGGTGTACAAATGTTTTAATAATGTTAAGAAAATGTTATTACAAAGTTTACTTGTAGAACTTCTCAAACGTTGGAAAACAGGGTATTAGGAGAAAAATGCATTTTATATGACCAGAAGGCCTCGCCTTCAGAAAACGGGTCCTCGAGCCATGGTCTCACCCGACAAGGGGCAAATCCAGTCTCTTAAAAACAGCGGTTTATTCTGGACAAACGAAAAAGCCTTGAACAAAAAGAAACAACATCGGGTAAACAGAACGAGAGTTAGGGCTTTACTGCGGCAAGACAAAACACACTGCGGTGCGAATAGGCCAAGCGATAGTGCCCCCCCCCCTTCCCCCAGAGCGCTAACGGCGGTACAAAAAAACATTGCTCCTCGCATGGCAGCAACTCACGCAAATACGCCTAAGCCATCCCTACAGGTACTGCTTCAGTCTTCGTCTCGCAGGTCTTGGTTTTGTCGTCCGTGCACATCACGATGGCCCATAACGCTCGCTGGCCGCCTGTCGCCTCCGTCCCGCCGGCCTCCCGCCGGCAAAAAAGCCCCGAGTCTTGCTTTCGACGCATTTATCTACCCTGTCTTTGCGCCGCTAACATGCCGTCCCCAAGCCTGGCAGCTCGCTCACGCGCACTCACGCTGCCCGCGCAAACACCAATACAAATAGCGCACTGATGGTAGTTCATTGGCGGAACATATCTCTGTCCCATCGGCGCAACTATTTGAGCCATGGCCCCTTTCCCAAGCATTTTACCCCTAAAGAGCCGAGAATCAGGCAGAGGGAAACCTTGCACCCATTGAAAACCGGTGGGTGCCCGGCGGCACCACGGATCGAACTTGGTACCTTCGTATGCGAAGCGAATGCTCTACCACATGGCCACCGCGCGGGGCCACTGCTTCGGTGCCGCCGCGTTTTATACTGTTTTCGAACACCTTTTGGACATGTACCTTCATCTAGCGCCGCCTTCGCGATTCAAGTAAAGAATGACCAGCCTGTTGCACTTCACGGATTTGTCTTTGTTGATTTTCTTCACACACCACGACGTTATAGCTGCTGGCGTTGCCATTTACCAAAAGCGCACAGAAAACCTGTTGTGTACTCAGGAAACAACTGCTGTCGAAAGGCCAAAGCTCACGTGCGGAGACGTGTCCGTCGAGTGCGACTTCAGCGGAGGAGACGTAGCCATAGCGTCGAATTTCACATTTCGCCAAACATCGCTCAGAAGGACAGAAAAGATTTCATAGCAATGTTTTTAATGAACTAAGAGAATCTGATCGCAGGCATGGTGTGGCTACTGGACGCTCCCCTCATCATATGCGACAACTTTAACGTCGGCGCTAAGAAATCAGAGTATTTGCCAGTCCTCGTGGGCGAACTACTCGTAGTCAAAATTGTTAACAACCCGATTCAAGCCACTCAGAAGTGTATCTTGCCTTGATCACATCTTTACACGACAGAGGGGCGTACGTTACCAGCATGAACTATGTGTCTTACTTCAGTTACCACATCAAGTTACCCGCTGTCCTGCGCGACAACGCAGAACATGCTCCGTGGTTAAAAGTAAATTTCCTAAAAACTGTACTTTTTTTTAGGGGCGGGGGGGGGGGGGGGGGGGGACAGAAAATGGGCCACCACGCATGCATTCCTGCAGTGGAATAATCTAGGCCTAGCACGCATTAGGCCACTATTTCTTTTTCACATTTCGGAATGTGATGGGAATAAGTGCTAAGGAAGTCGATATTTATAAGAAGTGAAGGCAACCAATGTTCAGAAAATCTTAACAAAAGCCAGTTCAGTTCAGTCGTTCAGTCGTGTCTGACTCTTCGTGACCCTATATGAACCATGTCACGCCACGCTTTCCGGTCTCTCACTATCCTCCTAACATCACATAACTTCATCTGCAGCGCCTCGAGGATGCCATCTAACCATCGCGTTCGCTGCCTACCCCTTCTCCGGCGACCCTCAACCTTTCCCAACATCAAATCTTTCTCCAGCGACTCCTCTCTTCTCATCAGATGACCAAAGTAGCTGAGCTTTAACTTTAGAATTTGACCCTCCAATGAGCAGTCAGGGTCAATGAGCCACTTGGTGTTAAAAATAGGACATAGGCCAGAAATAAAACATAGCAGCTTGAAGAACATTAAAACAGGAATGCGTGCTGCTACAGAGTGTTCCGAACTTGAGCGCCGAGGTTAACACATACAAAACGACCTCCACAATTAACATCAAATTCTTCCGCATTTCTTACTCTTGCTATGTTATGAAAACTCGTCGGTGGTGCCATAAGTTCGACGTGGGAGGCCACTGACCAGCGACAATAGTCAGCTGTGTAGCAGATCACAAAACCATTAAGTTGATTACTATGCAGTTGGAGAGCAGAAATGCCACCACCTCAGCAGCCAAATGGAAGTGTCTGTGTATGCCACCAGCGTGAGAAAGCTACAAGTGTTTTCATGTTTCCTGAACGCCAAATAGTACTTATATTTTATTATGTCATCTTATTTTTTGAGTTCTCGTTAAAAGCTAACTATTGTAGAGTTTATGGAGTTACGGGTGTGTTAACAGCTTCGATTAGCACGAACAAGTTCAATTTTTTTTTTTTTTAATATCGCAAATACTACCTGAACACAAACTGTTCTTCAGTACCCTAATATGTGTAGCTTGCAGAAAACATGAAATAAATTTTGTTACATAAGTTCAAGCTACGATATTTTAACGCGAAACCCCAATCGTTATTTTAATAATAATTACATGTTTCTAACATGCTTTCAGCAGGCAGTGTCTTGTACGAAATCCGGAATAAAACACACAGTCATGCTTCGAGGAAATTTATTACTTCTCTGCAGAAAGATTTGAGTGACAAATAGTATTACAGGCGCTGTCAGTGACCGAAAAACTCTTCGAACATATGTATGAACTTGTGATAATCGCCGAAGTAAATAATTTTCAGAAAACCTTCTAGCATCTTGATCACATCGTTTTCCACGTTGCACTTGTAAACTATGTAGTCATGGAGAGAAGAATGCACCGACTCTGAAACATGCAAGGTTGAGGCGTCAGTAAAAGGAAACTCATGCTGCAACTAGCCGAACGCAAGAAGTGTTTAGTTAATTTGTATGGTTAATTTGTATGGTTCGATAAGAGCGTGTAGCAAAGCACTGACGTTCTTATGCACCCATACTAACCCAGCAAGAATTTTCTAGAGCTCAGCGGCGCGCTCATTAAGACCTCAAAGCTGTTTAACCCCTCTTAATCAGTAGTTTGATTTTTTATTTTGGTCGTGACGACCAAGAGAATTTCTGTAATCTGCCATTCATTCACCAATATTTCGTACAGGCGAGGAAAAGAAATACGGGTTTTGTATGAAAAAAAATGTGCTGGTTTTAAGCCATTCAAAATTAATTGTATATATTTTCAAACTACGGTAGAATTCTATTTCCCACTTTCACTTGTGTCTGCGTATGCCACACTACCTCAGCAACAGCTTTGAACAAAGAAACAATTATCTGAAATATGTGCATAATACCAAAACCCATACCGTCTTAAACAAATACCTCTCGGAAGTATTGCTTGTCAGCATTTCATACAAAGACACAGTTATATCCTATCAACTTATACCCCTTTTTCTTCAACTTACATCATTTTGTGCACGCCGTCAAGGAAGCAACAAAAATTTGTGAAAAAGGAAAAATATTCTTTGTATTGTTTCTCCTCTGAGAGAATATTGTACCTGTATGAACAAAAACGCATCGTGTTTTGCTTAGAATCGTCTCATTAATGGCATGCACTGAAGAGAAATTTCAGAGGCTTAGGTAGAAAATGTGACATGCCAGTAAACATGCAGTGCGTAAGGTTAGCATGTTGAACATGTGGTGCACGCAGTGCGCAATTAGAGTTAGGATGGTAAGCAGCATCTATGCTGAGATTTCATACGGTGTATGTAAAAATGGCGGCGCACAAATGACCATGAGGGCGACCAAAGGATGACCCGAAACCGATTGGCGCTACTGTTCAGCACTTGAAAGGCATATGGTGCGAAATTCACGCCATATTTACGTAAATTCAAATTCTTGCACATTTTAGTAATTCCGATCTCGCAAAGTCAACAATATTCAGAGCGACTCAGAAAGAAGCCCCGAGAACCTGTTTTTGGCTGCCCGGCCCTGTACAGTGACTGGTTTCTTCGAGCAATACATGATTGTGCTGCCCTATCTCTGCTTTGTGGGAAATCTGGAATTTATGCAACAGTGTAAATATCAGTGTATGCGATGACGTAAATTCCTGTCAGAAACGAATTGCTGTAAATATACATTTCTTTAAAGTAGACCTAATCAGTTTACACAGTGCGTATGGTGGTGCATTTGACGAGCTGTGATGTGCTGGCTGGTGGGGCTTAACGTCCCAAAGTGACTCGTGCTATGAGAGACGCTGTAGTGGAGGTCTCCAGAAATTGCGATCAGCTGGGGTTCTTTAAAGTGGACTGACATCGCACAGTACACGGCCGCCTTGCTTTTCACCTCCATCGAAAAATCGACCAGGATTCGAGCCAGGATTCGATCCTTGGACACAGCAGCCGAGCACCCCACATTTGCGCCACCGCGGCGGGTGGCAATCATGTATTGTGCGTGTGGTAATGCAAGGCACGGTCGGTATGTATGGTGTGTGGTCGTGCATGGAAGTTCAGAATGAAGTTCTTACGCCCGCACTGCCAGCGATAATATTATCTTTGTTTTCTCGAAGCTTTTACTGCAGCACATTACTAAACAAACCAATTGATTAATCAATCATCTCACCTAGCTTTTGAGCTGCCTTGAGAAATGTGGATATGGATATCTCCGCTCGGTCGTCTTCAAGAAAGTCTGTAGGAATGCAAAGGTTTATGACACGAAAATTAAATCGATCTTCGCGAACTGCCCAATAGGTATATAAGAAAGAGCATCAGAGAACGAGCTGAGTTCTTCAACTCGTTCTAAGCTGTAATAAGAAAAAGTATCCAGCCAGAATATTTCCTTGCTATATATAGAATTACTTGATGTAAACTTAGGTACTAATATTTACTTGTCTGTTTTTCTTCATTGTAATTATGTTTGAGAATTAAAAAACATATAATAAGACTGTCAAACGAGCAACAAGCAATCTCAGTATACATCCTTCTACTTCTTTACAAAATTTGTAATAAGAGTTTGAGCAAGAGATCTTCAGAGATCCATAAATTAGGATACATCAATACAGAACTTCGCGAAGAAAACGGGACAAGAAGGCACGAATACACACTGTATTCGTGCCTTCTTGTCCCTTTGCCTTCGCGCAATTCTGTTTTGTTATAACCATGAACCGACTAGCCCAACGTCACGTCTTACTAGAATACATCATTGTTGCAAATTTCATGATGCCCTACAAAGCTGAATATGAGACATTTAGGAGAGAGATCTTAGTTGCGTCGTTCCATCGGGTACTGGGAACTAAGAGCTCCAAAGCCCCTCTGCATCAGATTTAAAAACTACTTCCAACGAATTCCGCACCATCTTCCGTCGTCGTCGTCGTAGCAGTTTGATTTGGAAATGCTCCGGTTGTTGTCGTGACACCTTCGGTGGTACTTGTTGGACCTGAGGAAAGGATTACATAGTTTTTGCTGATCACAGTGACAAGACAATCACGCGGGGTGCATTTATTTGCATGTGGTTAGCTCATTCGAACACGTTTAAGATGATTTCAAAAATTGAAACAAATTCAAAGCACGCGTAGTCACAAAGTATGCACCTGCTAGAAGTCATGTGCTATCTTAATTACCTTGATAGTGCGACTGCCACGGTGGGGTGTGAGCTTCAAGTTCGACACCCGTACTAAGACAATTGTTTTTGTTACAAGAAGTGTGCAATTTTAGTATGTATCGGTTATGCAGGCTAGTGTCTAATTGACCCCTAATTGATATTTACCCCAACATAGGGCAATAAAAGCAGTCCGATGGGATAACACTGAACCCATTTGAACTTGCTCATTGATTCCGCTTCGCCTGTGTACCTGCAGTTGCTAATTGACATAGAGGTTGGCAGGAATAAGCGCTGCTCCCGGTTTCCCCGCCCCAAAGTACTATTGTTATTTAACATGTAGACCTTCTGAGAAGCTGTACGATTACATAAACTTGAAGGATAATGAGTCCTTATTCCCTAAAATACGATACAAACCGAGTATACAAGGATTCAAACCGCAAGCATGTTTCAACCTATTTATTTTGCATACTGACGTACGTGCAAATACCAACGAGGGGCCATATCGCTGTCAGTCATGTTAGTCTAACACACGACAAAGACTTCGACGTGGGCTTCCTCCAAGGCAGAATGCATATGTACTTAGTCAAGAGCGTTATATGATAGCTGAACGTTTATTGAGGGACTGTTGTTTATTTCGGTTTTCTAGAACGCTTCCATGCATTGTTTTCGCCGTTTTGGAAGTGCACGCTGAATGGGGAGGTTTTACTGTTACCAAAAATGTTAACAAAATAAAGGAAAGAATAAGCAATCAGCATAAGGAGATAACAAGAGGCACTGCCTACGTGCTTTCTTCGGGCTTGTAAGCGTCTCAGTAGTTATCACCTACTGACCACGGTCCTGATTAAAAATATTTTGAAATCAATAGAAAGAGAAATATCTTACATTGGTGGTTCTCGCTGCAGTTTTAATTTCTATTACGTTTTTACGTTGGTGCCTAATGATTGGCTTGGTGCGTTGGTGCCTAATGAAGTAGATTTGCTACTATATGAGAATGGATGTACAGTGTGACAATAATGAAACAGTTGGGACTTGGACAGCGAAGGAAGAAACATAGACAGGGCGCTGCCCTGGCAGCTAAATTGCCAGCATTGTTGCAATACACTCCAAAAACAAACACGCAAAAGTACTACAGAGCTTATGCGGGACAGCAATGACGCTTGTTCGAATGAATGTTTTCTACTTCCTTTGTAGTCCACTCTTATCGGTCGTGTAGTTAAATTGCACGATAGTTTTGGCATCGACCTAAGCGGATCATAGTGAACGCGAGCCAAGCTAAGGAAGAAAGAGATATTAAAGAAATAATAAAAAGAAGGAAGGGATGGGGAAGAGAGGGAAAGGGGAAAGATGACACAGGGTTGAGAAAACGAAAGGGGAGAAAACAAATGGGCACGGTCCCGGAGTGATAAATGGAAACAAGAAAATTCGTATATTGGGTACAACAAAAAGTAACAAAAAAAAAGAATGTTGCTCAGTTGACATTCTTTCTTGCTGGCACGTACAAGTTTCTATGTTGTTGCTTTTTTTTTTTGTTTAAGTTCTTTGAGACTGCATATCAGTTGTGGCAATGCATCAATAAAATTCACTAGTAGGTCAGTGCCTTTTTTACCAAGCTGGTTCGTCAGTTCCTGCACGGTGGATACATCTAGTTTGTGTTTACGCAGACCCCAAATATTGGTTCTGTAAAAGTACGTTACCGCTCTCTCTTCGCTTTCCACGCTTTAAACTCTGGCCGCATGAGGACTGGTGGTTCAGCATGGACCCTGCGTAATGACGAAGAGAAATTGGCAAATTTAGTTTGAATAAATTACTGAATTCTTTATAGGATGCAGAGCACGCAGGCTATCAAAATGTTGCTCTTAAGTGATAGCGTAAGAGTCCCGTTGAAACGAAAAGCCACTTCCTTGGCACAATTCCCACCTGTCGCCTGCCAAAATCAGCACACGGAAGAACAAGCTACGACCTAACACTGCAGTTCGCAGGTTTAAATGCGCTGAGAAGTAAATTCCCCTTTCCTTTTCTAAGGGACAGGGGGGAGGGGCAGGAAGGTAAATTTCATGTGAAGTTGATTATATGATTCGCTTTATATGATTCGTGTTGCGGTGCATTGTATGTGCACTCGTGCAAATTTCGTCTGGTAATACCCGGTATGGTTGGTATGTATGACAAGTGGTTGTGCGTGGCAGCTCACAACGAGATTCTTATGCTACTGCATTGTCACAGCAAACGGTACTCAGGCCCTGAGCAAGCTTTTATGTCTCAGTGTAAGCAGCTATTTTTCAATGTCAAACACATTTATTTCGCTTTCTCGAAACCCAAGAGCATCATCTCAAGCATTTGTAACTTCATTTAAATTGCCAGTCCGACTTTTGCTGTTTTTGTTGCGCTTCAACCATTCCATGTTTATCTTTCAACGCAGCGTTGGTGATCTATGAACATTCGAAAATGGAATCCTGCTCTTTTCAATGAAAAACTCTATTGTATAATCGATGGCGTTTGCACACAGATCTCTGGCAAACAGCGCTGTTGTATTATGCGAACGTACCGATAATACTGATCATCTTATTGGCAGTCCCAATCCGATCATCGTCTTTGAGCGAAGCCATTTTCCTCACCGCAAGGGGAGATATCTTCCGGATGAACTGACATATGGCCTCGCCAAAGCGGAGGTAGCGATTCCGAGAATCTGTGAAAGGATACCACGACGCCTAATGAATTTTTTTTTCTTTTTCAGTTTGAAACTTATATAGGGCCTATGTTTCAATCATATAGGGCATATGCTTCGATTTGGGGTTTTTTGTCAAAAGAGAGAAGCTCCAGTGATACAGCATGACCAAGCCTCAGCGATAGACTCGACAGTATTGCGAAAGCAGCGCGAGAAAAAAATGCTTCTTTGGCATTATAAGTGGTATTCATTTCCCATTCTGGGCATGGAAGGATGTGCAAAAATGCAAAACCTTCAGACCTATCCAATTCTATGCTGAGAGCAGTAATTAGCACTGCACTCTAACTCGTATTAAAAAAGCACAGTACTAAACTACTTTATTAAAAGTTACTTCAGTAATAATTGTTCATGGGTTAATCGATTAACATAATACTTTCTTTGAGTCGCTATCTTGTAACACTTCAGGCTCTATTTTGTGATCAAACGGTATTTTGTTCCAAAGCAATATTGTAATGTGAATAACCATCTGTCAATAAATCGACGACAAACATTGTGGTTTATATAATCAGAGTGTGATGACATTTTCCCACTCAGAAATAAAGAACTCCACATATATACTTACTCATTCTGACAATGTGAAGCCTGCGTAGCTTAGCCATGCTGGAAATTCCCTTCCAAGCTTCAGCTGAAATTCTCAAAGTTTCAAGAGAAATGTTCACATTGTTCTGCATTTATTGTCACCTACTCAGGTATAACATTCCCCACTTGAAGCACTTAGCTCAGCTTACCTCTCATAATTTGTGACTCAACTCGCCGCGGAACTTCTTGGTCAGTCAAAATCCTCTGGAATTTGTCCAAATAAGCTCTTCCCCTGGAAACTTTATAAGTGCGACTTAAACACAACACTTAACATAAGCTGTGAAAATAAACACTGGCAAATGAACTTCGATCTTTTTTCAATTACTGTTTTAAATATTACTGCTGCAAATTTCAAAATTATAAAAATTTAGTCATAAGTGAGCTCACAATAATTCTAATGAAATACGGACGAGCAGCTATATGTACATCAATACAAATTGAAATAACAATAACACAAATGAGTAGCATATTATTAGTCAATATTAATTAAATAACCATATAAGAGTACGCAAGTAAGTGCAATTACACACACCGAATGGCGATGCTCTGCTGCCGTGACCGGCCAGGATTTGTATGGTCTTTTCTGAAAGAAATTGCAGTGAATAAGTTACTTTTACGGTTTTCTTTGCCCCATCATTTTGTCATCATTAATGTTATATTCACAGGTTCCATATGCAGTGTAATCTAATATTGAAGCAGTACGCCGTCTTTTGAAAATCACGCCAAAAAAGGAAAAAATTTGTCAGTACTATGAGAACGAATCTTATGAAATTACCTCTCTACTATATTCACAGAATAAGCTAAAGCTACCTGGAATTAGTGTTTTATAGAAAACGCTAGCGTTCAACACCTTTGCTTATACTGCCGCTACGGATATGTGTTGGGACGCAAGCGTACTTGTAGATGAGGAAACCACGTGCGCGGGAGGTTTACAGGAAAGCACCTGCCGAGCTGAGCGCGAGGGACCTTCCGACAACCTCTAAAAAGGTCACTTGGGGAGGCTTACATCTAAGAGCAGTGAAATAACTTCGAACAAAGCAGCCGTTCAAAAGACACTTTAAGACTGAACCAAAAACCCCCTTTCTTTTTCCAACTGAATTTTCGGAAATTTTAAAAACTTACCACTTGCTTTCTACTTTCTGTTAACTACCTCAAAGATGCATGTATGTATTGGTACATTAAATGACTGCTCAGCGTCGCACAACGATAGCACCAAATTAGTTTATTGATGAACCTCTATTATAGGTGAACTGATAACGACTTCCCCAAATACGTAGCGTTAAACACTAACGTAGGCTGCCTGCCAACACGAATTCTTCTCAGAAAGCAAGTATTTTTGAAGTAAGTTCATTCGTATGAGGCACCCGTCATGTGCGAGGTTGTTGCAAATAATTAAAATAGGCAAATAATTCTGTATGATTTCGTTTGTGCTCCTTGGCAAAGTACGTTTCTTAGTAGTCACGTATACGAGATTGAGGGGTTCGGGATTATTACAGTGTTGCCAGATTTGGCTACTTTGTACCATATTGGCTACTTTTGGATCCTACATAAGTTTCCGGTTGGCTACTTGACTACTTTTTGACTACTTTGGAGCCAATTGGCCCTCATATTGCCCCCTTTCCCGCCGATTGAAACTCGTACAAAACTTTACAAATACAAAATTCCACTTGGCGCCAATCCCACGCAGCACCTTGCATCAAAATGAAGGTGTTTTATATAAAGCATTGACAGAAGTGATTATTTTCAACCTTATAATTAACGAAAACACTTGAGAAACACAATGCCCGATCATCCCTTTGTATCTACTTTGAGGATCAAGTTTGACCTGACTTTAACTTGAGCAAGGTCACAAGCTTAGATTTACAATTCCACAATCAATTATTGAGAAGGTATTAATTTACAAAGGACCTTAAACATATCGCACTTGGGCTTGTACAGTTTCGGTACATTTTATTCCCTGTAGAACATTGTATTAATAACAATATTCATTAAATACAATTTTCAGGCGCGGATTCATTTTCTTCATTTGTATAGGTATTGCAAGGCCAAATAGCCTTATTTCTGTGAGACTGGGCACATTTTTTAAGATATGAATGTATTTTCCAAAGTTGTGTAGGCATCGCACTGCTAAATAGTCAGGTTTGATTTCCTAGTAACTGGACATATTTTTCAGATGCAGGTCTATCTTGTTAAGTTGTATAGGTATCACAGTGCTCGATAGCTACTTTTTATTTTCTAGTCATTGGACACACTCTTCAGATGTGGATCTATTTTTTAAGTTGTATAGGTATCACAGTGCTCGATAGCCACTTGTTATTTTCTAGTCATTAGACACATTCTTCAGAAGTGGATATATTTTGTTGAATAGTATATTTATTGCAGTGATAAAAAGCCATGTTTTTCATGAAGCTTTGCCAGCGGTATTTCATAGCTTTTAAAACACCTATCTAGGGTTCGTTTGGGCACACAGACTGTAATAAAAATAAGTTAAACGCATAATGATTATTTTTTTTTATTTTACATAAACCATGACTCCTTTTTGGCTACTTGATATTCTTCCGAATCTGAGTGATTACTTTTCGAGTTTTTCTGGCGACTTTTCAATTTCTGGATCTGGCAACCCTGCGAGTCGTGAAGACGTATACTATCGGCGTTAAATGAAATGCGAATTCAAGCAGTCTGCTTGTCATCATTACAGATATGCGAGCTCTTCCGATTTGCGATTGTTTCGGTTTTGTTTTCTTTAACTATAGTTCTCTCGTTTTACCAATGGAGCGCCATGCCCGTTTTTTGCAGAGATTGTGACTTGCGCAGGTCGAGGTTGTGGTGAAAACATTCCTCAGGGTGGATATACGCAAGGAGGTATGCTTGGCACAGAGCCTTAAATGCCTCGCCCTTACAAACACTAGGTGGAGTCCCTAAACTGAGACCCCATTGGTGGTTGTACGGTTTCACTGCGGAGCAATTGAAGCCCGCGTGGGTGAAGCGAGCGCTCTTAACTCGCTGGCATACAGCGCGTTGGTTTTGCTTCTGTCATCCCACTCGCTTCATCAGCGTAGGTCACAGCCGCTACTGGTAGCGAACCGCGCTGCGCAAGTCACCATCTCTTGGATGTATACACAAGCTCCAGTGGCACGACGAGAAAATGGACTTAAAAAGACTGAAGCAAAAATAGTCGCAAACCGAAACTGCACACCGATTTGGTGATGACAGGCAGTCTCTACGCGCCCCGCTGTTCGCATTACATTTGAGGCCGACAGTACGTATAAAACCAGTAGTAACTGAAATCATAGGGGAAAGTTTTTATTATTTACGCCGTCTGTGCTTTCATCAGATAGAAAATATTATCGCAACATTGCAACTAATATTTGCTGAATGATAATCGATTAGAAAGAATAATAAATAACAACCAAATTCCGCCGATGGATAGGATCTAACCGGGGGCATGTGGTCATTTCCTTCTTTCTAATAAGTAATATTTGACGTAGAAAGTGGTTACAAAATATTTGCCACTTCACCAAGGCCACAAATTAAAATTAAAGTTGACGGAGGTTTAGCCATAGGTAAGAGCAAGTTTTACATACGGAGGCTGAAAGCACTTTCGCACTACCTAGTCTTATATTATTATATTATTATTAATACTATGTCCAAACTCTGTCAGTATGAATGCAGGGTGTCTAGGGCTCAGTCAGGTGACCACACGTGTCACTTTTAGCCCTCTTCACCCAGACAATTCTGTCTAAAACAAAATAAACAAACTCAAGAAAACAAGAAGATCAAAACCGAAGCTGTGCATGTTAGGCTTACCTAAGCCTATTGAAGCGTAATTAAGCTTCAGAAGGTTTATATACGACTAATGGGTATTCGCACAGCAGCGTACTATACTGCAACGTTGCCTTCCCATTTACGTTTAGCTATAACTATTAGAACTAACTTCACCGAGCACGCTCATTTAGGCCTATGAATGTACAATTATGCCTATATGTGTTCAGACAGGTTGAGACTTCATTTGCTATTGTGTGTTTCCCACAAATATAAGTAGTGTTATTAAGCCCTAATTGACTTTGGGCTTGACTTTGGCCATAGTTCATATAGACACTCATAGGAAGTCATAGATAATCCGTAAAGCGAAGCTATATAGGCTCGGTTATTGCCATAACAACACTCGATGAGCCAAACACAATCCGTAAATCGGCGAAATACACAGTGATCGTGCTTTCGCACTAAAAGAAAACACCCGTTCGTGCATTTCTTGGCTTCAGGAATGGTTGCAGTTTTTCATAAACGCTTCTTAGTAGAGAAGGTAAACAGAGCATTGTATCGAAAGCCTTACCGTCAGATAGATCGTCAAAATCTGCAATAGAGAGAATCAATTAAGAAAATATTTTGCCCGGCAATATAAGCACCGAAACCTCGTGTAACATGCACACTCACCAATTGGCACAATGTCTTCATCTGCAACAGAAAGAATCATAAAGCCGGTAATAAAACCGGAAGTCGTTTCGAGTATTTGCCGAAGCTGCCACCTGTATTTCAGAAGACCGGTAATCGACGACATAAGAATCTTAAATATCAAACCAAATTTGAATATTCCCGAAGCAAAAGCAAAATAATAGTGATATACATTCAGCCCACTAAAGCGTATGTATTGTCATTCTTAATATAAAATATTACACGCATAACAATACGACGAAGTCCTATGGGAAGGTCTCGTTTCAGAAAAATTTGGCGCAATATTGCTGAGTCCTTGCACACGTAAACGTCGTGCTCAAACCAACTTAGCTACATCAAAATTGTCTTCAGAAATAGCAGTTTGGTGCTACTGCTAAGCGTAAAGAAACATGTCACTTTGCAGAATGCCGTGTTGGATATGCTAAGTGCAGTCAGCCGTGCACCCTATGCATCGTTCCAGTGAAACTCACCCGTGAACCCATCTGATCTTCCGTGAGTGCATATTATGGTCAGCCATAGCAGCGTGAATAAGTTCCGAAGAGACATTTTTGGACAGGCGCTTTAGTTCCTGTTGGTAGACCGAAAACAAAAGAAAATCACATGCCACTTTGGCCGCCTTTGAATCTTTCAAGAGGTACCAGGCAGAGGTGTAATCAAATACAGACTCATGCGAAAATTCGAAACGCAAAGTTCTCGTGCGCTGTGAAATTGAATGAATTAGCCGTAACTCACCATTAGGCCGTCCCTTATAGCCCGAGTCGCTTTGGGACGTTAAACCTTACAAACCAAATCATTAGAGGATACGGGGCCTTATATCAAGTATTGACAGTTACAGTTTTAAACAAAACAACATGTTCATGTTCTAATTAGGCCATGAAATCTAGCCTCACCCATGATGGCCATAATCCAACGTGTCATTTCTAGGTCAGGAAAGATAAATTCTAGGGGGAAGAAATAGACCCCGGTGCCTTTACTACGGAGCCTCTCTCTCTTTCTTATTTAGCTTGCGCCTTTCCATTCCACGGAGACGCCATACCCAGCCTCCGGTTATTTAAACGAGCAAAGGGAAATTCATACAATCAGTAAATTTTTAATTCTATTTCCAACATTGCGAAACTCAGCCTAACGTTCTTTGCTTGTTTGTTTTTGGCAGTACACAACAATAAACAAACGAAGCATGTGTGCAAGCCCTTACAGGCTGGACATCGTTTTTCGCGGTTGACTGCTCCTCCCGCGGTCAGGTTGTGACTTATCGCAGGCGACAAGACGAGAGACATGACGCCAGGTCTCGATTTCCGCTTCCCAATCGCCCGCCGGCGTCTAGGCATAGAGCGTCGGCTTCTCCTAAGAGAAAGCTGCGGAAGGCATAAACAAGGCTTACCTTCGCCGAGAGCCAAACCTGTCGCGGGCTCCGTCCCTTGTTACAGTAGCGCCATCGCCGGTGGAGAGATGTAGCTAATTAAGAGCAGTGGGCTGGACGAGCGACCTCATTAACCCAGGAAACTTTGTAAAGTTGACACGCCGCACAACAGCTATGGAGCGCGTCCGGTTGGAGGTGCGAATAATAATGACGGAACAATGAAGGTAACAAAAGTAAAAATAAAGAGAATAGCGGGTTGCCGTGTGAGAGGGGTCTGGCCGGTCAGCGGAAGAGCCGTGCCGATGTTTCTGGGAATAAGTTCGTGTCGGCCGCAGCTGGTGGCTAGGAACAGTAGATCACGAACACAGCTTGACCGAAACCGGAGAGAAATATATGGCCCGCGGCACGCTCCCGCGAGACCCGTGACGCGAGCGCACTACCGGACGCCGCTCGTTTCACGGCCAAACCCGTCACTAAGGCGCCGGTTCGTTGGCAATCCAATACCCCGAAGTGCGAGTGATTCGCGTAGTTTGACATGCTGCAAGCAAGAGGATCTAAAGAGAAGAGAGCGCAAAACACGGTTTAACCACCATGCGAAACACGGCGGATCGTGAGATCTGCCTACCCATATCTTATTCTTGAGAGCCCTCGGTGTATCCGCTGAGGAAGTAATCGAGCGCGTTAAAGACGTGGGTTTCTTGTACAGGGAAGGCATCTCAAAAAAATGCTTGATTTCATTTCCACGTCTTCTTACAGGCTACTGCGCGTCTTTCAAATACATATATAGGCTAATTCGAAGTGTACATGACTACGCACCAATTAGCTAGCATTTTTTTTTCCTTAACTCACTTTAAAGGTGGTGTCTCAAGTTGTTTCTAGTTTCTTTTTTTTTTTTTTTTTCATTACAGGGGTGCGAGATTTTGCGTAACTGAAGCCCGATACTTTCTTGATGAGAAGTTGCAACGCACGGAAGAAAGCTGCACAACGGGCCACGCACATCATTGTGGATAAAAAAAGTCACACTAAATGTGCTGAGTTTATGTATTTCAAAAGCGCATGCTACACACGGACAGTTTGCATGGACAGTTTCCATTATACAATTATACATTAAATTGACCTATAGCTTTGAAGGGCACCCAGTAAGTCAGGTAGGTTTAGGTTTAAGCCTAGTCAGGTCGTTAACACAAACAAATAAAAAAAGTCAAAAACAAAGCGTAAGGAAAAATAACTGTCACTGCTTTTTCTGACTCCCTTCATTCGACTAGGGTCGCGACATTGTACATAACCGTGTTGTGCACAGGCCTTGTCGGCACTACAATCTTGTCGATGAAGCTTACTAAACGTTGTCATTTGTGAAACGTTCTCATCTGTGAACCCGTTAAAGAGAGTGCGTCGTGAATTAAATTGTTTATGCAGTGGGTGAGGACGATTTCAAATACGGCATAACTGCTAGTGTATTTGCAATACGAATTCCCTTAACAGTCGTCAGCTAATTTAACACCTTTCACACGACCCGGTGTTAGCTGTACAGTTAGAGTTCCTCATGCGCACCCCATCGAGAAGAAATGCAGTTGTTATACTTGAGATAAACCCTCTTCTATTCGCTGCTGTGCGCAAGAAAATCATTGGCAGAAAATTATGCGAAAGCCAATTTGTCTAACTCCTACTCCTATTCTGTCCTTAAAAACACCCCCTTTTGAATTCTCAGGAGATAACACTTCTCTGTGCGTTGTCTTTTTTTTTTTTTTTTTTTTTTTTTTGAAGTGAGGTGGAAATAAATGTGTAGTATCCCACAGCGATGCGCTCTCGGGAAAACTTTCAACGCTAAGTTATATTGAACTGGCATCCAGCCATGAAAGGTGCAACATGACACGGACTACATGGTTCTCTTTTTAATGCAAAAGCGCTACGTTTCGGGATGAATCGGAAAAATAAAAGAGGTACCTCAAAATCCTCGACCTTTTACCTTTGTGAATGCCTCTGGCATGTTAGGCTTGGCAGGTGACATGGGCAAACGCTTACGGTCAGCGGTTTCTGCGACGTCACGAGACCTCATATCATGTCCGAATCGACCGGCGCTGCCAACTCAGGTTTCTGCCGCTGAGACGGGAGGGCAAGCTTATCAGAATCCGACTTTCCAGGCAGCTGTCCAGGAGCCTTGGTTCCCGAATTGGGCACCCTACTTCCGGGCCACACAGGCACGTTCATGCGGTGTGGTTAAAACGGAGCTTTGTATATGTTGCTCCTGGCAACTTGAACCGCGTACATCACGGTCCTCCTCACAGGCATGCCTCTGACACGTGGTAGTTGTCAGGTGAGATGACCTGGCACTGATTGGCCGGCGGTTTCTGTGACGTTGTCTGTCTTAAAGCTGCGAATATTTGTGTTTACTTGTGTTTGTGACCTTAACAGTGCCGTATATGCGTCACGTGCTAAGCCGTATAAACCCAGGTTATGCAGCGGATGAAACCAGTCTGCTTTGAAATAGAAAGCAAGCCTCGTCCTTATGGACAGTTGTCGGAGGCACATGAACAGCGCGGGAGGAAACATCGACAACGTCATCTACACCTACTATCTACTGATATATATGCTACACAAGGTGTAGCAACCTGTGTATTTTTGTTTTAACTTGAGGGCATGCATCCTCGTACCAATAGACAGAGTAAGAGTTAACGGGCAATTCCACTGTTGTGTCGTCTTGGTGTTTATTGTAACCTTTCTTGCTCTTAAGGCCCTGCTGGCACTGTTGGTTCCATCCCTTTCTTGTCTGAAACAAGGTTAAAAAAGCAGTAAAACACTTAGGGGATTTTTTTCTTACGTAACGGAAGATTTAAACGGAAATTGTATTTTAGCCAAGATGATGTCCTTACGTTTTCGATGAAAAAGCTTCAACTTAGACAGGCTCTGCCATGCCTTGGAAAGAGCATCTTTGACTGAAAACATGCACATAATAGCACCTTTCAACAAATAAATTTTCCAATATGATTGGCACTAACAAAACAGCATTTATTATATGAAAAGCAGGGTTACGTTCATCAGCTTATATGTTATTAATTGATTGTTTACCCATCCATTGCTTCACCTTCGCTTTGACATCATAAAAACATACAAAACTTACCAGTCTTTCCAGCAATCGCGATGTCCGAGAGAACTTTCGAGATCTTGTTCACGTCTGCAAAGGAGCCTGGATGTTCCGCTGAGCAATGTTTGAAACATAAATCAGTAAAATGCAAAAAAAAAAAAACATAAAATCTGTCGTCGTCAAGCATCCGTCAGAAATGCTTTATGAGCCCCTGAATTCGGGCACTTGGCCAGAAAAATGGCGTTAAAGAATGATACTTCTGCAATAGTATCCCGCTACCAAAAACAAAAAAATCGCTTTAAGTCGTATGCGAGTCATGCAATGTGCATTGGAGATAGTACCTTTTCAACTCCAGCAAATTTTCTGAATCTGCAAGTTTTTGAATTGAAGTGTGATGGGCACCAAATACACGTTAAATGATTGCCACGAAACTGAAGCAAAAAACACCAAAACAGTTCAAAAGACTACTTTCAAGCGCAGATGCTGCCTTCTACAAAGCACAGCCGTTCTTAGTAGAAGTTATAGATGAAGTAGAAGAAGGCCGAGCTCTGTAGAAGTCTGGCGTAGATCACTGAGACTTAATTAACGCACAAGCCAACTACTTTCCAGTGAAACTGCCTGTTCATACTTTCGTTGTGTTATTGAGCGCCAGCTGGCTCCACTTGCGTTCTGCAGTAACACACAATAAGAAAAAAAATGCTACAAACCAATGTTTCTTTTCTCCCTGTCTTCAGCCGAACATCTCCCTATGACTAGAAAACACAAAAAGTGACAGTGAAAAGTAGCAGTGAGACATTCCACATTGTCGTTGAATCCATGGAAGGCACTTTTGATATTTGCATGCAAATACAAAGTTGCACTATTTTCTGCGTAGCGAAGAAAGTACTACGAAACCTATTCGTTCCGGTCACGTTTAGACGAGTAAGGCTTGTCATGAAGGCAATGCAACCCTCCTCGATCAAGCAAAGAGTTCAGCGCTAATTCACACTGTAGTGTTATCTACACGGCTCCTGTCGCGCATGGTGCAGATGAAAAATTATTTGGAGGGAAAGATGACCAGATGGCAGAGAACTAAGATAAGATGTTAGCCATCCTCACATCTACTTTAACACCATACACACTAGGGCAAAGAATAAAGGTATCCGAAACAAAATGAAGGTGCGGAAATAAGGCTCAGTTTCGTGCAGAGTATTCAGGAACTTCAAGCGGACTCTGAAGCTTATAGCTTCAGCAACGTAATGAAATTTGAGTTTGACGTTTTCCACGAAGCAGGTGGGGATGAAGCGGACAGTTGTCTGAGAAGCCCCAATGGTCATTGAACAACGTACACTGTCTTCGCAAAAAAGAGATAGAGGCCAAGCACAATATACAGGCCTTACGTGGGAGATTGCACTCACGTGTTGTCGGGGTCGCAGAGTGGCGCTTTACAACATACTTATAAAAATGCGCTCAAGCGCAAATGCAAACAGTTATGCAACCGCGATTACTTTATTAAAGAAACCGGGGAACTCATACACATAGGGATGCCCTTTACCTCTACGAGAAAACGATGCATTAAAAATAACAACCATGCATCCTGGCAGCACTTCAGGGGCCTAACCAGGGAGATGGGGAGTGGGTGTCCGGCGTCAGAACAACCCCCCAAAATTGACGAGCACTGCATTCCCTTTTCCTCTCGGCCTTTGTTTCGGCAATATTTTTTCGACCGGCGGCATATACTAATCCCTAAAAACTTTTCGGGCTACTCCACTGACTTACGGGAATGCTGTCGGGAAGCTAGGGAACAGAACTGTGGGCCAAATCCTAGTCTGCGATCTGATACGACGGGACAGTCGCAGGCAGCAGTATACACTTCGGTCGCTTATACTTTAAAGCCGCTATGAGTAACACTCACCATGTAGGCACACGAGGGAAGCAATGCATAGCCACCATAGCTGCCCTTGTAGACAGCGGCCCATGGCGCGATGATTCAGATTTGCGAGGCACTTCCGACTCGAGGAGCTCAGGCTGTTCCCTTCTCAGTCGACAGCCGTCGGAAAGAGCGCAAGGCCCAAGAAGAGACAAGAAGAAACAAAACAAAAAAAAAACTTGCCCTGCCTCGTAAACTGACACTAATAAATACAAGCGCAGCTAAACAGGCTCCACTCCTGCGGCACGCATATAACATGCGAAAACCACCTGTGTCATCAGGGACCGTCGTCAATGCGCTGTATAGTGCCTCACGCTCACGTTAGCAAGTGTCTGTGTGCACATCTCGCTCGTGACGATCTTCTTGACCAGTACTCCGTTCTCAGCATCGAGTGATTGCTTCCGGCTATTTAAAGAATACGAACGAAAAAGAAAAGTACGAATGCTACAATCCTGACATGTCTGAGAGAGGGGAAAACATGCACGTGTATTAGAAACCGTAGATCGCTTGTTGTGCCGTGCTGTAATGGAGTTTTCCAATCTCATAGCATGTGTCGCTGTATTAGTGACCGCGTGCGCGAGCACTGCGTGGACAGAACGATCAGAGTGAATCTGCCATCCTTTCCTTATCGTCGAGAAAAGTGGTAACCTCACCAGAAAAACAGCTAAAGCTCTTCAAAAGTCTTCTGCGTAATATAAGTGCCTGCGGCATTGTCAAGCCCTGGTAATCGCGTTCTCGAGTTTTGAGGCTTGTCGCGTCGTTTTTTATTGTTGTTGTATTTTTTTTTTTACTTTTTTCTCCTCTTTGGCTCCAACTTCATTCATTCCTATTCTTCTCCCATACTCGTTCCATCTATCTCGGCCGCTTAATTTCCCGCAGCTTTCCTTATTTTTTTTTTCTCTCAACCAGTCCAGCTTGGAGTGTTCGAGGGTGGCCTTGGTGAAGTTGTACCACACGTGGGACGAGGGGCGTTCGCCACAAATGTTTTTTGTATTTTTACACATTTTTACCGTGTTTTTTTACCCCCCTTCGTTTTTTGCTCGGCCTTTTCCAACTGCGCGCGCTTCTACTTCTGTCGTCTTCCGTTTCTCGTGTTTCTTGTCTAGAAATAAACGCCCAGCGAGTAGACAGGGCTCGTCCCTGTCTCTCCATCTTGTGTCGTGTGGCTCCCGCATTGTTTATGCTTCGCTACAACACTTCAGCTGGCCAAAACTACTACCATTTCGCTGGGCATTTCATTCCAACGGCCGCCTCTTTCAAGCGCGCGCCCTGCCAAGGCGCCCGCGCCGGCCACTACAAAAATCCTCCGGTGTTCACTCGTGGCGCTGCCTGTTCTCCGCTTTAAACGTGGATTTGTGCTCTGGTGCAGGACGTTTTTTTCTTGATAAATTAAAACAGGAGAACTCACATGTTCACCACTTTCCTCATATGTTGCCTGGGGTTGATGCAGATATTTGTGAATACATCTTCATTTTCGTAATCAAATATGTGTTGACCCCTTGTGTTCGCATACGTACACCCCCTGTGTCCCCATACGATTTCTGACACTATACATCTCTCCTTATCCAATAGCATTCCCCGAGCTTGGTTATCAGATCGTCGACATTCAAAAGCATCTTGGCAGAGGCTAGAAAATTCTCTCATTTCGAGATATATTACATACAGAGTTCCGTACTTATCTTGAGCACAAATAAAAAGGAGAGCAAGCATAGTTCACAAAGTAGCATAATATGGGTGACGTACTTTGAGACGTAATTATTCTTAGGTACTTGGCGCATTTTCAGGAATCACAAAGAAACCGCTACTAGAAGCAAACAGAAGCAACCAACAGTAGCATCCGTTCTTTCGCATTACTCCAACGTAGATTCTGCAGTGCTCTTTAATTTTCCGCTGGCCTCTGTAATGATCTGGTATATCTGAGCACGTGGAGATAATAGGGTCAAAGGTGTCCGTGGTGCAGAGTGTTGAGTCCGCTCGGTCGACGTACCCTCGAGCTAACTCATCTGCTGCTTCGTTGCCCCTCTTCCTCTCGTGTCCCGGAACCCATACTATACTGTGTTTACTGTTTGTTATATGTCTTGTTGTTTGTAAGATACGATTGGCGATTCTGTGCAGTTTCGGCACGCGTATTTGGAGTCCGTCACTATAGTAGGTTCTGTCCCGTTGCATCGTCATGCGCTATTGCCAGAGCGATCGCGACTTCTTCAGCTGCCTCTATATTTGGGTTGTTTATTGTTGCGCGGCATATTTCTTCCTCTCCAGCGTCCGTTACCACGGCGACTGATTTGCGTTTGCATCGGTACTTTGCTCCGTCCGCGTAGGACTACGCTGGGATTATTGATGATTTCCCTGTTGAGTGCTCGGACTCTGGCTTGTATTCTGTCATGGTGCATATTGAGGTATGTACGTGTGTCTAGGTATGGGTCATACCCTTATCGATTGATTGAAAAACTTTATTTTCCACCAGAAGAAGGCGATCATCCCGCCCCCAGCACGTAAGCCTGGAAGACGGGGGCCGTCGCGCTAAAGGCTGGCTGGCAGACCAATTGGCAGCCTTCTCCGCCAGGTGGACGATGTTCCGCTGGAGCTCAGGGTCCGAGCTTTGCAACAGGATCTCCCAGTTTTCTCTACTAATGGTGAATTCCAATCGCAGAGCAGGAGCACTTCCAGAGCAACGTTTTCTGCTCCTTTCGGAGCAATTGTCTTCCAAACGCAGATCCGGAACACGGATCGCGTCTTCCAAACGCAGAACGGGAGCAATTGCCGAGCAAGGGTCGCTCCGCGGAGCA
>JAJIZL010125272.1:0-11630 GCA_023969395.1 Amblyomma maculatum
TCTGGCAGTTCAGTGCTGCCTTCACCGGGAATTGAGATGTACTAGATTAAGGAATTCACGGTAGCAGCATGACTGAATTGAACAAATTCTGTAACAGTCCTTTTTTTAGCACACGTGGGCAGGAAAGGCATTTCCATTATGATCGAACGGTTAACAACCCCCTTTCAGCGATTATAGTCTTTCCCTGTAACCGGGCATTCGATATGACTGCTTTTAGAAACGGCAACTTCCTTTCTACAAAAGTTTCTTCGTCGGGGTAACGGTAACGCCGCATCACGTGGCCCCGTCGGGGTGGCGCAGTGGTTACGGCGCTCGACTACTGTGCCCAAAAGAAACGGGATCGAATCCCGGCCTCGGCGGCTGCGTTTCGATGGAGGTGTAAAGCAAGGTGCCCATGTGCTGTGCGATGTCAGTGCACGTTAAAGAACCCCAGGTTGTCGAAATTACTCCGTAGCCATCCACTACGGCATCTGATCATAGCCTGAGTCGCTTTGGGACGTTAAACCCCACAAACCAACCAGCCGCATCACGCGGATAATCTTGCTATCACACCACCGACCGACTGGGACTAACCCACTTTGCTTAATTAAGTGCAACCCGATGTGTAGAAAGTTGTCGACCTTTACTTGTGGGCGCTTGTCCTGTCTGCTAGGTTGAGGTGATGCCACAAATAAACAGAGCGCTTTCTCAGGCTCAGAAGTCTGCGCGAGGAAAACAATTGTCTAGTAACACTCATTATCACATTCTACATCAGTAAGCATTGTTAGACATAACAACATGCTACCACAATATGAATGATATCGTCTACTTCGTTAATTCATCCAGACAAACGGCTGCCTTTCACATAACATTCAATAAAACTAGAAAACTTAATGAGGAAAAATAGGGTTAGTTAATCGCGCACAGTTTTGCGACACCTTGACAGTTTACAACTTGGTTTATTTTCTATAGCTTGCATTACAGGTTGAATTCGAGACCCTTAATCTATGCCTTCAACCTATAAAAAAAGTGTCACTAGTAGGTGAACAAATGGAGGGAACAAAATCGTTGTTCACGCTTCTCCAGTCCTCCGCTTTCGTTCGCTTGTAAGTCGCGAATGCGACAATTCAGGCGAAAGATCTCCAGTGACTCTGGTCTCTGAAGTAGGCACCAGTAATTGAAACCTCACTACCACCAAAATCATCGCTAAGAGATTGATGCTTATGTACATGCATCATGCAAGTATGTTCGCTGCTCCCTGAACAAAGCGCTGTGAATTCAATTGCAATTATTACTGCTCACTTCGACGGTCCTCTCGGTCTACGCGAAATGCATTGAATTTTTCGTGAACTTCAAAAATTTGTCATAACGCAGGTTGGCCGTTTAACGGCTATTCGTCTACCATTTACATCTCAAACAAATGTTTCTTGCAGGTTCTGCGGCCAGGATATGGGTTCTGGCCCTCCTAACGGCGCTTCTGGCCCCTCTTGTGAACGGTAAGTGATCTGCTTATACTGAGCGTGGACATATGGCGCGGTTGGCGAGACAAACACGTATGAAAGTTGAGTTAGGATAAGCGGTTTTGCTTTGCACCTAGTTCGCAAGAAACTTATTATCACTTTGATCACTGATTTTTTTTCCCCTAAAATAATAAGTGTCAAAACATTATTTGGCAGTGTTACCTGCGTGCTTTCAGGAGAACGGCAAAGAAATTTGTAGAGGAGGCTCAGGTGGAGGGAGTAGTAAAAAGGCTACCGCCTGTACCTGCCGCTAGCCGGCGTCATGAACTATAAAGTTACTAATCCAACATTAAATGCTAAACATTGCGGCGTTCCTGAGACGCCTCGGACGCGGTGAGTTTGGCGAGCACTATAATAGGACTTCTCGCGTGAGATGCTTCATCCGTAAATATAGAAGCCCCCGCTCCATTTCCCTACTCCTTATTTTTCTTTTTTTTTATTACTAAAACACATATTTTCATGCTATCAACTTGTTGCGAGCGTAGAGAAAGTGACTAGTCTGAGGAGAGGGTTTAATTCCCATGGGCTTACTCCGAGAGCACTGGAGAAACAAACATCTTTGTAGGCAGAATCTTCGCTTTCGGAACCTGCCACTCAGCTGAGAACTTGCGAGACAGAGTATGGGGGAAGCAATGTCTCAAAGCATATTCAGGCTCAGTACATCACCTTATAATACTGCGAATCCTGAAAAATACTCGAAGCTCCTCCTTTCGCATGGTGCTATGTTCGGCGTGAATTGTGCTATACACGTCATTGCAGGTCTATAACGTGTCGCGGCGTTTTTCAGTTAAATTAAGCATTGTTTGTTCTATCTGAACTTTAAAAAACTCGAAAAATAAACTTGAACGCCTTCGTGAAACCCAGGACAGGGAAATAGCACCAGGGGCCGTGTCAAGCACGCACTGCACGTGCACTTTTGATTCTGGCGGATCAATGAGAAAGCGTGGATAGCGCGCGAAAGGACGCGCTCTCGTGTTCCCGCTAACCATAATGAGACACTATGAACACTCCCAGTATGGGTTCAAGGGTGGGGAGTTCCCCCTCCTCTAATTTAGTCAAACACTGCTCCCACTTGTTTCCACTTATAAGGAGTTATAGAGCATCCCCCACCACAACACCCTCCTCCCCCACCGCACATAATTTTTTTTCCACATAATTGACTTGGGTGCCTACCGGAAAAAAAATAAAGATACTGGCTTCGTAAATGGTGCAATATTCTGCTTTTCTCCTCTCGCATAATACCACTTGCCTAACAAGCTGGCGACGATCATTTGTATTGTCACTCGGTGAGCACTGGCTTTCAAGACAGAAGTCTCTCTAGGATCATGGTGAATATCTCGCGCCTGCGAGATGTGTCCGCGAGATGTGTTCGTGAGATGTGTCAGCGAGATTCTGCGAGATTTCATGAGATGTGTCAGCGAGACGTCGCAATAGGTTCTGACGTCAACATAATTTCCCCGGTAAGGACGTCGCAATAGATTCAGACGTCGAAGCGAAAGAAAAGAGAGTAATGAAATTATAACGGGTACACAAACACGTAATATAGAGAAAGAAGAGAAGGAGGAGGAAACGGGTTTGCCATTAGGCTCGTAAGCGAAACTATGTGCAATCGTGTGACTTTTATGCTCTGCACACCATACGGGGTCTAATTTTCGTGACATCATTTCGACAGGGTGTCAAAGGAGCGTCAACCGTTACAATGTACTTCAGCATAGAGGCTGCTTAAAAAACGCGCTTGTTTCACCGCGTTCTGTGATCACTCAATGCTGAGGAAAAATGGAAACACGTAATCCTGAAAAGGCGCGATCAGCGGATAGAGAACTCGGGCTGCCGATCTGCACCGCGCCTGCACGTCGACCCCTGGCGAGACCCCCTTCCTACACTTTTCGGCGTCAGCGCGTGGCGCGGTCTTTACAAGCGCTAATGGGCCCGCGCATTATACTGATGTATGGAAATGACGGCTCACACGTCGCCGTCAATTTGCATAACTTATCTTCCGGTGAAGAATCGTTCGCGTTTTGCAGCGGACTTCCGTGAAAGCCGATTTCGTCCTCTTACTGTATCGATTTCGTCCATGGCTGGTGTAAGCGCGCGAAGCACTAGCGAGAATTCCCTCGTGGAGTATCAAACCTGAATCGATGAAAGTCGGTTTAGCTTTGGTGGACTTTCAATATATAGGTCACCACAGGTTACTTCAAACACGAGTTCAAAAGTACCTCGCACAGGTTGTCAGTGGTATTCCCAGCCGTTACCGTTAACGAAAGGTACAAGCAAACGCTAGCGCGTGCGCACCTTTCGTTAGTTACAGGAGCGAGCGATATATTTCTTTATTTATTTACAAATGCTGCTGTCTCTCTTGTTAGATACATAGCAGGAGTGGGTTATACAGCATTTTGATACAATATCAGGTAACATGATAAGGCGGTTCTTTCTGAAATTGATTAGTTGTCAGTAAACGCAGAGAACCATCTAAGTTATTCCACAATTCAATCGTCTGGGGGAAAAAAAAAACAACACACGAAAACTTCAAGCAATCTAAAAATGGAGTGAAAGGAATTATGTTCAGTTGGTGAGCCCATCGGGTAACCCGTGCTGTGGATACGATCAATGTCAGAGGCGTTTCAATGTTAGTTTATTCGTATACAATTTTATGCAGCATGATTAGGCGGTCACACGTGCGACGGAACGACAGTGGCTCCAGTGATGATGCACGCGCTTGAGGTGACGGTGAAAACATGCGGTTAGCGGCTGGAAATGAATCTGATGGCCTTTCTTTGAAAGGTTTTATTTTAGTGATATCGTTTATGAAATGAGGCGACCACACTGGGGATGCATACTCGAGGATAGGTCTGATAAGTGTTTTATAAGCGGTCAGCTTGCATTGTTTAGTGCCGTGTTTTAGAGTGCGTTTCAGGCATCCACGTCTTCGCAGCGCCTTGGAGCAGGTACGATCGATACGATTATGCCATCCGAGGTTAATCGTGGAAGTAATGCCTAGGTACTTGAATTCGTTAACGTGGGTTATATTGTACCCGTGACTGCTATACGTGAATTTGACAGGCTACTTCTTGTAAGTAAAGGACATTGCAACAGTTTTATTGAAATTGACGTTCATCTGCAATGTGTAATAATTCCAGTCTGAAATGGTAGGGTGGTAACTGTCAAGTCAAGAACGCACTTGCCACTCTGCTGGCCCATTTGTGCACTTCGCCGAAGCGCAACGCGTGTGCTTGTTTCCAACCATTTTTCCAGAGGGCGCCGCGTATCCTGTAAACGGTGAAGGGTTCACGATTTTGCATTTAAGACCTATTTTTTTTGCCGCAGCATGAAACTTCGCCAGTTAGGGGAAAAAAAAAATAAGTGTGGCATTTTAGGTAATCAAAGTTCTCTAACAGTTCTCCAACAGTTCATAGCATTCCCTCCTATCAAAATTCCATTTCAGAGATTCGCGGACAGAAAGCGAAACATCCCTGAATGGAAAATCACTGCACATTGGTGGAATGAAATTAAGAAAGGATCAGCATATCTACACCCCCAGTGGGCGTACTTTTAAACAGTTTTAGCCTGACTTCCTTTTTGTTAATAATATAGTAAAACTGTGCTGCATTCCATCTGCTTTCTTAACTTTCGTAACTTTCTTAAATACGCATACTCGAACAAAATTAAACACGCTTAGAAGATATACTACGTAATTCCCAACCCCCCCCCCCCCCATTCTTTCTCCCACCCAGTTAGCACCCCATTCAATATCTCATTATGGGTGCAGTCACTCTTCTATCCGAGTAAACAAATCTGTAATGGCTATAAAGCACGGGCAATCGAAGCAGCCGGACACTTCCAAGGGCCGGGGCGCCGATTTTCAAGAGAAGCCTGAATTTTCGCAAATACTCCTCCGCGAAGCAAACCACGCGATCCTTTATGTTCTCTTATCACGACCGCCGAGGCACGCACGCTGCGTTGATCCATCCTCGCTCTCAAGTATCGTGCCATAATTAACATTTAAACCAGCGTCTCTCCTAACGCGTCTTCGCAATGCCTTTATTTTGCACATGCTCTTCGCGTCACTGCCTCGGCGCATATTTCTTCCTTAATTCACGAGGCATCATATATTTCGTTCCCGTCGCGTTTCATATGCGGCGGTGCTTGGGCGTCGTGAAGGGATTCGAGGCGGGCGTTAAAGCAGCCCGACATTTAGATTGCTGCAGCGGGTGCTTCTCGCTTGGCGGGGCTAAAAATAATGGTACAATGAACGTGCCGCGCCCGCGACTACGGCTTTTTTTTTTCTTTTTTTCTCCCGCGGCCGTAATTAAATTTAAGGGAAGTACAGAATTCCTCGGTGACCCGGCTACAGCGTGCTTGCGGCCCCACGTGTTTTTTTCCTTTGTGTGTGCATTCGACGAAAGGACCGTTCGCATGCCGCCGTGGCGACGTCGAAAATGTTCTCTCGCGTCCGTGACGGAGCGTTCTATGTACCGCGTTTTCTCGATTACTGGGCGCACTCACTGCTCCTCAGTGGCCATTTAATGACGCGTAGGCCCGCAGCATTTATGTGTGGTTCGCCCTCAGCATCGCCTGGGTATCAAAACGTGATCCAGCATTTTGCCTTAGCAGGCTAAGTAATTTTAGGGAGTTTATCTGCGTACCTATAATGAAAGCAGAAAATGCATCATGTGATCCCAAATAGATCCCAAATAGATCCCAAATAGATCCCGAATAGAATACCAACGCCTAGCTCAATGCAACCTAACCTAGAAAGCCCAGCTAAGCTAATTGATCCTATATCGTAGAATAAGCGCCTGCTGGGTCACTTTACATTCCGTGAAAGGTGGGAAAGTTTAAGGTATGGACTCTACATACTTAATGCAGTGCTATACTAATTCACAAGCCCGGACTACAAGCGCGAGTAGTCCCGGTTTTTTCCAAATAAAGTTTTCACACTAGTCAGACCTCCGGCAACGTTAATGAAGGAGTGTGTTTAAAATTGACCCCTGTTTATATGGGAGCGTTTTCTGTCTCTTTTTAAGCCTCCTGTTAAGTTGCGTATTTTCTCTTGTTTGTGCGTTCCAGAGGGAGCTTAAAATTTCAAAGAACTTGTTAAGCCTGGCACAATGACACATTGCAACCTTGGTCGCGCTTTGTAACTTCTAAAAAAAAAAAAAAAACTGTTTTTCGGACTTATTCATGTGCCTTTGTACCTGGAAATGAAGAGTACATGACAGGCTGGGCAAAAAATGCCCTGAAACACCATTGACTGCCATGTGCAGGCAAGTGCATTGTGAAAGGGCAAAACTTTAATTGGAGACAAGAAGTAACGTTAAAATGAGACTGTCTAGAAAGACGCAGCATTGGACCTAATGTGTACAGTTTATGCAGCCCCCATTCGTAACAACACGACAGAAGGTTCGCTCAAGTACATTTTACCCTCGCGGTTAACGCTGAAGAGAATTCAAGCACTGGTTTGTGTGTTTCTGCAGCTGAGAGTGATTTCGAAACTCAAGACAGCCTGGTCTGTCCAGTCCGCAGCACACCGTTCAAGCATACATAGTTTCCACTGGTAGATCGTGCCGGCACCAGTGAGCTAAGAGAGAGGGCTTCTGTGCGGTCTTCAGTAACCCCTTTACGTTCAGCTTAACTGCTATAACAAACTCACAAAGTGTGATTGGTGGATGTTCTGAACAAGTCCAACCGAAAGTTCACGTTTTGCAATTAGGTCCGCGATCGCTGAAACGCCGCGGTTGACACTGTACACAAAGAAAGTCGGTAGTTTGTCGCACTTGAACTTTCAGCAAGAATGGCGATTACCAGGGACACGAAAGAGGAGTTGGGGAGTGCCGGCCTACTTCCCACACCCCGAGCAGTAGGGAGGAACGGGAAGGGTAGAGAAATTCCCGTCACTTGTTCTGTTCCCCGGTGCTGCTGCTGCCCTTGTCAGTTTGGGAACGGGCCCGCCCGTTGGTGCTCGTAATTGAACCTTATTGCCCCCCGCGGCGGAATCTTCAGTCCCACCGCCTCTTAAGCGAAGAGGTGGCACCGTCAGCAGCAGCCGTGGCGCACTTGACGCAGGTCGATGCGGAAAACGGGAGGGGGCGTCAAGAGCGTCGGGAGCTTTGTGTGCGCTTCACGCACTCTAGCGTGCTGGCGCGGGTCGCCAAAGCGGGCTTTGCTGCATTCCTTTGTGCTTAGCGGGTGTGCCGAACGTAAGGGCAGACAGAGAGGAACGTTATACTCGGGGTCTCTAAACGTGGCAGAAGGGCGCAACATTGCTGGTGCTTAGGGTCGGTGTCAGGTCGGTACGGGCCAAATCGGCTCACCTGCAGCTGCACCCCCCCTATCTCTCTGGCTTTTACCCCTTCGCAAGGTAGATGCCGACAGCTGTGTATAAACACGCTACTCACAATCTTCGTTTCTTGAATTCGGGTTTTAGCTAGCTCGCACTGTTCGCGGCTTATACAGTACTGCGGGATTTTCGCTAGTAGGAACACACGAACCCGCTGATACGGAAGAAGCTGATGGAGGTGACAAGCAAGCGCAGATGAAGTGTGATTACGATGGGAGGGGAGGCTAAAGTTAGTCACGCAAACAAAAAAAAAAAAAAAAAAAAAAAGGTCGGGGAAGAGGGCGACAAAGACAACGCTCAAAAATTGAGGGGTACTAGCGTTGCCTACAAAACTTTTAACCTCCAACCTCTCCATCAAGGGAGAAACTTGAGCGACTTTGAAAGTTTGAAGCTGCGCGCCTCTATGTGGAAACATGACTAGCGAGAAAGTCTGGCAAGAGAGTTGCCTGGATTAATTGTTTGAGGCATGTAGCTGCCGGAGAGAGAAAGAAAAAAAATAATTTCACGACGAGGATGGCGAAGAACCACGTGGAAATTGAATATTGTTAAAAAAACACGTACATATTGACTAGGAACTTTGTACTTATATTACAGTCTGCTAAGTGGCGTTGCTGGCGAAGCCAATTAACCATCCTAGAAATCGGAGAAGGGCTCACTGAGGAAGGGTAAGGAGAGCTGTCATGCTTTTTTGTTTTGTTGTTGATGGGCATTTTAGTAGTGAGGGTGCATCGACGGGGTTAGCCTAGCAAAGCCATACTAGTGTCGCAGTACGCATAGTTGAGTGGTGTTCGCTTCTTGTTTGATTACGAGCTATTTGTTGCTGTATTGTGACTGCAGGGAGCCGTAACTTGTACGCATGTGCGCGCTCAGGACGTCACCACTGGTAATGTGATGCGTCGATTCCATGAAATATGCTTGGGAAGAATGTAGCCTTGATTTTGTTTAGCTTGATCAGAGTGAAGCTAATGCATAAGTCTTAATAAAATGATCTAGTTTCACTGCTATTGTCAGAATGCTGATAATTATATTGCAAAACCGACCAGAGAAAGTGCCATGTACCGGTGGCAATTGCAACACCTATAGTCATCTCCGTACAGTTTTGTCAGAAATTTGTGTATGCGCTTGAAGTCAGCAAAGAACATTCTAGTGGAACAAAATCCAGTAATAAGTTCAATATGCTTTTCATTGCAATGATGCTCTGAAAAATGTTTTATCGATAAATAAACGCCGTCCTGTAATGCAGCCTTCTTCAGAGCCCTTGATTTCTACTTTGTGCTTCTCGACAACCCCAAGGCGTTGTAAAAATGTATAAGGTATTTCAGTTAGTATCAAGCCTCGCTCGAGAAGGCAGCTGGCAACGGACTCCCAGAGCTCATAGGTTTTATTAGAGAGATTTAGCTTACCGTGATTCGCGATCCGCTACCGTGACTCTCTACAGCACGTGGGTGGGGGCGCTCAAGCCAAATGGTCCCGACGCGGCAGGTCTATGTGCCGACATCCAGTATGTGGCGCCATCTGTCGGCGTCAAGGGGGGTCTGGCCATGTACAGTCGAATGCGCGGTGGCGGACCACGGTAGCGGATCGCGGATCACGGTAAGCCAAAACTCTCTATTATCGTCGGCCGCCGAACATGCTGAGTATGCTGGGCTTCAAAAACCTAGAGAGAGCTTCAAAAACCTACCCCTCCGGGGTGGCGCAGTGGTTAGGGTGCTCGGCTACTGTTCCCAAGGATGCGTGATCGAATGCCGGCTGCGACGCGCGCTTTTCGATGGGTGCGAAAAGCAAGTTGCCCGTGGGCTGTGCGTTGTCAGTGCACGTTAAAGGACCCCAGGTGGTGGAAATTTCCGCAGCCCTCCACTACGGTGTCTCTCATAGCTTGTTGGTTGGTTCACAAGAAGGGAAAGGCGCAGTATCTGTCACACTAGCTGTGTGGACACCTGAACCGCGCCGTGAGGGAAGGGAGGAAGGCGGGAGTGAAAGTGGAAAGAGAGAAAGGGGAGCCGTAGTGGAGGGCTACGGAGTAATTTCGACCACCTGGAGATCTTTAACGTGCGCTGACATCGCACAGCACACGGACGCCACTCCGTTTCGCCTCCATCGAAACGCAGCCGTCGAGGTCGGGTTCGAACCCGGGAACTCCGGCACAGTAGTCGGGCGTCTTACCACTGCGCCACCCCGGCGGGGAGTCTCTCATAGCCTGACCAATCATCTGGGAAGTTAAACGCCATAAACAAAATCAGTGTTCCTCATTGTCGCTCATTTTGTCTTATGCGATAACAGTAAGCGTGAAACTAGAATAAACAGTTTTTTTTTTTTTTTTTTCTAATTTCTGAATGAAAATACAGGGGTTATTTGGTACGCTTATGTCTGAATGCATAAATATGACACGGTGAGTTTCCTCTTTCACAGACTGGAGCAACTTAAACTACTGAGCTGACAGATGATGCGTTAGTATTGTACAGAGGCTACGGACAAATGCAGCATTGTAATCGAGATCCTCATTTCGGAACAAAAGTTGCCAATTGTACTCTGTAGTGCTTTCTAAAGTTGAGCTAAAAGTTTGAGTTTTCTGCTTTCAATAATAATAAAAGCATGTAGTGACAAGCGAGGAACGCGCGCAGTGAGCAAGCTTACCAATGGCAGGTTTGCATTATTTACTTGCAACTAATATTGGTTTACTAATGTTATTTGACCTCCGTGATCGCTAGACAGAAAGCGAAACGCCATTCTCCGCCGGTCACTCCTTGGCAACGCTGTTCTATTTGGAACAGAATAAATGCAAAATGCAAATGCTTGGTGTTAGGCAAGGAAACACGATCTCCCCACTGCTATCACAGCTTGATTAGAGGAAGTACCCAGAGACTTGGAATGGGATCAGTTATGGATAAGGGTAGATGGAGAATACCTCAGTAATCTGCGATTCGCTGGTGACATTGCCTTGCTGAAGTAACCCCGGGGATGAACTCCAAAGAACGATTGATGACCAAGACAGTAAAAGCAGAAAGGTAGGCTTGAAAATCAATATGCAGAAGACTAAGGTAATGTTCAACAACCTCGGGAGGGAACAGCAGATTACGTTAGGTAGAGAAGCACTGGATGTAGTAGGCGAATATGTCTACTTAGGACAGGTAGTAACCGCAGATCTGGATCTTGAAAGGGAAATAACAAGGAGAATAAGATTGGGACGGAGCGCTTTTGGCAAGAGCCCGCAGCTTACTAGTATCGCTCAAGAGCAAAGTATACAACAGTTGCATCTTACCTGTACTCACCTATGGGGTTGAAACGGGAAAGCTAATTAAAACGGTTCTACTTAAGTTGAGGACAACGCAGAGGGCTATGGAAAGAAAAATGGTAGGGTTAACGTTAAGAGATAGGAAGTGCAGAGTGAGTAAGAGAAATAAGTCAAGTTACTGACATTCTAGTGGAAATCAATAAGGAATGGGAATGTGCAGGGCGTGTAGTGCGTGTAGTGCGAAGAGAGGATAACCGATGGTCGCTTAGGATAACAAGCTTGATTCCAAGGTAAAGAAAGTGTAGCAGAGAATGGCAGAAAGCTAGGTGGGCGGACGGGGTTAAGAAGTTCGCAAGGATGAAGTGGATGCAGCTGGTACAGGACTGGGCTAATTGGAGGAATATGCGGGAGGCCTTCGCCCTGCGGGATATAGTCCAGCTGATGATGATGATGAAATGCAACTCACGTTTTCCTAAGCGTCTACAGTTTTCAAACTCTCCTCTTCGGATCTGAGCAAAACTTTTCGTTTCTCAACTTAACCAGAACATATTTGTTTAGTTGG
>JAJIZL010125272.1:11640-25287 GCA_023969395.1 Amblyomma maculatum
CGGGCAGTTATGGGTATTGTTTGACATGAGAAGGCAGGGGATAGCAAACTTGCGAAGAAGCAAAAATAGCCATGTGCTTGCCGTAGTTTGCTCGAACGGGTGGTTATAAAAAATAGTTCTCCTTAGCAGATATTGTTTGGTTAGTAAAGGTGAGGGCCTTACTGCTGATTACATTACAGAAGGAAGCTGAGAAAGCAAAAAAACGTGGGAAGTTTTCAGAGTGGCATTATTGTTAAACAGTTCCGAAAACCTGATTATGAGAAAGCAAGCAGGCTGAAGTAGCGATGCCCGAATTGCAATGTTAGTATAGAAAAAATAAAGGAGAAAACGTTGCTTTACAAGCATATGCGCTAGGTGTAACGTGGGTATCCGAGGTGATACAAAGGAGGCGTTTGGCCGGAGGAAATTATAGCGTGCTCCGTGCACGACAATCTTACAAAGGATGACTACTAGAAAAGAAAACATAAACGAGCACGCGCAATGCAATTATTATTATACGATACTTTTTCTCTATTCCGGGTTTTTCTTTTCGGCAGGCCAGAACTGTTTCGGTGGCATCGAGAGCTTCGAGAAGACCACGGGGCTGGCCTACTCTGGTTCGGTGAGCGGCCAGACGCTGCTGCAGCAGCCGGACCAGGCGCTGACGCGGGACTGCATCAACCTGTGCAAGCAGCAGGCGCAGTGCCTGTCCTTCTCGCTCAACTACGTGGGTTTCCGCTGCGCCGCCTTCAACCTCAACTCGGCCGGCCGCCGCGACCTGCTCGTCACCACACCCAGCACAAACTACTTCGAGAAGATATGCTTCAGAGGAGGTACCTGCGTTACCTTCCATGGTTTACACACGCGCTATAATATCTTAAATATGAAGCATGTTCAACTGCTAGTTGCGGCCTTCGAATTATAAGGAGCTTGACTCAAACATATAAATAATTTTAACCCATCTTTTGACATACATATCTGTGAGAGGTATAATATAGCTCCTTACTTTACCTTCAACATGTAATGCACACTTTTGTGCGAATCTGTGTCAGAATCTGTGCAGCCATCTCAGTAGGTTGTTTTTCATAAGTTATAGAAACTACTCATGTGTATTCATATCTGTTTTATTTTCTTAAATTGTTCCATGTAGATGAAAATGTTTTGTGCGAAATGTATGATTTTGAGATGAAAACTTTTGTATAGCTATCTCAGTAGGTTGTTTTCCATAAGTTATAGGAACTGTTCATGTGTATTCATATCAGTTTTATTTTCCTAAATTGTTCCATATAGATACAAATGTGTTGTGCGAAATGTATGATTTTGAGATGAAATTATTTTGTGTGTAATTAGTATATGGTAGAAGTAATTGTAACCATTTTTCACTGTCGGTATTATGTGCGTTTTTATCCTAACAGTGTGTGAAATGACAAACTGCTACTGATACATGTTTTTAATTTCTAATGCCAGAATCTGTGTGGGGGGCAGGGAACTCTGTCAGGCTTTCACATAGCCTTTAGTCCCTGCCTCCTCTCGCTTCTACGAGGAATCAATAAACCAATTCCAATTCCAATTCCAATTCCAATATTTTGCCTTTGAAAACCCTGTGCAAAGAATGTTCTATAAAGCTTAAAAAAAAAAAAAACAATTTGCTTCGTACCACGTTATACTGTGGGCAACGCCAGTTATAGCTTCAGGATTTTTCACCTCTCAATGAATAAAGAAAAACACAAAAATGAAAGCCCCCACAACAAGTACTTGACTTTCTTCAAAGTCTTGTGCTTCTTCTAGTTTCTTTTGGGCATTCATGCTCAACTGCTTATCGTACAGCATTATTAGAATGAAATAGTATCTTGTAGCAGCGCAATCAGATAAGCGTTCTGTGGGTACGAACCTTTTATGTGTCAGTTGTGTCATTGCTTCGAGGAAGGAACCTAGGTAGTAAGCTTTCTTAGAGGATCATTAAGTGTCATTGCTTCGAGGAAGGAACCTAGGTAGTAAGCTTTCTTAGAGGATCATTAAGAGGCACCTGAATGCAAGTAAAGCTCCAGAGAGTTTGTTAAAATATTCAAAAAGTTTCATTTTCTATGTGATTTTTGTTCCTCTACAGCGGCCTTTAAAATTATTACTTACAAAGCCTGCTCTTTACGTCACTGTGTAAATATCTACAAGTGCCAGTCAGTGCAATGGGTGCTTTGAAACTGCAGTGTTTCTCTGCATGGTCTGCAATGGGAAATAATTTTGACTTTAACGGATTGTCAGGTTTAGATAAAAATAATATTTTTGCTCTTTTTATTTTCAATTTATTTAGATGTGATGGTACTCCCTGCATACAAAAACCTTAGCTGAAACAAACTTTGCTATCTTTTCATTTTTATCCTCACAATTCACATACCCATACTGGACACCACGTGGCCGGTCATCTGCCTTTTGTTGTCCAAGGTTACTGTTCACTTTCTCCGAAAAAGAGTGCAGTGCTCCTTGAAACGTGTTTCATTATACGGACGGGGAAATGACTCGAAAAGACAACCAGTGCTGACTAAGGCATTGTGCACTGTGCGCCTTTCTTAAGAGGCACGGTCTTGTCGGCGTTATGTCGTCCGTACAAACCCAACTAACCGCAGCCGTAACTATAGTCCGAACTTTAACGCTTCCGTGCCTGCTGGGCGGCGCAGTGCAGAAGAGCTCCTTCGACGCGCTCTGCGGCGACCGGCTGTGGGCCTTCGAGCGCGTCAAGGAGGGCCATCTGGAGGGCTTCGTGGACCGCGAGGAGCCCAACGTGAAGGACAAAGAGGAGTGCGCCAAGATGTGCCTGCTCGAGGAGGCCTTCCCGTGCCGCTCGGCCGACTACGACGAGGTGGCCAAGACGTGCCGCATGAGCCGCGAGGACCGGCGCTCGCAGCCGCAGGCCTTCCGGCAGGTGCCCGGAAGCACCAGGGACTACCTCGAGAACCAGTGCTCCGCCACCGGTGAGGTCTTCCGTTCCGTGGGCGTGCAAATGTTGGGCGAAAGCGGGCGATTTCTGGAATGAGGATGGGGGCTAAGAGGGGATAACCCCACGTGCGAAATGGAGTACTATTTAGTGAACTTCACGTCGTGTCCATAGCACTGTAATATGAAACCGAGATCAGTAAATTTGTTGGTGCTGGGAAGAAAGACGCTTGTTTCCCGTACCTTGTTGGCCCTGTGAACATTGTTACAGCGATGGCGTTGCGAAGAAATATGCCTGTGCTAGGAAAGACGAGCATTATTACCACAATATCAAATCTGTTAACACATGTAAAAGCGGTACCGCTCAGTGGAATGCTGAGTGCAAGTTCATGTTGGGTGCCTTGCCTTTCAAGTAAAATTGGATGCATCTAGATTGCTTGCAAACATGAAACAGGCCGTGGTGGCAAAGTGGCTTCGACGTTCGGCCTGCTGATTGTAAGGCCACTGGTTCGAACCTTAGCTGCAGCGGCCAAATATCGACGGAGGAGAAAATAAAAGAAAACTGCCATGCTAAACAATTCCTGTGCAAGGTAATACGGTCGGAGTCCTCTGCAACCGCTGCGTTTACCATAGCCTCTTTCACTTTGAGACATAAAGCTCCAGATGCGAGGCACCACAGCATCAATCGTGAGCTCTTTGAAATATTAGCTGAATTTGATTTATTACTTGTTTGTCAAGCATCATTTTAATTGCTTAATGCCGAAAGTGATAACATCGCAGACAGGTCGCACCACATCTTCAGTGATATCATCACCACAACAAATAGTTAGATGGCCCTTTCTGCAGCATGAAGTATGGAAGCGCGGAAGGACAAAAATCAATAGATCAGGGGACCTCACATCTACAATCCAATCCTACAATTCAGTTCGGGCTGAGGAACTCAAGCGCGCTGCAGTGGACGCTCTACTCGTCAAAGGCGGCCCTCATTGTGAGGTCGCTAACGTGGCCCAGAGAGGCTCGGACGGCTTTGAGCTCAAGGATTTTCGGCCGCCGGCCATTCGTTTGGGCTAGAAACAAAACGGGGTAACGGTGCCACAAACACAGAGACCCACCGGCCGCTCTGAATAGGGCACGTCTACAGCGACTGCTATCGTTGGGCGTCCGGGTGCTTTCCATCTTCCCTTCCCCTTTCGCATCCTCCCTCAGCTCTTCTTTTCGCTTCCGGCTTCCTTTTGAGAATGGCTGTTAGCGTCATATCTCCAGCGCGCGCAGAGGACAATTCTCGCGGAAGGTTATGCGCGAAACAGCGTCATGTAGTGGCGCTTACCGACGCAAGTATGGGAAGGCTTCACCACAGCTCACCGCAAGGGCGGAGCGCATGAATATTTCCGTGGGAAATGGAAGGACATTATGTTCGTGTGACGAACGCTAGCCTGTTTTGGCGGGTATGTCTATCTGATTCTGGGCTACGTTTCTATTGGATGGGCGGCATCGTGTTCCGTTATGGTGAAAGCTGTGCTTCGCTACTCAGGGATGTCACAAGGATATTTGCTCTCTGGAGGACAGCCCACTGTTTCGTTTCACCTCCCCGGGGAAAAAAATATAGTAATTTAAATCGTGCCTGGGCAACGCGTGTAACGCTTAGCAGGATGCTACCATTTATATATGACAAGTTAGTTTAGGTTTGTCTCTTTGCGTTACGTGAAACATTATCGTTCGCCATTCTTCTAGGTAAAAAGGGTATACAAAAGAAATTCTTTGCACAAAATATTAGCAATCCCGACCAGCTTTAGCTGCCGGCTCAGGCGTAAAAGTTATCAGTTCTAACAAGCCATATCTTTCACACGCACACACATAATCGTCATCCAGCAGCCATATAGACCTTTTCACGAGCCCCCCGCCCACCCTTTTCTTCCCTAAATATAAAGACCCTGGGACAGCTGCTTTACCCTAATCATCGCAAAATTCCCCATTCTCATCCACCAAACCTTCTGCCGCCCCTTCCCACACTTGCCTTTCTTTGAAATTCAGTCCGTTACCCCTAGCCACTATCATCCGTTAAATTCAGTCCGTTACCCCTACACGCTCTGTCCATGCTCATTTCTTCTCGTTCCTTTGAATTAAAATATCAGTAACTCGGCTCTTTCCTTCACCAGTCTGCATGCTTCCTGTCCCGTAATGTTGCACCTAGGCTTTTTCATGCTATAGTTTTTCGTTTCGATAACTTAAGTAGAACCTTTTTCATACGCGTCCTTGTTTCTGCCGCATATAGGTGCGTACTAAGCCCCGCCGGGGTGGCGCAGTGGTTACGGCGCTCGACTACTGTTCCCAAGGGTGCGCGATCGAATCCCGGCCTCGGCGGCTGATTTTCGGTGAAGGCGAAAAGCAAAGCGCCCGTGTGCTGTGCGATGTCAGTGCACGTTAAAGAACCCCAGGTGGTCAAAATTTCCGGAGTCCTCCATTACGGCGTCTCTTAGCCTGAGTCGTCTTGAGACACTAAACGCCATAAACCGAACTAAACATATACTATACCACTCTATTCGATATTATGTTATATTACACTATAGCGTATTATATTACACCCTATGATATTAAATTAGGTTACACAACATTGGCTTTCGCAAGTGCTTCTGCTGATGCCGCAGTAAATCTCGTTCCTTAACTCTACCGACTTCCTGTGAAAACATTATATTATAATATACTATACTTATTATATTACAAAGGACGTGCATCCGGCTTGACTTATGTATTTCAGCGTGAAATTCACATTGCCCTTGCTATCAGGTGATGTTTTTGCGATGCAAAGCGGCGCTGTCTCGAGAAAACCGGGTCGGATGTAGCACCTTATGTGCCACTCGCAGCCCCGACGTCTTGCCGCTACGAGACCCGGGTCGGCGTGGGCGTGGTGTCCATGGATCTTCTGCAGTTCGCCACGGCTGTGGACGACTGCCAGACGCAGTGCGACCGCGAGACCACCTTCAACTGCCGCGCCTACTCGTACATGGAAAACCGCTGCTACTTGAGCGGGGACGACACCATCAGCCTCGGCCCCAGCGGGCTGCCACCCATGACCAACGCGGCCTACGGGGAAAAGAAGTGCATAACCGGTACACGTGCCCGCCGTCCCTTTACTATTCGCGCCGACAGTCATGCTCTGTATCAGGAGTTCCCGGAAACTCACTTGTAGATATTATTTTATCCTGAGTGTTGCGTTGAAAGTGACGAAACGCAAGAGTGCTTCTATTTCCTGACCTTCTGGTTCGCTTTGGGTCTGTCACTACTTTAAAGAAGAACACAGTGCGGAATTTTTTTTTTCAGTGATTCATATAGATAACTCACAGTTTTAAGTAAATAGAGAATCGAGTTTGCAATAGGGCTTCTTGGACGTCGCCATATTGTTTCATAGACTGCTGCGTGCACTTGCTGCCACCATGCTGTAAGCCACAGTGGAACGATTTCTAAAAATCCAGAGAGGAGGGTTTCGTCGCTGACGGAGAGGGAGAAGCTTAAGAAAATGTAGGTCTTGACCGTTTCGCTGACGTGGGTCATCTTCTTCGAGGAAAGAGTACAATAAAAAAAATAGGAAGGTAACAAAACAGTGTCCACTGGCATGAATCGCGCTACAAGAAAGAAAATCATGCCCCGCTTTAAGCAGATAGTTATGCTGAGTACTTTATTTTGGAGAACTTCCTTCAGGTATACATAAATAAGCTTAGCCCAGAAGAATAAGGTGGTTTTTCAAATACTATACTCAACGTATTCAGGTGGTGCTAAGAACACTGACGCCGATCTGAATATTCTCATAGCACGTACAGGGTCGTCCACTTCTAGCTAGGACACGGTCACTGCTTTTAAAGCAACATTGTATCTGACGCAGGCAGATATCGATGCAAAGCGATGCAAGCAGACAGAGACACGGATGTGCTGCTTCACATGGCCAGCCACTTTAGATTACTGCGGGGCCGGGTCGGATGCAATGACACCTTGAAAGCAGTGACCGTGTTCTAGCTAGAAGTGGACGAGGCTGTATTCTCCTCCTCTTCATCAGTTCCTTCCTAAAGTACTAGATTTTTCTCCCCTAATCATGTAATATACAGAACTAATGTTGTTAATTGTGTACTGCATCGTGAAATTCTATTAATCGTTTGTTTTCATTAACTAACAAAATGGCCGAGAAGGCTTGGAGCACTGGCAAGAACGCTGCCGTGCGTAATGTAAAATGTTATGATGTGAGTTAACGCTGGGTGAATTCGAGGCGTACATTGCGGCAGACTATATTCAAGGCTGATACTTCGTGAACGTAGTCTCGGCAAACCTATGCGTACTAAGAAAGCTGCCTGCTTGGTTCTGGAAGTGGATTAGGCAATCATTTGGGGAGGAGTGCTGAAAACTTCGACACCTGACCTCCGCTTTTTTCGGCCCAGCTCAGTGCAAACTAAAAGCGACCGTACGGTGACCTTAAGGTCGGGGGAGGATGTTAAGCAGGCTTAGGATTATGTGGCCCATATTACAGACAGAAGCGCAAACTGAATTAACAATAAATGGCCAGGGCATGAAACTCCTGCACATGGCCCATTTCATTTGCCAGTTGTCTCATATTGTAGGTGTTATAAAGCAACTGAAGAAGATTGCAAAACGGCCCAGTCTGTACCAAGCTAGTCTGGTACGCACTCCGAAATGTGTAAGGCATGATGAAAGAACAGTACCCTGCTTTGAGAAAGTGATGAGAACGGATATATTTTCTCTCCTTTTCAACTTGTGGACCCAGAGCAATGCACGTTGGGTGTGTTCACCTACGAGAAGATGACGGGATTCGTGATGCGGTCAGCGGCGCGCACCGCCATCCCGCTGTCCAGTCCGGGAGCCTTGGGCAACACCCTCGAGTGCCGTCAGTTCTGCCAAATGGCCGGCCTCGATTGTCCGGCCTTCAGCGTCAACTACCAAAACATGCGCTGCGACAAGCTGGACCGCAACTCGCAGGGAAGGACGCAGGAGCTCAGCCCCAGGGCCGGCGAAAACTACTTCGAGAAGATCTGCCTTAGAGGTGAGCAGTTTCTGTACCTATATGCGAGTATGGCCGAGAAAAAAAGGACTGCCACGAAGTGGCAATGCAGATCACAGGCACTATGGCTGACAGCGCTTAAACACAAGTACAGAGTAAAGAACACAGAAAAGATAACGACACACGACGTCTTTTCTGTGTTCTTTACTCTGTCCGTGTGTCTTTACTCTGGCCCTGTCAACCATGAACTAAAACCAACTAGCCCACCAGCTTGACTTATATAGGAACTAAGGCGCCAGCTATAGCATTTCCATTATGCATTTCGTCCAGCCTTCTTTCGAAACTAAACTGCCTTAGAGGCATTTGATCCTGGTACTTTAAACCTAAAGTAACTTATGATAAAGACTGCTTACTGTACAGCACTGTTGAAAGCAAGCACTTGGCCAAGCCAAGCTCGAAAATCTAGCCAGTATACGCCCATGACAGCGTAAAAACATTATCTGAACGCCTCATGAACTGAGGTTTCTCTGCTTCTCTTTCCATGCCTATCTTCTCCTCGACGACAGGAAACTTCGCCACGGCCTGCCAAGGCAAGGCCTGGGCCTTCGAGCGGGTGCTGGGACTGGAACTGGTGCCCACGCTGTACGACAAGTCGTTCGCGCACGTCCAAAGCCGCCGGGACTGCGAGGAGTACTGCCTCAATGAGCAGACTTTCGACTGCCGCTCGGCCGTGTACTTCGACGACACGGCCGAATGCCGCCTCAGTCGCCACGACCGTCGGACACAGCCCGACGGCACGATCAAGAGCTCCAACCCGAGGATCAACTACCTCGAGAACCAGTGCCTCGAAGGTGCACTACTTTCTTTATATAATCGAGTTTTATTGTTACACCGAAGCAGTGGTAGAATCATGTTAATGCGCTTGAGCTAAGCAACTAATAAATGTGTGACTGTCATCTGCCATGGCATTCATGGAAGACCTTTTCTGAAGCTCAGTTGTGGTAGTAGGTTCCGCCAGTTGATGGATGGAATTGTGCGTTTTTTTCTTTTGCTTCGGAGCCCTCCAGGATGTTCCCGGTTTAAATAGCTTGCAAGGTATTTACAAGACGTTGAAGAACGGACTACCATTCCTCACCAAAGGACATATAAAAGTAATGAAAAGTATTCTAAATTGAGAAAGTAGAGGTAAAGGAAGAAAAAACATCCCTTCACACTGAACGTCGATAAGTATGCTCTAGAAAGCAGAATTAAGTTCAGGTGTACGCACCTACCTGCATAGGGAGAAAGCTCCAGTTCTAACTGTGGTGCTTGTTTTGCAAGGCAACATTGTATGCGTACGCTGAAACGTACGAAAATAATCTAAGGCTCTAGTGTAGGTCTGCACAAAAGTACATAGGCACTCTAGCAAAATTTATTACGTGATAATTGTAACGGCTAGCTGTGCTTCACTTACAGTTTCTCCGACTTGCCCGTACGAGAAGACAGCAGACGCTTACCCTGTCTACACCGATGTTGTCCAAATGACGGGAATTATATCGGAGCAGTCGTGCGAATCCTTTTGCACCACTTACCCGAACTTCAACTGCCGCTCGTTCGCCTACTACCCCAGCAATGGGCAGTGCTTCATCAGCGGGGAAGACCGCGTAAGCGCAGGTCGGTGAGCTCACAACTTTCATTTGTCATTGCTTTGTTTGTCAAATATTCTTTGTTTTGTTGTCTGATGCCAGAAGATGGCTGTAAGTGACAGGCCGCTTATAGCTGATTCGCTCTCCACTGGTGCAGAACTATTTGCGCCAATGTTTTGCTTTCCTTTATGCTATTCCTGCCGCTAATTTACCGAGATTATCGCATGTCCTAATCTAGCCGAATAGCTTTTGACCTTGAACAAGTTCAAGATAAACTAACTAAACAAACTTTAACGTTTTGTTTCCGTTACCTTGTGTGGTACAGAAGTACTAGTGCAAGGAATTTGGTAGTAAAGATAGTAATACTTTCCTTCACTTCACTTAATTTGTTACTTAAAGGTCCCGATGATTGGAGCTATTACACATAAGCAATGGATAGCGTACTGTAGAAAATAGTTATGTACACAAGTAAAACAAAATAAATACATATAAATTAAATATGCTTTAAAAAGGGACTATGACGATGCGGTATGAAAGTTAGTTACAGTTCGAGGCTGAATGCGGAAAGAAATATACGCGTTCACGTGGCCGGAAAAATTGAAGAGGTAACTAAATCAGAGTGAAATGCGTGCTGAAGGACTGATGAAGAGCGCCAAACGAAGCGGGCTGTACACTAGAACATCCGCCTGCATAAGACGCGTCGAGTCTTCGCTTTTTTTTTTTTTCCCGAAGGAACACGTATGCCCTGCGTATAAGGAACAAAATGCGCAGCTTGAAATCACAAGGCCTCCAGCTTATCGCCTGTCAGCTTACTGGAGCGTTATCCAGCTAAGATTTCCTGGTGACAAGAAATTAAATTAAAAAAATGTTAGCGAGATTTATTACGAGATTCAGATTGCCACGAACGGAGCAAGAAGCCTCCCCATGCAATGTGGCATTTGCCGAGTACATTGTTCAACAAGATCCCCACACTGCGCCTCACCGGGGTGGTGCAGTGGTAAGATGCCCGACTACTAGCTGTGCCGGAGTTCCCGGGTTAGAACCCGACCACGGCGGCTGCGTTTCGATGGAGGCGAAACGAAGTGGCGTCCGTGTGCTGTGCGATGACAGCGTACGTTAAAGAACCCCAGGTTGTCGAAATTTCTCCGCAGCCCTCCACTGTGGCTCCTCTTTCTCTCTTTCCACTTTCTCTCCCACCTTCCTCTCTTCCCTTACTGCGCGGTTCAGGTGCCCACAGAGCAAGTGTGACAGATATTGCGCCTTTCCCTTCCTGTGAACCAGTTATTATTATTATTATCCCCACACTGGTTGCAGGACCAGCCAGCACAAACTCTCGTCCCGGCATACTGTTCTACGAGCGCTCATGCAAGGACGGTGTCGGGGTGACCGATGGCGGATCCAGTACTACGGCGTCCGGCGGGACGTCGCCGGGGGGCGGCCACCCGCCGACCAGCTCTTCGCCCACCTTCCCCACGGCTCAGCCGCCGCACACGCCCACCCTGTTCCCGCCCACAGGTAACGCCGAGAGCGTGCCGCGAACCTCCTTACAGCTCCAGGGGAACCAGTGTAAGACTCCAATTTTCTTTGCCGCAGCCTGATGCGAGTGAGAACGCCTGTCATCCGTGGGTGCTGGCTGCCTGACTGGGTAAACGGACTGATGGTGAACTTGGTTGACGGGATGAATGTTGGTAGGGTGCGACACCATGGCGCAAGTGGTGCCGAAAAAAAGAACAGGGGGCCGAATAGACTGTTAGTGGCATTGGCTGGGGGATCAAAATTTTTAGGAAATAAGTCTACTAGCAAGAGTGACTGAGCAGTCAGTTTCCTCATTGAACAATATTACAGAAAATTTAGGCAAACGAATGTTGTCGCTCTCTTTTTATTACTGAACATTATCTATCACAACCTACAGATGTGGAGATGCCTCACTGATGGAGGTGGGTAGTCCGAGTTATAAAAAGGCTAAAATCTGTGGTTCTGAGTGCCGGCGAGGCTTTATAGGCATGTAAGGTCCGGACCGAGCAATAGCCCTTCAGGCTTCCGTCTTTTGAGAACTGCAAGTTGACAGTTTATATATATGCGAAGCATCAGTGAGCTGACCTCTCAAATCATACCCCACTAATTCCTGCGCACGTCTTGCGCCATGGTGTAGAGGAATGCAGGGGGTTGTGCTTGGTGTCATGTGTCGTGATGGTGTGATGCCGGCGTTGTCTAACTGCGGGAGGTTCTGGAAAAGCTGCGGCGACAAGTCGGAGCAGCGACGAAGTGCATGCTTGGTGCATTTTGACATCTTGGTTTTCGTGCATCGTGATGCATTGTGATGCATTGTGGTATTTGATACGGGGAAAATGCAAGATAATGCGTACGGCTTCGGCTGAGCACAGCTATGAGGAAACATTGAGAACCAGTAGTTTCAAGGCTATCCATGTGCATAGACTTGTTCAGGGCAGCACGAATGCGATTTTTTTTTGTAATATAGAAACAATGCTGGATTGCTACCAGGGCAGCGTTGTCAGTCTTCAACTGTCACTAGTGCCGATACTTCTGCATTTGCTGGTATCAGCTAGGTACGCTGACCAAATATTGATATTTTGACAGAAAATTAGTGCTCATTCAAGCGACTGAGTTAAAGAAGAATCGTATTTTAAAGTTACTTGATTATACATGACACGCTAGTTGTTGATGACGATTATAACTTTGCATATCATTATTAAAGACTAAACCAGGTTCACGGTCAGGAAAACATTCGTGGGTTTATTATCCGTAATTACTGTCATTCACTCGGAATAATTCTCGCAAAGGTTTTGTTTGTAAATACACCGGTGAGTTCCGTACTACTTGCGAGCGAGCTAATTGGCTAGACGACTCCGACGACCTCTGGCGTTGCATGGTTGCATGGTTATACACAAAAACAATACACACACAAGAGAATTAAACCAAGACGTTAACACAGATAATGCGCTCGCTACCAACTGCCTGTTTTTGTGGTACGAAGAAGAACCACAAAAACAGGCAGTTGGTAGCGAGCGAATCATCTGTGTTAACGTCTTGTTTTAATTCTCTTGTGTGTGTATTGAGTTTGTGTATAACCATGCAGTGCCGGAGGTCGTCGGAGCCACCCTTCTTGTTCACACCGCCATCGGGCAAACAGAGATAGACGGTGAACGCAAGAAAAAAAAGTCGATGGGCGTAATGGATAAGTAAAGTGGCCAGTATTTAAAATTTAGGACTGATCTCGTGGTGGATTCATAACGCTTTTTTTTTTTTCGCAACGCCAACTGAATTATTAGACTTTCTTCGGAGGCGACAGAGAATGCATGCCTTTATGTGCATATAATTATATGAATTCTTAACCAAACTGTCAGCTCAGAGTACAACTTTCAGTTTGTTATTCATTTCCAACATGCCAGACGCATTAAAATAAAATATAAAAAAAAAACGCAAAGAGACGAGTAGGATTGCAGCAAAGTCCCAAACTGGCACTTGGCGTTCAAACAGACGCGAAGATTTCTCCCGCATTATAACTTATTCTCTAATTCCGTCATTGTATGCAGTAATTTGTGGGTAAATCCATTGGTAACGGAGGAAAAAAAAAAAAAACAAGTAGCTTAGTACGTCAAAGAGAAGATGCCATAGACATCGGTTGCGCAGTAGAATGTTGCCCTTTTTATATTAGAAAGCAACACCACCGCAACATGGAGACGACGTTGTAAGTGCTAATCCACGAGAAGGTCCAGCTTTCAATGCATTTCAAAAGCAATATTGAGGAAGTGCAGGTAGCTAGCTGTCTATGGCGCAAGCTAACCTTGGGTCATTGAAGAGATATAGGGGACTAAGAACTTCGAAATTCTCGGAACCTCTCAACTAAGGCGTCCCGCATACCCTGAGTCGCTTTGGGATGTTAAACTCCATAAACCGAATTAAATCTCATAAATAAATAAACAAGAAAATGAGTATTATTATCCCATTCATGGTTAATCACAGGGCTGTAAAGGAAAAACCTACTACATACACAGAAACTTCAAGGTTGAAAGAAAGATTGGTCTGCTTGTGATTGGTGAGAGTGTATTATTATTATTATTATTATTATTATTATTATTATTATTATTATTA
>JAJIZL010125272.1:25297-70340 GCA_023969395.1 Amblyomma maculatum
TTATTATTATTATTATTATTATTATTATTATTATTATTATTATTATTTGCATCGACCGATGTTTTCTCACCGCATGGAGCGCACAGCTAAGTGACATTGCTTGTGTTGTGCGGAGTTTAATATTCTGCCCTGTCGTGCTGCCACCACAGTCCGCCACTGCAGCGCCGGGGAGAAGCTGAGCTTCGCCCGCGTGTCTGGCCACGAAGCGGCTTCGAGGCCCGGCCCGATCCTGTTGACGGCGCCTGCCGACGGCATGACGAAGGAGTGCATACTACGCTGCGAGCAGCGGGACGACTGCCGCTCCTTCGTCATCGACTACCGCCGACACGAGTGCTACATCGCCGGCTACTACTCGGGATCGCTGCCCGCGCACCTGCGGCCCAGCCCCGGCAAGACTTATTTCGAGGGCATCTGCGTGCCCGGTAAAGAACTCCGACTTGTTTATGGGATAGTCACAGGTTATACAGCTATCAGTGCGGACAAAGGTAAACGGAGCCCGCTATTTGCCGCTAAAATTTTTCACGCGTTCTGCAATTGAACCTGACAGTCATGGTATCTGCGAACCGGTAGTAGAAACTAGTCCGCTTTGACTTGGATGAACATTTTCTTATGTCAAATACAGAAGGCATGTTTGAAATTAAATAAAAAAAGCGTGCTCCGTTTACTTATGTCCCCACCTGCATATCTCGTTCTTTTGAAAAGGTGTAGCCGCTGCCGTAAAAGGCGACCGGGAAGATTCCTGCTTGAAGCCCGTTGCGCGCGTCTGGAGAGCTGAGTTTCTGAGCTCTGTAGTTCTCCGCACAATAAAGTTTTCATAAAACTAACGATGGATATCGGGTTGACTCATGATTCTTTACAATTTCCAAATTACAATCATGCACCCAATTGCAATACTTAAACATATAATTAACGAATTTTAGTTAATTATTCCACTGAAGAGCACATCTAACCCGTTTTATACAGCCCGTCCAGATCCTTGATAACTTCGTGCAACAAAAATAATTTTAGCTCTGAAAGTCCATTTTTTTTTAAATTACTTAGTCTTCCCTGTAACACCCTGTACAGTGTGACGGGAATGGGAGGAGCACTATGACAGAAAACAAATGCAAGCATTGGTTTTGTTTCCAGTTGACGGAAACAGCAGTAATTATGGCGTATGCTCGGCGTTTGAAACTTCCTGACGGATTTTGTAGAGAGGATGACGTGACTTACTCGGCTCTCCTGTGACTACACTAGCGGCAAGGGCTCAAATACGAATAAAGTATTTGCTAATTTCGCTAAGTTAGACGTGAGACAATTTGATTGTTGGAGCGGGCGCGGGAGATTATCTCCAGAGCAGTGATTGTATTTTTATGCTGCAGTTAGTTGATAATGAAACTGCACTCATGATGATTAAAGAACACACTTTCTGTGTTGCGGCATTTAAGAAAATGAGCGAATTTGCGTACGAAACCACTACGTTTAGTGGAGCGTGTTTACGTACCTGAGAGCCACTTTTCGCGAATGAGTCCCTTGAGGGAAATAGGTGGAAAAACGGTCGTGCCACATTATTGTCCGCCTTGTGTACCTACGTATGAAATGCTTTATTCTTTGGAAAAAAAAACAAAAAACAAAAAAAAAAAGGAGACTAAACTGTCTGCTCCTTAGCTGAGCCCAGGACCTCAAGAAGCGAGCTTAGTGTGGTATCTGTATAAGCCTAGTTGCTTATACCGAACAGTCCGAATGACCACTCCAAAACCTCGGGCAATAAGCATAGTATTTTTCTTCGCGTTTGCTGAACACGCCTTCGGCGGAACACTCGGCGTAACGAATGGCATACGGTGGGCCTGGAAGTGACTCTTCTTCTAACGGGACCCTTTGATCACTTGTGACTTGAGAAGACAGGTCGGCCGCGCCTTTGGGCACCTGCTGGGAGTACTGGCCATCTAGTACCGCGCGGTAACAGCGACCGTGAGATGTGACTGGGGGTGATCTTTGTCTCTTGAACTCATGTTCCACATTACATTGCTGTTCTGCGATGAAGCCGGCCTATGTAGGACTTAGCGGCGGCCATTTCCTAGCTTGCATCGCCGCACAGGGTCTTTCAGAAACCAACTGCGCTCTAATTTAATGGCAGTCTTCTATTTGTAGCGTACTGGTAACATAGTTAGACATAGGCATATTTTGATAAGCAGCGGCTACACCAAAGCGCCGTCCGCGCGCGCTTCGACGCCGAGCAGGTTAAGTCTAGCAAGCGCACAGCGAGCGGTTTGCTGCCGCCACCCCGAAGGCCGGCGCATATTGAATTACAAATGTATCGATCTATTTCTCGATCCTTTTCGAGTTATGGTTCGCCAGGATTACTTTGGCGTTGTTTCAGATGTTATATGCTTTGCTCAGCTAAGTGTTAAATTTAAGATAGTCATGTGTCGCATGTATGCTGCATCTGGAACTGATTTGGATTATTTTATCTGTCTTTTCATTAAAAACGTTGAGAAAAAAAAAACTTGAAATAAAGAGAGTGAGGGAGCCTGGACCAGCACAGCTTTTGCCGGGCTTAAGCCAAATGAGGATAAATGAAACAAAAAACCTATACGCCCAAAATAAAGGAATGTAATTTAAAGAATAGGGCAGAAAAGCTATGAAACGTAAAAAAAGAAACAAGGCGTCATAGTGGCGACATCCAGCCAGCTACATTGCGGAGTATTTCTTCACCATGCAAAAGTAAGGGTCACGGAGATGCATCTAGAATCCGCTATCACAATGCTGGTCAGCTGGTTGTGACCTTTCATATAGAGCGTGGCGGCGACGCAGCTATTGCTAATAACCGCCATTTTCCCCATTGTGCTTTTAACGGGATGTTATTAAATGCAGTGGCTTAGCTTGGTTAAGCCTGGTAATTGCAAAAGCAATAGCTATGGCTACGCCTAGGTTCAGCTAGTGGTGTAGCTGGTTGTGGTGCTTGTGGTTCTGCTTATGGTTATGCAGTGATTCACTCTGTCCACGGCATATGGCTCAACTATTGCTTATTGCGGGGTGCTACCTGGTTATTCTATGAATAACTAGTAGCGAGGCAAGGAGTGCCGTGGCTGCAACGATATACTTGGTTGCGGGTGAGGTTAAGGCAGAATGTACAACTGCCGCTCCGGCACCGGCTGCAACGGCATTCTTTACGCCAGCAGAAATGAAAGCATCCCTGTAGACTGCGTTGGTTGCACCTGCCGCTAGGCCGTCTCCTATAGTATCCAACGCTGCACCCCAGGCGGCAGCTGCGGCTGCAGCCCTATAATTCTTCTTAGCTTTAGGAGCATGTGGCACAACTGCAGCTCCGCGGTTGGTAGCTGCCGCCTCGCGAGCCGACGGCGCGAGTTGGGGCCCCTGTTTCTTCCGCAGATGGGATGACGGCACTCCGGCTGTAGCGCACCTCGTGGAAAGAGCGGGAGTTAGGCCACGGTCAGTAGCTACCGTATCGCGCGCCGACGACACGAGTTGGGGCCCCTGTTTTTGCGGCAGATGGGATGACGTCACTCCGGCTGTAGCGCTCCCTCACGGAGGGAGCGGGAGTTAGGCCGCGGTTGGTAGCTACCGCCTCGCGAGCTGACGGCGCGAGTTGGGGCCCCTGTTTTTGCGCAGCTGTGCTTGGCGGCGCGCCAAAGGTCACGCTAAAGGTCAATGGTAGCTACCGCCTCGCTACGCGAAGGGCTCAAAAGTGAAAGTAGTATTGCTTTCGCAATAAAAAAAGAAACAAGGCGTCATAGTGGCGACATCCAGCCAGCTACATTGCGGAATATTTATTCACCATTCAAAAGTAAGGGTCACGGAGATGCATCTAGAATCCGCTACCACAATGCTGGTCAGCTAGCTGTGACCTTTCATATAAGCGTGGCGGCGCCGCAGCTATTGCTAATAATCGCCATTTTCCCCATTGTGCTTTTAACGGGATGTCGTTAAAGGTCCTGCTCAGCAAAAAACAGGACATTTCTATTCATGTTACTTCTTGGCCACACAGGCACATTCGTATGGCCTGGTTAAAGCAGGGCTTTATATGCGGGATGGTAGCGTATAAGTTGTCGCGTCATACTACCCTTAAAGGCAGAGCTTAAGTATGTTTTTTTTAAGTCTTGTCCAGCTTTGTACCCTAATCTAAGCCGTGTGCGTGATAGCCTCATGATTTGCGCGTGCAGCGTCGGTGGCATGCCAGCGTCTGTGGACGTTCGAGCGCATGGTGGACCAGGAGCTCCGCGGCGTGAGTCCGCGCGAAGTGACGCGCTTCATCACGCTGCACGACTGCGAGCGGCGCTGCTTCGAGGAACGGCGCTTCCCCTGCAAGTCGGCCAGCTATGACGTCACGCTACAGGAGTGCCGGCTGTACGCGGACGACCGCAACTCGCGCTTTGCCAGACTCATCTACGGCCGCGGCGTCTACTACCTGGAGAACCAGTGCACCGTCAGTGAGTGGCCTGGCTTTGTGCGCTCTGCTTGAATGTGTATTGCATGCTTCAACTTGCGCCTTGGTTAAACCAGAATGTACATGTGTTTGTCTTGTGGGTCATCGGAAACTCGGATCCCGTGAAAATGAACTAAAGCCCGCCCTCTTTCTTTCTCTCACACCTTAGAATCAGTCATGCGCTATAGTGTCTGTCAGAAGCGACCTGCCTACACACCCTACTCGGCGAGTTATGCTGCACACTACTTACTACGCACTTGAAGATCCAAACAACCTCAGGATTGATGGTGACATGCCCACTTTCCTCCTGAAGACGTCAGGTTTCCCACATCCAGCAATGTGGGCCGTAAACTCTTCAAAAAGGCCTCACGACCATTTGTTTTACTTCCTCAAAACGGAAGTACGTATTTAATACGTTCAGCTAGGCCACTCAAAGCGATTACGGGCCAACGTTAAGCTTTACCGCATTCATCATCATCATAATCATCATCATCAGCCTGATTATACCCACTGCAGGGCGAAGGCCTCTCCCATATTTCTCCACTTTACCACATTGCCTTTGTCCAGATGCGGACGCAGCTTGACTAAGGATGCCGTCGCTTCTAATTAACATTTTGACAACATTTCCGAACACGTGCATCTCGCGCACATTACACGATCTAGCGGCATTTATAAAAGGTGTGCTCTTGCTCGCTTCTCGCAGACACCAGTCCGTGCCCGTACGCGCCCATCCAGCGTGACGTCTACATGACCCACATCACGCGCGTCGTGCACGGCGTCAGCTCTACGTTCCACTGCGAGATGGAGTGCAACCGCGAGCCAGACTTCAACTGCCGCTCGTACACCTACGTGGAACACGGAACGCTGGGTCCGCCGCAGTGCCTGCTGTCGGCGGACAGTCGACAAAGCGTGTCCCCCATAGTGCTTGAATACCGGAGCCGCGCGCTATACGCCGAGAAGGACTGCCACCTGGATGACGACAGCCGAAACAACGGTGTGGTCGGCGGCACCTCCCATCCGCCTCCCTACCCACAGCCACCGCAAGGGCATCCCCAGCACCCCCACCAGCCGCCGCATAGGCCTTACCCTCCACCACCTCCTCCGCCCTCTCCTGGCGTTCCCTCGCCGCCTTCACAGCCGCCATCTCCTGGACGTCCCACGCCGTACCCGCCGAGACCTCCCGACTTCAGCCCGTATCCACCGCCCAGGTTCTGCACATACGAGCAGTACACATATGAAAAGACTATTGGCCACGATATGAGGTGGGGCCTTTTGTATAACTTGAAGTTTGGTGCGCGGCCGTTATTAAATACTAAAAAAAACCCGGAATAAGCCTGAAAATAAGGGTTGTCCAAGTGAGGTGCTGAATGGTGTCAAGAGTAGCAACTGTTCTTCCCCTGCGATGATAGCACTTGGTGCTGAAGAAGCACACTGCGGTAGTCTAAGGTACAGGGTCTTCAATGTCCAGCTGTAACAAGATCTCCTCTTTCAAAGTGCCATTGCACCCAACCCGGCGACGCAATACGCCATGCGACGTCCCACCTCAGGGTCCCTCTCTCTGTGTATCGCTTTGCTTCGATACGCGCCTGTGTTCGACCCATTGTTGCTTTCAAGGCCATGATCGTGTTATAGTTAGAAATTGACGACCCTGTACAAGCGAAGATCTCTAGACTGCTCACTCTAGCGACCGTAGGCGTTTGTCTTTATAATTTTACGGATTACTGGTAAGCAGTACCGGAGAAAGCTCAGGAAGTGCTTGGAGGCTTCTTATATAAAACACCTTCAGGTAATGTTGAAATTGTCTGCTCAGTCGAATACAACTTAAGCAGAGGAAAATGCTTTTAAAGAAGGCCCTTTAACTAAAGGCGTCTACCAACTCTCATTACGTCGCGGTTAATCCTGCTAAATGCGGTTAATTGCATTGCATCTGTCTGCCCACTCCTTTGCATTGGCAAGATGATTAACCACAATATCATTACAGTCGTTTCTCGCCATTGACTCGAGGGCCCCCATTTAGGTGCATCTGCAGCATCGCGCTCTTGAGTTGTTGCATCCTGCAATAGTTGGTGGCACTGAGAATGAATAGCTGCTTTATCCCAGGGAGGAGTGGTATGATGCTTGTGAACGTTAGCGCCGTCGGTTTAAAGATTAAGAAGTTGCACATGGAGCGGGCAGAGCCTTCAGGTCTATTACAGAAAAGTAGAACCTTTGTCCATGATACTGCGCATGAACCTTTTTCCATTCTTACAATTCTCTAACGTTCTGGCACACCAATAAAGCGCACTCTATCAACCTGTCAACGTTGTTTTCAGGTACGCTCCTCGAGAGCGCGTCCCGACGCGCTCGGCAGTGGGTGTGGTGAGGGACGCGTACACCGAGTGCCAGCGGCTCGGAGACCGTTGCCGGGCCTTCATCGTCGAGTATGGTAACTTCCAGTCGGCCTCATGGCTGTCAGCCGCCGCCGAAGATAACCGGCAGCTGCTCGCGCCCAACCCTGTTGTGGCGTACTTCGAGAAGGTCTGCCTCCAGGGTAAGGCGCACTTCAACCAGCTACTCCATACCAGGTCAAGGCGTCGTTATCTGTTGCGTGTGCCGCTGTCAGAAGAGTGCATTCTGTCGTCCTTACTCCCAAATAACGAAGAAGTGTCAGCTTAGGCCTGACCAAAATTCTCAAGAATTCTCGGAAATATGCATTTTTTGGTTGTTCCTATTGATTCTTAATGCAAAGGTTCTATCCTCGCATGTTTGACCCAGCTTAATCTGCGTTACTTGCTCCGACCATGTGAATATTCGAAGCTCTTCAGAGTGGGCGGTCGAGCTCGTGATGAAATGGAAGATTTTCACTGCAATGCCTGTTGTCAGGCGCATCGGACTATAGCGGTCAGAAATGGGCTGTCGCTACACAGTAAAGAAAAAAAAAAAACTACGGTTCAGGAAATTTGTAAACTTCAGTGCACCAGACTAATCCTCATGCCAGAGTTCCGAAAACAGTTCAAAATCAAATGAGTACCGGCGTTCATTGCCCTATGTGCATGCATTCCTCCACTATTGTTACCACTGCTGCTACTACTACTACTATTACTAATACTAAGAATCCTCCTATTAAGTTTCGTGCTAAAGAGTGTAGTGCTGATAGCTGCTTAAATGCTGGAGACGCTGCTATCAGTGCTATTACAGTCGAGTGTTATTACTACAGCTACCGGTGCTGCTATACTGTTGGTATCATTAGTTTTCGTACTGATGCTACGAAGCACTACTAATAATACGAGTAATATTTATCACCGCTGTCACTACTACTTTCACTGGGAGTACTACTACGTCTACTCGTAGTGCTTCTAACTGGAGCTGCTAAAGTTACCAATACCAACTATACTGTTAGTATCGTTATTGTAAGTACTTATATGTTACGAAGCCCTACTAATAACACCAGTAATACTTATTACTGCTGTCAATACTACTTTTACTGGGACTACTACTACGTCTAGTCGTAGTGCTTCTAACTGGTGCGGTTAGCTTTACTAGTACCAACTACGCTACCATTACGAGCACTACTAGCTCGGCCACAACTACTACTATACCACTACTAACACTGCTGCCACTAGGAGGCAACGATGACGCTTCGAAGCCACAAATATACACGAATTCAGCGCGGCTTCCCTCAGAGGCACCGCGACTACTGGTAGCGTCCCCTCCCGACTCGCACTCAACAAAAGCGCTCCAGTTTGGCTCGAAGAGCGGCGACGAACAGCGAGAGTCAGCGCGGCAAGTTCATTAACCGACGCATAATCAGCGCTGGCGCACTTCCTCGGCGACCGGAGGAGCGGGCTCCGCAGGAAGCTCAGCTCTCTCCGCTGAACTCAGAAGGGGGAAGTGGCAGTCCATAGCGGAAGAAAGAGAAAGAAGTGGGCCCCCGAGAAAGAGGGGCGAAAATGTTTTGAAAACTGGAGGGGGCAGTGCCAAATAGCAAACAAGCGAGGTGAAGCGTAGTCTGCTTGCGGACGCCGACTCTTGAAAAGCAGTAAGAAGTAAAACAAAAAGTACAAACAGGCGAGACTCCCGCCGGCCCGTCGGCAGGATGCAGTGGAGCACGCAAATCGTGGATGCGTGGCTTGCTGCAGCCGCTACCGCTAGGGGGAGAGTGCATCAGTACTGGGCCGCTGGAAGGTTCGCTTTTTTTCACTGTTGATGCATTTGAAGGGGCGACTGCGTCGGGCATGACACCAGCAAGTTCGTTTGTTGACTCTTCGTTTGAGGCGCTGAATTAGCGAAAACCCGGAACACGAACCTAATCGACTGCGCACGTTTTGATTAAACAAAGCGCAAAAATAAACTTCCTATCTGCACGCTTCCTATAGGAAGTGTGTAGGGTGCTATAGGGTCAGAGAAATAACTGAAGTTACTGACATTCTAGTGGAAATTAAGAAAAGAAATGGGCATGGGCAGGACATGTAGTGCGAAGAGAGGATAACCATTGGTCGCTTAGGGTGACAAACTGGATTCCAAGGGAAGGAAAACGTAGCGGGGGGCGGCAGAAAGGTGGGCGGATGAGGTTAAGAAGTTCGCAGGGGTCAAGTGGATGCAGCTAGCACAGAACCGGGTTAAGTGGAGAAATATAGGAGAGGCCTTCGCCCTGCAGTAGGTATAGTCAGGCTGATGATGATGATGATGGAAAATAAGCTAGAACCGGAGAAACATAGTGGCATAACTGAAGGAGAAGCTGCACTCATCAGCGGAAGATGGGGAGGGGGGAGTTATTCAGTGACACACCATGATGCGTCAAATATTTTATTCTAAAGTCTGCGTTGCTCCGGTCCCAAGAAAGAGCCAAAAGGTTGGCTCTTTCCTATATATATATATATATATATATGCACCTTCGAGCGAAAACGCTTATCATTGCCTTGAGAGCTACATATAGAGATTGATGTGAAAAATCGAAGATCAAAATTCCTGAAAGCTCGCTTTGCTGAACATATTCTGGAATGGTGTATTCTTAGGAATATTCTTGTTCCGGGTGTCATCACAGAAATAAAATAAAACACTAAAGCGTCAACGTAACATCTCTCCATCCCCGAACTTGTCATAATATGAAGCTTCCCGAATAAGAAAAGAAACCTTGCGCACTTTTTGAGGGCATTTTTCTCGTTTAGAATTTATAATATATTAAAGCCATCGAAGTATTTTTCTTTGAGCTACCCCATAATTGTTATGCCATTTCATACACGGCCATTGAAATGAGCTGTGTGCTGAATTCCGAGTTTTGCAGGCTATGATCTTTTTGCTGTGGTTTTCGCGAATATGCTGTCATCTTAATTGTTCTGCGTTCCTATTAAGACTTGAACGAAAGCCTTTGTAGCAAATAAAAACCGCCTTCATATAGCTTAATAAGCACACACACGTGAAAACAAAATAACGTGTGGGTATCTTACGTACTTAAAATGTATGCATGGCTACATATTTGTTATAGTCCTACATGGATTCGTTTAATAAAACACTTTGCTGGGCAGGTTGGTGAAGCATGGTTTAGTAACAAGTTATTCAGCTCTACATAAAAGACATGGACACGGGAAGAAATTCACAGGACGGATTCAGTTGGAGTCAGCGCCCGTCCTGTGCATTTTTTCCTGTGCCCGTGTCTTTTATGTAGCGATGAATAACTTGCTAATAAAATACGTGGGTTACAATGCTTCGTAGAGCACTAAGTCCCTGCAGGATCTATATGACTTCTCGGACAGTGTTACAATGAAGTGACATCATTTGGGTGCCGGGCCGGTGGGCGTGCATTGTTGCATGTTGTAGGATATCACATGGTCATCAGCCGAATTCAGCATAGCATGAGTCATTTTTGTACGTAAGTGCTCGCGTATGATTACAGGTTTCATTTACCGACGCTCGCTCACATTCATAAGGTGTACTTTCACATTAACATTTTTAATTAGTCTAACTTAAACACACTCGCTATTCTCAATGGATTCACTTTCACTCGGAACAGCTTACGCGGGCACCCTCATTTATATGCAATGGCTGAGTGTCTTTAAAGGAGTGCAATGAGGTGAGGTGACAAAACCTATGTATGATCCTTTCTATAGAATGCGCAAAGCCGGTTCGGCAGAGTATTTCGTACTGGTACCGGATCTGCGACGAGACGGACCATAGTTTATGCGCTCTCATTTCGCTCCATCCCCTTTGGCAGGGTTTAAGTGTCCAGGTGTCCTCTGAGGGGGAGAAACGAAAGGTACTTCTACATTTTTCAATAGCTTCGCCTAGCTATGTCTCAGCCGTCTCCCGGTCATTTGTGCTCTGCGGCACAACACACGATTAGGTTGTCAACTGATCGTCAGACAGCTACTGTGCCTTTATATGTATCGTAGCATAATCCGCCCTAGCATAACCTAACCTCATTCTCCTGCCTATCCCTAATGCTTCGCCAGATGGTTGGTTGGTTGATTTGTGGGGTTTAACGTCCCAAAGCGACTCAGGCTATGAGAGACGCCGTAGTGGAGGACTCCGGAAATTTCGACCACCCGGGATTCTTTAACGTGCACTGACATCGCACAGCACACGGGCGCCTTGCTTTCGCCTCCATCGAAAAGCGTCCGCCGAGGCTGGAATGGCGTGGTTCAGGTGTCCATCGAGCATGAGACATTTGACGCACTTTTCTCTTGCTGATACCTCAACAGTAACTATTGCGTGCCCGGCCGCAGAGCGAACGTGCGGCAAGATGTGGTCCTTCGAGCGCATGGTCGGCCACACGCTCGGCGGCGACGCGGACCGCGAGGTGCCCGGGGTCCTGCGGCGTGCCCAGTGCGAGGACCTGTGCCTGAGAGAGCGAGGATTCGTCTGCCGCGCCGCCACGTACCAGCAGTCGAGGCTCCTGTGCCGGCTGCACGCCGAGAACCGACGGACCCGGCCCGCGCTTTACAGCCGCACCACCGAGGACGTCGACTACCTGGAGAACATGTGCGCCCCAGGTCGGCTATGGCTGTTGGAGGCCTCCCTTTTCTGTTGTCCATTAGGCCAATGTGCAACAGCTTTGTGCAACGTTTCAAGTGGGCGTGCAAGGTCGGTCGCTTATACCGGGAAAAGTGGGGCGCGTGCGTTTGCAGCTGGTGTGCATGAGTTGGCGTACCTCATGGAGGGCGCAACCGCAAATTGTAGCAGGGTCTAAATGACGTCATAACGCGCAAGCCGAGCGATGCATCTGCAGTTAGCTTTGCGTTAACTGCAGAACAGTGCGGCCAAGTGACCTGTACTGCATGCCCTTTATGCTGACTTGGTGGCTTATTGATTGCTGTGTTCGGCTGCTGATTAAAAGGTTCACGGGATAAACTTTCATCCATGGCGGCTGAACATGAACGTAGGCGAAGTGCAAAAGCATCCTTGTCCTTTACATCAGCCCGACTGCATATTAAAGGGCCAGGGATAGTTAACCATTAATTCCGGATCATCCAACACAGCGCGTCTCATTGCCCTCGGGTAGATTACGGACGCTAAACTCCACACACTATTGTCACATAATTATACGTGACAGGACTTTAGTACACAAACCTAATTTTACTTGATTTATTAGCATTCTGGAAACGTTGCTTGATATTCAGTGCTGCACTGTGTAATTCGCGTGTATGAGTATGTATAGAATTAATTTGGGCATGTTGTTTCCAGACGGATGCAGAGGGTGCAGCGATAAAATAGACTTTTTTGTTTTCTATTGTTGCGATCGTAAATCCTTTGACTGCGGGCGTAGCATTTCTTAGTAGAAGCCACAATCCATTATGTGCTTCCGAAGCAGTAATAGTGGTGGGGTACCTACTTCTATCTTACATACGCCCTGGTCGCAAATAGATGAAGCGCAAGCTATCCTGGAAGGCTGCAAAGTGATCCATTTATTTCTTTTGTCACCTGTATGTCAGCGACTAGCAGAAAAACGAAATGCCGGATGATATTAACTACGACAAAAATGAGTTGATGTCAACGAGACGTTCTACCAACCGCATATGTCCACTGTCAAGCAATGAACGTTTTAAAGGCAGATAACGAGGACTTAAGTGTAACTTCTTGAGCAGACTTACGCCTTTCGGTTAGTCGAGTCTCTTAACTCAATCGGCCCTAGAAAGAAGTGAGGAAAGGAAAATTTTAAATGCCTAACCTTTTCGTTGGAATCGTGCCCAAGACAAGATTACGCCCAGGAATGATGCTTCGCCTTATCAGCTAAATAAACTAATTTTGTCCTACTTTTTCGGTTTTGATTTCAACAAGCGAACGCCGTCTGTGACGTCACAGATGCGTGGAAGTTACGTGATTCCCCAAAATGAAAATTCTGTTATAATCGCTGGTTTTTATTCTTTGTGTTTTTAAATGGGCGTTCAGTTTATTCCAAATGCCCTGCATTGCGCACGATATGCTTAGAGCCGTGTTGTTATATTTATTCTAATCAAAGGAGGTAGTTTATTTTAAGACCAAATATACGAAACTCTCAGGTGGACTATCACTTTACAATGCGAAAAGAATTATTTATAATACACGACCATTACCAATTGAAATTGGAAAGCAAAAGGCACTGGGCCAATTAAAGAACTCGGTTGTGGTTAACGTGATATAATTGGACAAATGCTTTGGCCTAATCTTTAGTGTCGATTTTGCCTTCATAAAAATCCGTTAGAAGATAGCGTTGTAGCCATTACTACGTCTAGCGGTAACCGACGGAAGTGCTTGTGACGGCGGCTGCCTCTATTTGGGCTGCCTCATCCAGCCACGTGACCTGGCAGTCTACGAAAGGTGCTTAAAATATGCGAGGTTTTCTAGCGCTATGCTTTAATCTAAATGCAATTCTGTAATAGTTAGCACTAGATATTTGTCATGGCATGCATAGCACCAAAAGCTGTTAAAGCCGAGTATCGTTCCTGAACTGAAGTAATGTTCGGTGCTCGAAACTCGTCTACACTTGCCTCGTTTAGAAGGTATCGCAGCCGGATATATCATCCTGCTAGGCAGCACAAACCATCGACCCAAAATTGGCGTGCGCTTACAATGTTCTGGTCTTATGTAGAGTCAGACATTGCCCACGTTGTCTCAGTATTGAGCCGATCTTTTTTTCTGCAGCAATGAGAAACTGCGGATATATACGGCGTTCTTGCGGTACATAACTCGCAAGTGAAAAGGTTCCGTGGCCGTTGTTCGCAGAGCCTTCGACGTGTCAGTACCGGGAACACGTGGACCGCTTCTTGCCCATCATCGATCGGCTGGGCCACGCGTTCAGCCTGGCCGAGTGTCAGCGTCAGTGCGACCTGGAACGACTCTTCAGTTGCCGCGCCGTCAACTTCGAGACGGTGCACCGGGACTGCGCCTTGAGCAGCGAAGACGCCCAGAGCACACCGCTGGGAGCGACGGCGCTCGTTCACCGGCGCTACTCTGTCTACAGCGAAAAGGGCACCTGCGAACAAGGTTTGATTATTACGCGGTAGCATATTAGCTCCATTGTGTCGAAAAGCTGTCGCTGTAATCTGGCATCGCGCTAACAGTCACCAAAAGTGTTGGAAAAATTCCTGGTTTGTCGACATGGTCATGATGACCTTTTCGACCAGGTGATGACCTTGTGACAAGGTCATGATGACCTTGTCACAACAACATGCCCTCGCGCAGGGATTTCAAATGCCCTATTTTCAAATAAAGCTAACGAACATGATGGTGGTCCAGACTAATCTAGATTTGGCAAGCAATTGTAATGCGGATTTTTAGGACATAAGTACAATTAATAAAATAATTAATTTTGCCACATTAGAGTTTGGAACCGGGCCCTCTGCATTCCGGGCGGGCAAAGAACGCATAGATCATAATCGAAGGGTCGCTAATTGGCACCACTGACCCGGAAGCGAAAACTACACATTTGGCCTTAGTTTCATTGCTTCTGTGTTGGCATCTATAAACACTAATGGGAAGTTCCTAACCCCTAACTAGACAACCAGAATATATATCCTGCATTTTCGAGGGAAACATATTGGGATCGATGGAGACGTGTAGGGGTCACCAGATAGAACATTACAAGACTTAAAGGAAAAAGAATAACGGTGTAAACGCTTGAAGAGCATCAAATTCTGTCGTATTACCAGTACAGAATGCAGTTCAAATGTCTTGTGAATATTTATTTTATGGGTACATTTCTTAAGAACATTTATGCGAAAAGTTTTACATTGACTTCGACATTAGTTTTGGCACCATTTGAAAGTTGTTAGGCGATGATTGCCAGTGAAGGCATTAAAAAGCATTCCTTGCGTAAAAGCGCCCCCTTCGCTGTTGTAAGAACTCTGGGCTTCGGTCATGACGGTTCCCGTGGTGTCGACAATGCCGCAAACGTATAGACGTTGCTGCAGTTTATCAGGTATTATTCTCATTCATATATAGAGGGGATCATTTCAGAAGGGAGCTGCTCGCGTTACAATGCTTTACAATAATTTTTTTTTTTTGTTGTAAAAAGCTTAGGAAAACGCAGGAGCGTAGCTGGACCATTAGTTGCTTTACCGTCGTTAGCTGTCACTCCTGTTTCATGGCAAGTAACCCGCACTACTGGATATATTTACTAGCGTTCTTTGGCGGTGAAAAATCTATCAGGTTCAGACTTTTCCCGACCTTACGTTGTGATGCGCTGCCAAGGCGCTTGTATGTAAGTCACGAAAACACGGAGCGTCACCCCAAAGTGCTTTCGCATCTGGTTCTACTTCGCTGGATTACTTTCCGCCTCCCTTTTGCTTATTGAGAAGGTAAGCGCATTGATTGTTTTATTTTTTTACATGCAATAAGAGCATAATGCGACCGCACTGTAGGCGATTCCTATTCGTGTACAGTTGGGAATCGTTAATGCGACTATCAATAATGTGGTCAACCTGAAATAAAGAAATTTTCTTATATGGACCACAATTTTTAAATGCATTTTTAATATTTAAACTCAATTTCTGGACAACGAATAATGCGAATATACAGAAAGCCAATTAGAACCTATGTATTTTTGTCGCATTATTATGAGCATTGAAGGCAAGATCTCCACTGACTCAGCCATATATTTAATTCCTTGTACGTTGGGTTCAACTTGTAGAATTCAATTAAATATAGTAAGTGGCGTACGTGATGAGAATTTTCGTTCATGGTTTCATTACTTACAACACTAAGTTGCTGAGTCGGCGCAACTTACTATTTTATGTATTGCATGAATGGCTGGTTAGAAAACTTACTCTGCAGCTTGCTCAAAGTGGAAAGTTTGATTCACTTTCAGTTGGCTGAATTCTGATGTCATGAGTGTGAACAGTTTTAGCGGTTACTTTTTATCCATGTTGCACCATTGAGTTTTCATAACGTACCAGACATGTCAGGTCGCACCACATTATTTCAATCACAGTAGTGCCCGACGTAGTGGGTTGCGGATTCAAAATCTGTCTAATTTAATTTTCTATGGCCACCACTATGCCGAAAGCAGACCCCAATCCTAGTAACTTTTTTATTTTTTTTTCTTCCGTACACGATTCGTTATAACGAACGACTCGCTTTATACACAGTTTTGATTCGGAACAAGAGTGTCGTTATTAAGGCGACATAACTGTATTGTCGCAGTGAGCGTGCAGTGCAACCAGCAAGACATGCTTCTGGCGATGAACTTCGACACTCCCTTCCACGGGCGGGTCTACGCCAAGGGGAACCCGGCGCAGTGCTTCGTCGTGGGCAACGGCCAGAACACGCTCCAGTTCGCCGTCTCACTCGGATCGCGCTGCGGAACATTGCAGGAGGTGAGCCCCTATATATCCTGCGTCGCCTCATAGATTCAAGTGTCGCAGCAAAGTAAAAGAAAGTTTTTAAAGCTCCAAGAGCAAGTGTTTTATCGTGACAGCGCTAAAGGCCCCGTTATCCACAAGCTCCAGAGTCGGCATTGTGAAGGAAGATGGCAGGCATGCCTCTTGCTGCAGTTGACAAAAAAGATCGCCGGCGCTGATTCAGTGCAAGGGACCACATGACGTAGCCGAGCTGTGAAGAGCTACCAGATCGGGTGATATCCTCTAAGACGCGAGGGTGGGATGGAAATCGAATCGACAGGGACACTCGTATTCGAGTCAGTCCCTGTACGCCAGGCCACGCTCCGCCGAGGTGGCGCAGTGGTTGCGGCGCTCGACTACTGTTCCCAAGGTCGCGGGATCGAATCCCGGCCTCGATGGCAGCTTTTCGATGGAGGCGAAAAGCAAGGTGCCCGTGTGCTGTGCAATGTCAGTGCCGGTTAAAGAACCCCAGGTGGTCCAAATTTCCAGAGTCCTCCACTACGGCGTCTCTCATAGCCTGAGTTGCTTTGGGACGTTAAACCCCACAAACCAAACCAAACCAAGCCAGGACACGCAGGCGCGTTCGTACGGCTTACTTAAAGCGGGGTTCTACACCAAGGGTGTGTCGTCTTCCAAATCATGTGATAGCTTAAAGCTGTGTCCTGATGCGTATCTGTCAGGCAATACTGGTGACAATACTATGAATGAGTGGTTAAGTAAGCAGCCTACTGCACGCACTCGAACCGTGATCCGGTATGGGAGCGTGGATGGGAGCCATTCACGCTGCATCGAATTAACCTTAACGATACTCCTAATTTCTTATGCTTCTTCTTTAATGCCATTCAAATCGCAACGAGAGCAAGAAGAGTTTATTTGGTGGTTAGAGTTACAGGGAACCGATGTGCACAGTGTCGTGCCCAGTTTTTTGTATTGCTTTATCTGTAACGCATATTTTAGTGTTGAGCCTAAATTAGCTGATCCGCCTCAAAGTGCACACGCTAAAGTAAGTCGCACTTCGAGATTAGAATTAAACTGACTGCTGGTCATATCAGGATGGAAGGTAACGAGCTGACAGCTCAGCTGTCCTGCGAAACTTTACACGGATCTTCTGGCCGTACCCGTTATCAAGGCTGAATACATTTCGCTATCGGAAATGCGTCAACTTACAGTGCTCTAAATTCGAGAAAATAGTCACTTTGTTATATGACCCCAGCCTCAACTGTCCTTCCCTAACGCGCAATTCAGCATAACATTTTCTGCATATGGGGATCGGCTACATCTGCACCCTCATGGAGTCACACCGTCATGTAACAACTGCCCAGAATACTGTGCCAAACTGTCCCACTTGTTTCCATGATGCCCATGAGTCATACACGATGTCAGTGCATGTTAAAGAATCCCAGGTGGTGGAAATTTCCGGAGTCCTTCACTAGGGCGTCTCTCATAGCCTGAGTCGCTTTGGGAGGTTAAACCCCACAAATTAAACCAAACCATGAGCCATACAATCGCCCCGTTAACGCTGCCAACTGTAACGTTTGTGGAGCGAGTATATATTGCCACAAACCAGCTGTCTACCCTCGCCCAGCAAGTTAGACTATAAAACTTACCTAAATTAACTTATCTGCTTAATCTGGCCATTACATTCCACTGTACAGGTCCGAATGGAGGGATGGGTCTCTTCCTAATATTCACAAGTTTGTCCTCAGTTTCAGATATCCTTCACAAATATGAGCACATTTAGAACCACTGAGAACAAGCATTTGTAATAAACGATAGCTTATTGGAAAATAAATCGATTATAGAGTCAAAAAATACGTTGGGTTTGTGCTATTTCGTCTCCGACAAAACGAGCTGTGGTAGTCGCATCGCGCGGATGGAGTGTAGGAGGAGGCACTGTGACTTGCGCCCTGGTGTCGAAAAAAATTAGTTGTGGTTTAACTCTGGTTAAACCTAGTTGAATTGCGATAGCAACGGCAAAAGCTTGTTTTGCCTGCTACATTATTCCTCTATCACGCCGTATCAGTGTATGGTGCTACATTACTGGGCACACTTAAGCTCATCCTTTAGGAGTATGACACGAGAGCGCAAGCTACCAGCTCACATATAAATGAGAAGGGTTCAATGCTGCTGAACTTGATGTGGAGCGAAAGCAATAGCAGCGGATGACCGAGCATTCTTCTTCACGGGCTACACGGATATGTGCCGACTCTGCAGGGCCAAATGCATCAGTGGCAGACCCAGTCAGCACACTCTATAGATCCAATATTGGGAGAGTGTTGACAATGCCAGGCCTTATATAGGAGCAGCAGATTGCTTCGTGCTTCCTGGTAAAGCGCGGCGCGTGCATGAGGGGTACAGCGTCGAATGAGGCGCGTGCATGAGGGGTACACGGTCAGTGATCAAGCAAAGCGCGAATACTGGTCACGTTGTTCTCGCTGATGGCGCACCAGCTGTAGTGCTTCTCTCACAAGCTTTATTGCCGCAAGCTTACAACTTGGTAAAAGATTCGAGACGAGGAACGCAAGCTACCACAACTTCCCGTGAACGCGTGAATAACGATTACTAGTACTGTCGGCAGCAGCTGTCTCGGTGAAGGGCACATGACTGCATAGACAGCTTGAGAAGAGCGCCGTCATGAGGGAGCTTTGAAGATACGGGCGAGCAAATGGGCAAAGGGACATTTCTTTAAAAAGAAATAAGCGCCACTAGAGTATAAAAGTTTGCCTGGAATATGTGAAGTAATACGAACTTCAGATACAACCAATGAAGAGAATGCCACTGTCAGAGTCATTATAAGTAAGCTCGATTTTATTGAGTTAAATCCAGAGGTTTTTGAGTTGGTACAGTATAGATCAATAGAAGAATCTATCCCATTATGCGCATTTTATTTTCGTATATGGATATGAAATGGCCCGCCGCGCGTCAACTGAAGGTTAATTGACTGAATTCAAATTCGTCTTGAAAATCTCCTTGATATATAAATGGCAGGGGGTTGTGGAGAGCGAGGAGGTGCACATCGAAACATTAATATGTTTGAGGAACAATATCATGTCGAAGTATATTGTATGCTATCTTAGTGGCGAATGCAAGAAATATCGCATGTAGAATGTATAGATATTTTAATTTCAGTCCCCTCAAGTATGAATATCCTTCATCGCGTTCAACAATAGTACCGCAGTGCAGATACGTGCAAACATCCGAGTTCGTACTTTCTTCTAACAACTCTCTTAATGAACGCACTGCAGTTCATTGTATCGCAGAGGCTGGTCATGACCCGGACGGAAAAAAACTGCAGAAACGTTTTTCTTTGTTACGGCAGAATTTTTCTGCAATTCTAACAGTTCCCCTCTTTAAGTGACATCAGATGTTTTGTAGTCACGACAGAAAAGTACTAAAGTCTGCACAAAAGCGCTACAGAAAAGGCTCCGGTACTACAAAGAAGTACTACAGCAGTACAGAACATTTTGACGTTTACGACACAACTGCAGAATGTTCTGTCGTATTTGAAATGGTTCTGTAGCTTTTTTTTCGACTGGGAAATACCGAATATTTTTTTCAATAACAGCAGTGTTTTGCAAGAAGATTCGCCGCTAATTTCGGTCAATGATGTGCGTGTTTATGGCGGTGCAAAGGAAAAAAAAATACGTGGTCTGAATGTTTCACTAACTCCATGCTTCCAGCACGTTGCACTTTCACCGAAAGAGGAGTGTTTCTTTTCTACCGGTATGCGCAGGGGGATGGTCGCTACGCCAACGAGGTTGTTGTCCAGCAGCACCCCATCATCATGACCGACACAGACCGCAATATTCGCGTCGTGTGCTCCTTCGAAGCTGGTGACAGAACAGTCACTCTTGGCTCCAGCTTCGCCCGAAATGGGGCCTACAGCGGAGGACTGGATGTCACGTAAGTCACGTGGCAAGAGAAATTGTACTAATGAGGGGCGTTTTGCACCCAACACTCAGTTAGGGAAGTTTACTGCGGTTGGCTTCGCAGTCGTCGGCCGTCGTAAATTGGGGCAATCGTAGCCAAAACCTCTTAGACATGAACGCTCCTGGATCACGTGATCATGAGATCTCAGACAAATGAGTAGAGATTACCGCTGTGCTCACGTGTCGGCCGATCCTAAAGTATCACTGATGATCACGCGAATGAGTCTGAGGGCAGTGGGTTCGCCTACTGTTGATCTTGCTCACAGGGCTAGAGAATGACATTTATAACATAGAGTGCCACATTTGATCTGGCGCGTTGGTTGGAACATTTCTGGAGGAGTTTAACGTCTACTTAGGAAGGACAGGCAATCGTGAATTCGAGGGCCTGTTGTACTAGTTGAAAAGCCTCGACATCACTGGAGCCACTGATTCGAACCCAGCACCTTCCGTATGCGTGCACGATGCTGTGCCACTAGGCGATCACTGATAAGAGGTTGGGAGAGGGCGTGCTTTGAAGAGGACAGGAAATGAAAGAAAATGGGGTAGGGGGTGAGGGGGGGGGGGGGTTAGGCGGCGTGATACGACTGGTATTTCATTTCTTTCTTCCTCACCGATCGTAAAGTACGGAACTTTGCCCGGCAGTATTTGAGCGTGATCAACTATGCAGGTCTTTCTTACTGCCAGTGTAACTGGGCCCATCAAAAATTACCATAATTAGAAAACACACACCGGGTGAGCTGGAACCAATTGTGAACCATGCGGCTCTTGTAAACTACGCTAAAGTAAAATAATAATTAGTGTTGACAATCATTGTGGGCACCCATCAAAAACCTTTTGCAGGAGTTCACATTTGCTTTAATCGGGCTCGGTAAAAGGATTATTTCCTGCCGGTAAGAAACAAGAGGCATATGCTTTCCAGCTCTCGCGTTTGTTCAGAGTTCGCTTCAGCTGCGCGTCCCATTACCATACAATTTGCTCAATAATTTTACGCGATAGCGTATAGGGCTCGTTCATCAGGAAAGCCGTCGCCATACCCTAGTTTGAGAGGAGGGCTTCAAGGACAAGTCGAAAACGTATCAGAAAAGGAAACATTCGAGGACACTTTGGCAACTAAAGTGATGAAAGGCGAAAGCCTGAGTGCTGCATTCTGCTATGCGACAATTGAGCATGTAGCGATGATTGCTGCTACGAGTAAAGCCTGCGACTACTCTTGCACATTCTGCGAGTGCATTTATTCAGTGAATTATGCTTGGCAGCGACGAGATCGCGCGCTCCTTGTATATTCGCAGTTGTTCTATGTTTACTGTTGTGTGGTTTATTTTACCGGGTGCGCGGTATTAATTAAATAATTACGGAACGCTCACTAATTATTAAATAATGTGTCACATTTGGTAATTTGTAATTATAATGATTAGTAATAAATAAATCCGTTATTCATTACTTAGTAATTGATCATAGATTGGCATATTGGGGCTCTGTGATTGGTCGAAACCTCCATGACGTCATGCCATCTCGACCAATCAGAGCCGCCGCAGGGTGACACTTTTGCTGACGACAACGATGAGGCAATAAAGGCTTTCGCATTAAAAGATGCAAATGAATTCATATCAAAATTGCCACGCAACCGTTATTTGCGCAGCGTTCAACGTGGTGTCATACCATTTCGCTTCCAATTCAACATGCACCTGCTAGTCAGGTTGGAGGATAGTTTGCGACAAGGATTCGAACCGACGAGTGTACCTTCAACTGTACGTCGTTATTTGCAAATGCAAGAGGCGACACACTCCACCTTTCTCTCCCCCAAAACTTAAGTTTCGAAATAAGAAGGCTGTTTAAAGGCGCTCTCAGTTCTATCTTTAAGGCGATGCTTGGGCGTCCTCCTATTCATTTTTTGTGTTTGCTTTGATTTAGATCAGAGAACAGTGCTTAAACATACACGCAAAAGTATTTTATCATTCGTTTCTTTTTTTTTCTCCTTGCATTCTTCTAACCAAGTTCAACGCTTTACCCGTAGCACTCGCCACCAGCCGACCATCACGTCTGTCGTAACGAACACTGCTCCCCCGCCAAACGTCGTCATGAGGATCCTGGACCCGAGCGGTCGCGACGCAGGAGTGGTCGGCCTCGGAGATGAACTCACGCTCAGGATCGAGATCCAAGAACCAGGCAGTGAGATTTATATGTGTTTTTAACCGTAAGCTGTACTTCAGTTATTTGACCAGAGTTTGTTTGCAATGGGCGAGTCGGTAAAGAGTAGCAAGGTAATCCCCATCACCATTATTGCAGTCTGCACTTGTTACATCGATGATAATTTAATCGCTATTTCCCTGTGCTAATAAATTTCTGCCCTTCTGCCAGAACTAATACGGGGGCGACCGATTCTATGAACACGATGCCGAACTCCCATTCTATGAACACGATGTCGAACTCCCAAGCGAAATAATGCAAAGGCTGATCATGTGCATTGTTCAAGGACTGAAAAAAAAAAAAGAATGTTAGCAGTAGCTAACTGCGGTTAAGGCAAGTTTGATGAGTGGTAGATTTGTTTTGCTTCGTTTCGCTAATATCAAGCCTTCAGCTAACGTCATCGACATTTTATCATGAGATCTCTGATGTTATTGAGTATCAATCACCGTTCAGGGTCAGAGGTAGGTAGTCATGGTGAAGTGGTCAGGCAGTCAATGGTCCATGTACCAGCACACCAACAGCATAGTACAATGGATGAGACTCCTCTAGAGAGGCTAAATCGCAGTTTGAGTATGGCTCAGATTTAAGGTTTTTCGGACGGAGCAAAGCTGTACCGTGAGCAGTGAAGCCATCGGTCTGAAAAAACACGTCAAAATGGCGCCTACATTTACATTCTCACCCTCTGTTTCCCATTTCAGGTGCATTCGCCATTTTTGCCCGGAACCTTTATGCCAGGAGCTCCAACGGGGAATCATTATTCCTCATCGACAGTTTAGGGTGAGGTCAATTAATTGTTTTTCTTGTTTTCATTTATGAGAGCCTAGCATCGTACGAGGTTTTGTCTACTTTTCATAATAGTTCTGAGAATGTAGAAAGGCGTACGCTGTGATTCCGCCCGTTATGCAGGTGTCCCGTGGATCCGAGCATATTTCCAGCTCTGCGACCTGACTATAGACTTCCGGGAGCCCTTTCTGCGAACTTCAAGGCGTTTCGATTTCCGTCCTCTGGAATGGTTAACTTTGAGGTTCAAATACGGTTCTGCCAAGACAGATGTGACCCGGTAAGAACAGATTATATATTGTGTTTATTTTGTATTATGTTTATTCTGGATTTTGTTATACTGTAGTTACATTTCTTATTGTACAGCTGTTTACTTGGTAGTCCTGATACGAACCTAAGAACAGTAGGGGAATAAAGTATGCATTTGTTATCAGTGCACACATTGAATCTGCTCGTGAAAAATGGCGTGCTTAATATAACATGCTCTGCGCATTGGATTGAGCGACTGAGGTTCTCTTTGCATGTTTGAGAAAGACTGCGAACTCGTCTAATAAAAAAAAAACAAAAACAAACAAACAAACAAAAATGTCAATAAATTTGATATTCTAAATTCCGAAGCATTATATTTGTCTTAATCTTGATAACAGTCCGCATAATGCCATTAACTACTGGATATTCCTACGGACCTAGGCGTTTCTATTCGGTAAATATTGTGTATATGAACAATTTGTTCTTCTTATAGATATATCTCCTAATGCAGAATAAATTTGGTATATAGGAAAAGATAAATTTTGAAATTATTCATAAGAGTCCAGCCTAGCTAACGCAGCCATACGGCTATACACGAAAGCTATGCAGCTTTCGTAAAACTTTACAGTTTTGCAGTTGGAGGAAACTTCGTCTTGTGCGAGGATTGAATATGCGTGGCCGCAGCCTGTTCAATCACTCTGCGAGCAAAGCTGTAACCAGCACGACCAGCGGATGGCACGCTGAATCTAAATTTCTCAAAAATCGAGGTGTAAACGATGTTAGCTCAGAAGCTCAGTGTTTCACTGATACCTCATCAGGTTTTCTCTTTAAGCTCATGTCTGCGCTTATATGCATGCTATTGTGTAAATGCATCCTTATTCTACATTCACTTCATATTCGCATCATCATCATCATCCTGACTATACCCACTGCAGGGCGAAGGCATCTCCCATATTTTTCGTATTAACCCGGTTCTGTGCTAGCTGCATCCACTTGACCCTGCGAACTTAACATCATCAGCCCACCTATCTTGCTACGCTTTCCTTCCCTTGAAATCCAGTTTGTTACCCTAAGCGATCATCGGTTATCCTCTCTTCGCACTACATGTCCTGCCCATGCCCATTTTTTCTTCTTAATTCGCATACGCGTCTTCTCAAAGGCTGCATTTATAGGAGCATAGTGCACTCCTTTCTTATGTTAAATTAGGGTCTTCATCCTTGATGAAAGTGGCTGTTCTTGGCTGTTCTTGAAAAAGTTGAATTCACAGATTACAACCAATGTTTACTATTTAATTAGCAGACAAGGTTACGAAAACGAGCCGCTCGCTATTAGGTATGCATTCAGGAAGACGCCACTTACCGAAACCATCAAAAGTGCAAAGGAATATTGTTGCTGTCTTCTTATGAATTGTGACGTGTATCAACAGAAAGTCCCTAGTGAAATCCTTTTGGCTTAAATATGATTATTTGGTAAGCAGAAGATATAACAACCGTATGCCACCGATAGGACCCAAATTAATGACAAACGAATTTCGTGTCCGGTGCTAAATGAGCGATCTGTCCAGTTATATAACCTCTATGCACATAGGTTCATGTAAGGTATTCTTGAGACTTTAGAGGGCTCACTATCGCCATCCTCGTCAACAACGGGGGACATAGAAAGTCACGTGTCAGCGCGAGCTTCGCGTTGTGCAGTATTGAACTTATTAGGGCGGCACTCGTGCGGTAATTTGGAATTCTAGCCGATTACCGCACGATGTAATGCAGTCGGCAGTGGCGATTGGTAATTTACGGCATTATATTGTCACGTAGCCGTTTAGGCCCGTAACCAGAAGGTTGGGTTTTAACGGGGGGTTGAGCTAGCAGGCGCAGAAGAGCAGGTTCGGAGCACCGAGAGACGGCAGCTAACTTCAGCTTCTTCTCGAACGCCACGGGGCCACTTCTTCGAGTCCGCGCACGAGACTCTCGATGAGCAGCCGCCTAGCGGCTGCTGTTGCACACGCTACATTATTATTATTATTATTATTATTATTATTATTATTATTATTATTATCATTATTTATTTGCAGGTGCGCTGCCAAAGTGGCACGGAATCGTTCGGCCGCAGAAGGCGGGAGGTGTCACGGCCGCGGGCTCTATTCGTATTCAGGAACAGAACCAGACCCATTTTTCTGACCGCACACAGACCGACGATCGTCATCCGGCCTTACTCCGTGCGAACAACCACGACAGCGACGTCAACAACAACCGAAGAGCAAGCCACAACTACTGCCGAGCCTCCAGCGACCACGACTTCGGTTCCCACAGAGAGCCCAGCACTAGCTGCTGAAAGTGGCATCGAAAACGTCACTGACACAAGCGAGGCACCAAATACAACTAACGAGGATGTTACAATTACTCCTGTTCTCGCGGAAAGCACAGGAGACTCTAGAAACGGTGAGGAAACTACGGAAGGGATGCACTGGAACTCTACTGTCACTGAAGAAGCGACTGAGGGAACGGTGACGCCGGCTCTGACTCCATTTCCAGACACAAACGAAACGGCGCAGTTTGATTCCGAAGAAGATGACGGGGAAGAAGGAGAACCACCTTTAATGTTCCGCAAACAGGAAATGTACCTACCCGAAGAAACGAACACAACGGGCACGGAACAGCGGCCTCCGACGGACGGCGACAGAATCGAGCAAGTATCTTCGGCCGTTGTGTTCCGTAACCCCGACCCACCTAGCCCGCAACATCACGTGGCTGCCCTTCCCTTCCAGCAAGCCACCGCAGTTCCTTTTGATTTGACGTCACAGCCATACGGCGGCTACGGACTGGGATACGGCCGGCATTACGGCTCAGCTCGCGACGCTCACGGCTCGTATGGGCACGGCTACGAACAACCACGGTATATGTCCTCCGAGGACAGGAGAGAAGGCAAACTGTCTCAACCTAGCCACACGCTTCCGTACGGTCGCACTTGGAGAGAAAGGCCGTACGGCCCACCGCAAAGACCTGTAGTCGACCCGGGGTGGTACAACTACGAACACCCTCGATCAGACCCCAGCTCGGTCCGTAATGAGCACGAGGAACTTTCGAGGAAAGACGGGGGACCTCGTTACGAGGCAGGTCATCAGCAAGCCGAGCAGCGGATGGACCGTTCGAATGAATCGGTTAACCACATTAACCGAAATGAACATCCTTCCACTGACAAGCAGCGGCCCGATTCAGGGTCTTCGCATGGCATTCGGGAAAACATTGGTGGGTCTGCTTTCGGAAGGGAGCGCGGAGCGTCGGTCGTCAACGGATATCCTGAGGACGTCAAAAGGCGCTGGCCACCGCAAGAAGGCCAGGGCGGCGCCTCGAATTTCGCCGCCAATGAAACGATAGCCACGGTCGATTTCAGCGTTGGCAACGCCGTAGCCGCTGACAACGCTTTGCAGCCGGCGCAGGGGCCCACGAATTCCACGGGTGGCCATTTCGTACAAGAGACGCGAGGAAGAGGAGGAGCTGCTGACGTGGGCGGCGGAGGGTACGCCGCTTCGGTGATGCAGGAGATCGTCGCGACGACCGAGAAGCCGTACCCCGAAGAAGTGCCGCTCTCTCTGGCCATTATGGTTGGCGAAGACAGCGCCCTGAAGCCCGACAACGGCTGGGCGAGGAACGCCGCTAACGTCGGTGGCTACCAGCCGCCGCGGAGCAGAAAACGAGGTGAGGAAGTCGTCCGATTTATATAGTGTTTATGCGCGCGCCACTGTCCCTTCTCCGTTGTGTCAGAGAGCGTAATGAAGACGAATTCCGCGCGTGCCGTGGTGGTCGCCTCTCTTTCCCTTTCTCGGATGGCTGGGGACGGCTAGCGTGCGCGGCCGGTACAAAAGGACGAGCATTAGGCCGTATAGAAAGCGGCCGTTCCCCGGTCTGCGACTCTACTGTCCCCGTGTGGACAAAGGGATCCCCGAGGCGACTGCGATCCGTCTTATTCCGGCCGCATTACCGTCTCTGGCTGCCAGGGTCTTTGTGTGCTAGCTGGCGCCGTTGCGAGCCATCTTTTGTCGGCTCGTGTGAGGAGTAAGGTCCGTCGTGCAAACACCTGATGGCAGCTAGTCTTATATTGCCGCAGGCTGCGAGGAAATTAGGGTACCGCGCTTGCGGACGCGTCAGCGCCGCAGTCTGTTCTGTCTTGTAATGTTGTATTCTAATATGACGAGTTTCGGCCCAAACTGGCTCCACCGTCTCCTCAGCTTTGACTTCGAATAAAAGTGAAGAAAGAAATGCCTCCCTCATATGTCCATGAAGTAATGTACTCTTGCGTCAAAGAAACTTTCCATCCCCGATATCGGAAAGGCGCTTGGAAAGTTAAAGGAATTATTTTGGCCCGTAGATGCTGTGAGTACATTAAAGCTCAGTAAAAAAGCATTCCTATTTTAAAATTATTATCTGAAAAAAAAAGTAAAAAAATCACATCCTCTATATGCGTAGAGTATAGATTTGAATGGGCTTTTATCTTAGGTCCTTTGCTTATGGGCACTTAAGCGAGTACTGAGGAAGGATCGCCTCTCAGTGTAACATAATTACTATCAAGTCCAGTCGCTAAAGTGAGTGACATGCATAGTTAGTGACCCCGTTTTGTACTGTTACAGACTGGTATATTAACGAGAAGAATAATAAACAAAACATTCTCAAAAGGCAACGATAAAAATAAAATTCACATATTTTTACCCTACTTAAATTACTATTGACGAGGATATTTCTGTCTGCTCTTCACCGACGCCTGAACAAGTGGCGTTCTATACCTGAATGCCGGTTCTCCATCCAGGTTTTCGGATCCCGTGCATTATCGTGGTTCTGAGAAATTATATTAGCAAAACAGTGATTGGAACACGGTGTAAAATGTTGTTTGCGCGGATGTTTCGCAGGTTTTATGTAAGGAAAAATACTTTGAAAGTAATGCATGTAGCAGGAGCTTTATGTGGAAGCTGCTTGCGTAGCTTGAAGATTAGAAGACCTGAAATTCACTAGTTCTCGATAAAGCATGAAAGCTTTAAATGTAATTTCCTGCTTTATGAAGGCTAGATGGATTCATATACGCAAGAACTATTTACACGAATTTACGCGGGAGGTCTTTACATTTATATTTACTGGAAGGTGAACCAAGAAGAAGACTGGGTCAGTTGACATAAGGCTTGTCAGGGTGCTATTTTTTTTTCTTTAACGCTGTCTGCTCTTCAATATTTGACCACCACTACTGTGATCTTTTTGCCGTCAACTTTATTTGAAAACCGCTACTGTGATCTTTTTGCTATCAACTTAATTCTTCATATTTGTTTACGACCTTACCTTCGTTACGACAATGAAGTTAATAAAGAAAAACAGCTAAAATATACTGATCACGTTTCTCCGTCGCTTATTGTGCAACGCTAGAATTTATTAATTTTTTAATTATTCTCGTGTAAGGTAGGTGATAGTGTTTTGCCAGAAATTGTTTTATTTTTGGCCCCATCTTATACAGCGCATTTTAAAATTTCATAAAACATACTACACCTCTGTATTCGCGACCTCAAAACTGCATTTTTTAGCGTTCTTGCCTGCTGACATCCTGATCAAAGGCGAAAGTTTTACTGCACTTTATTTAGAAATTTATCAGACGAGCATTTTTAAAAGTCCGTGTACCATGTTCTGAGAAACTATGAGGTGTTAGCTAAAATATTTTACATAAAGGTCAATCAAGTTTTTTTTATATATAGATTTTGCTAAAATGCAGTGTCGTAGTCAATTTGTATCTTTGAGATAAAAAAAAATTCATTGATGAATATGCAGTTTTGTTGTATTGAAGAGAAAGGATAACTGTAAATCTTTATTACACTTAAAATTCATAATCCTAGTCGTGCGTGTGTAGCAGAGGCATTTGGACTTGTTTACAATATGTCAAGGTTCGTAAGCGATAAAGGGCAGTGCTATGTGAAATTTCAGCAGTTTTTGAGCACTAATACAAGCTTTGTCTATTAAGAAGTTTGCCAACAAATTTCATTATCCCAATAGTCAGGTTTGGGTTTCGCATACAGAAGGCTGCTAAGTGGTCTAGCAATATCAAGTAAACTAATGCTTGACGCTTGTACGATGTTTTCTTTTTTCGTCCCTGCTTGTGGCGCTCTACACATGGCTAATGACTTGTTGGAGTAACAGAATAAATTGCTTGTTAATGAAAACGTGTCATTTGGCAGCCAGGAGTCGGGTGCGGAGAAATTTGCTCGGACACCACCGGTGAACCAATAGAGCAATTTTTAAAGGCCTGTAAGAGAAGTATTCACCCTGCATCGTAGCGATCCGTTTGATTACAAAATTATAACGACTGTTTAAACCAGTCCTGCAACTCACCCTTGCGTTTCTCTTCGTTTTTTTTTTTTTATGTATCTACATTTTTTCACTCTGCTTGCGCACGAAACGTTAGCCTTTCGATTTCTCAATGCCTTCGCGCCCTTACACAATGTCCACTGGTTGTCTGCAGAGCCTCCTATTACGCCTCGAGTCACGGAGGAAGAGCCAGCCTGCGATCCGCAGAACACTATCATCATCACCGCCCTCGTCGTATCCGCCGTCCACGTGGGTCTCATGCTGGGCGGCTTCTTCTGCTTTCGGTGGCAGCGGCGCTCCATGAAGCGAAAGCAGCTCATCGCGTCTGTCATGGGCGACTTCCGGTTGCCCTCGGCAGGCGTCACTTCCGGCGTACCGCCGCAGCTTCCGCCGCCCACGGTGATGACGACGTCAGCCTCGGGTCGCAGCCACTACCAGCATGCCCCAACGACACGGATGACTAGTGGCGGTCCCATGGTGTACGGCAAAGCAGACACCTCATTCCGACAGATGTATAGCGACTTCGAAACGCCGCCATGAAGCGGCGCGTACGTTCATCTCGCTCTTCTCGACCTTAAGACGCTCATGAATGCACCAAGTTGCATTGTCGCCAGCCGCACGGCAAAAGGGTTGTCGCTATGTGCATCCTAGCTTCTTTTGTTGTTATTTGTTGTCAGCGCTGTGGGGTTTACGCAAGTAATGCTCGTCCTTATCGTTTAACACCAGGTTCTTTCCAATTTTTGCTGCCTACGATGAATAGAAATGGGTTTGAACCAAGTGTTTACCACAAAAGCCATTTCCCTGAAATGGTTGCTATCCCAGTCGGAAAAAAAACTACAGAAATGTTTTTGTTGTTACGACAGAATTTCTGTGCGGTTTTTGACGGGAAACCTGTTGTGACAACAGAACGTTCTGTGGTAACATCTGAAATTTCTGAGGTTACAACAGAAAAGTGCTACAGAACTACAGACAACAAAATTATACTACAGAAAAACTACAGAGCTACAGAAAAGTGCTACAGAACTATAGGAAAATCTGACGTTTACGACACGGTTGTGTTTTTTTTTTTCGACTGGGATCTAGTAGAAACTAGAGCAGATATGAAAATAGTTGATATATTCTTAAATGAGGGACGGTCCGAAACATCCGCTTTTACGTATCTTTTTGCCTGTACTCATGCCATGTGTACGATACAGATGAGGGTATTAGAAATAGCGGCAGTAGCGTCTTTTAAATGATTGTTGTTGCAGACATAGCTGCATGCTTGTCATCCAAGACTTATAGATGTGTTTAAAGACAAAAATGATTTAAGGCGAGCAACCAGTACGAACGCAGCCCGGATCTGATGTCTCAGTGGTGTTACTCTGTCGAGTGCAACTCATGCTGAAAAGAAGCCGCTGTAAAATTATTTTGTGGACCTAAAAGATAACTAATGTTCGAAGAATGAGTTTCTAAGCGCACAAGACCCTTTACGTGAAAAACTCTGGGGCTGTAGGTGGCAATGTACATGAGAAAATATACGTCAGGAACAAGAGGGTAGGACTTATTCGGGGCACATTTTCTCGGAGACACGCAGATGTTATAGATTTAGAAACTTAAATTAGAGTGCCTTATTTTACATCCAAACCTCTACGAAGTATTTGCCCAAGCAAAGCATGAAAACAACCGACTTACAAACACACGGTCTCTGCTGTATTTTCAAACGAAGAGATATTTTCCTATATACCACCTGATTGAGAAAATAAATGAAACTATACGCAAAGGCGTTTGATTGTTTATATCTTAGCATTAACTGGGCTTTAAGAGACAAGAGAAGTCAAGAGTAACCGAAACTAGCAGAGACCATATTAATTTGAGAATAATTGGAAAGGCCTATTCCATGAGCGTGGTAACGCTGATGACGGTGGTAGGATTCACTCAGACAAGCTGATGAAACGAAGTTCACCTCCTAACCACGCTTACTATCGCTTTAGGGCAGCTGGAAAATTGATTTATGGTGGAAGCTATGGTAGATTGTCTGACACAGGCTGTCGTACGAGCACTGAAGAAGGGTAGAGGAGGCAGTTCGCAAGGCGAGCCAACATTTCGACAAGTGGACTTGTCTAAGGGATAACCTCAGTTCACAAGCTAATGCCAGCGTTTCGATAAATGGACTTGTCTGCGTCTGGGCCCAGACGCAGACAAGTCCATTTATCGAAACGTTGGATTAGCTTTCGAACTGAGGTTCTCCTTTAACCCTTCTTCAGTACTCTTTCATACTGTGTAGTCATGTTCTTTCTCTTGTTGTACCCTTAACCTTATTAATTCTACATATATACGCGACGAACAGTCAGGCTCGCGCATGGAGCTAAAGAATAAATCTACTAACTTAAGTTTACGGAGGTAATCTCTGATATTTGCAAGCTGGACATGAATTGTACATAAACGTGGTTACTTGGGAATGTGTTTTTAATCGCAAGAGAACCGATGTATATTTCACATTTCGCCTATACACCACCCATGTCTCATATATCTCTAGTTAGTGCAGGTAGGACTTTTTTTTTTTGTAAAAATTATAATATCTAAATTGCACTTTGATTAGACTTCCTTAATGGCGGAAGCTTTAAGGGTGTACTGTTACGGCTGTATGCATTACTGCTTGAATGGCTCAGAGAGCTCCTTTCTTGAATTGCAGCTGAGTCCACCTGAAAAAAAGTCGTCAATAATGTAGTCAAAAGCTTTTAGTAATTGCGTGTTTTGTGCCAGAGTCGTGAGTAGGGCCTTAGAGCTCAGTGTCTGTCTCGGTTAGCTTGCTCATCACAGCTGTTCCGCTACCGAGAAATGCGTTCGCTCTCGATGCCTGAGGTCAGATTATAGTTGCTTTTACGGCTCAAATCAGATTAAACTTTAAGGTTGTAAAGCAACATCGTTACTGGAAAAAACGCAACAGAGTCGCGAAGAAGCGAGTGAATGAGGAAAGGCGGACACAATAAAAAAAAATTGCGGCGGCAAATAAAATAACTGATTTCTACTTTTGTTCCAGCGCCTTCCGCGTGTTTAATTTAAGCACAGACGCTTTTTGTGGTATCCGTTTCATTATATCTGTGATGTGCAGTAAAGGCGCTTAGTAATTTCAGTATTGTTTTTAAAATGGGCACATTTATTAACAGTTTTTTATGCACTGGGTACGAGAACAACCAAATGGACACTAAACTTTCTTGACTTTACTTTCTTTCTCTGAAATAAATTCAGGTATTAGGAGCTTGTTCATAGCACTTCCGGGGGATTGCTCCATTCTGTTTGCTAAACTATTAAACTGCGTTGCGTTGAATAATATTTGCGACTGTGTTTACGAGCGCTTGGCACAAGCAAAACTCATGACGACGCCTCATACCTCCTCAACTGGCCTATTATTTCAGCTTGCAGCTTCCTGTAATACTTCAGAGCAAGGTCATTATTTGCCCAACATTGGTGAACGAAGTGGTGAGCGTACTTGCTGTGATCTGTGATCTGAATGACGCAAATCAATTTTGCGTATTGCTTGCATATCAGACAACAAAAGGTGAATGTAAATATAATGCAAGCGAAAAAGTACAAAAGCTAGAAAGCATAAGAACACTAAATGCAAATTACTCATACTCGAGGGGCAATATGATTCTAAATCCTACGGCTATATTTTCTCATCGATCCTGCTAGCCACTGTTGTTCTCTGTCTTTGTTTCTTTCTTCTTGTCTGGTGTCAGCATCTGCATTCATGTTGAAAAATATTTGCACGGGAACGTTAACAGCTTGATCTAAATCGAAAACTCCCAATCACCCAATAACGTTTACCTTCACATTCCAATTCCCATTATATTAACTTTAACTGAAAACTGAAATTCTTGTTTTGTTGCGCGATGTATGCAGTATAGAAGTGTGTTTGTGCCTTTGTGAGTAACTGGCGCGTTTTTTTTTTTTTTGTTATACATTTTGAGTGAATGGGCACTGTTCTGTTTAACTTACATGTTTTCTGTGTTTATTGTCTTCGAATCCTGCGTGTTCGTTCCGTATGTAAAGCTTCAAAGCTGCAGTTTTAGTCCAATAAATACATATCTAACACAGTTTCGTATGAGTGGCATGTTTTTGGGTTCTTGTTTTTAAATTTCAAACACCCATAGTATTCGTCATCCCTCAAAACTTCTTCACACGTGTTCGCTTCTTGAGGTCTAGATTTTAAACCAACGTAATTTATTAGGTAAGCTGGAGAAAACGCTAACGTGTTATCTGCGCGATTTAAGTGGCGTCCGGCAGGGTTATTAAAACTCTGCCGTTGTTCAAAGTTTAGGCAAGCGACGAGTAAGCATGACGTGAAAACTACGAGGTCATTATGCAATTTACAACTCCGCATGTCTCCTAGTATGTGAGGCGTTGAAATTCGGTTATGCTCGAGCTCAGAATAGCTTCCGAGCTCCCAGATATTAGGCGAGACCCGACGCGCCAAACTTTAACTAGGACAACTTTGCAGTCTCCGTGCGTCAAATGCACAGAGGAGAGATTTACTGCTGTCTAGCGCAACTTATTGCGCGAACGCTCAAAACTAATTGTGTCTGCCAACTACAGCACATCTTCGCAAAATTGTCCACTACCCTACCATCTTTCCCGGTTTGTCCCACTCACCCTCTGTCTCCTTTAAGTCAGGCTAACAACGGCTAGCGTTAGTCCTGATTAATGTTGGGTACATGTTTGGTAGTTTTTCGTCTCAAGCAGTCACAAGTGCTTAGAACTACAGCTTTCTTCCTTCCACGTGCGTTTTCGCAGCGGCGATGGAAGTTCTTACTCAAACTGACGTCTTTTGAGAGTTTAAGGAGACAGTTTTGCAAGTGCTCTTTGTTGATTAAGGCGATGAAATGTGTTCGAAGAAACACTTAACACACCCACTATGCATGTGATGCCCGAGAATATGGTGGCAGGGGTTACGGTCAGTGAGTCAGTGACGGCCCAAGTGGGGAATATTTCCGGAGACAGAAACGCCTGCATCCAGACGCTTAAGGCCATCTTCAAGTACACAAACTCAATGTAACGATTAACATCTCACTGGGTCTTTTATCCACGCATAACAAATGGCTATCATAATAAAAAATAGCGGATGACAAGCATAATATGCGCTTATGATCGAGTGCAGCAATATTTGAAGTCAGCGCACGTGAAAAGCTTCGCAAAGTGGTCTAGCTAAGCTTGAGGCCGACTGCATGATTTCGATTTATGTTTAAAAGCGCAACCTGGCTAAGTGGGCGGAAGCTTTGGAGCATTTCATCATCTTTTCGGGTTTTTATTTTTCCCGGGACAGAAGCATTAAACCCAAATTCTTTCTGAAAAGCCGTACCTTGCAACCGTCTTTGGACTTTCAGCTTGGCTGAGTAAGAAATGACTGAACTGTTTATTTCAGTGCAAGGTGTCACTGTAGAACAGACTGCTGGAAACAATCCAGGCGCAGTCTGCCTGGGGCCTTGGCTGCTCGAAATTCCGATTCACGATTACAAAAGGACCAAATTTAACTTTTCCGACACAACGCGTACCTAATGGAAAAGCTCCTCGTGCCTATGCTCCTAGATACATACTTCACAGCTATGAATAAATGAACACTTCCTGAAATACGAGAATCGATGGGTTCGAATTCCACAGTGCCAGCTTTTCCAAACCGTTGCGTTGCCAGCGACTCAAAACTTCGTTAGAAAGAAAGAAAGCAGGAAATGGGCCGCTACTCTTCTCAAAGAAATTTCAAGCTTAAACCAGGTTTACAGAGTCAGTGAAGAACAGTTGTCATCGTAACCTCTCCGGGACGGTGGGCGAATCCTGTGTACCTCCACCATCTAGAGCAATCATTATTCTTTTTGCTCTTCGCATGCAGCGGACAACCTGAGGATCGCGCAGTCTTGGTTCACGCGAACACAGACATGTTTTCCTGCAACCGCGTGTCAGCTGGTCGGCGCTGAATAAACTCATCTTCACATCCGCCATTACTGTCAGATGCGGCTGCGAAAGAATAATACGCGCACTAGAACACGACTCAACAAAAGCAGCATCTCTGCGCCCTGCCGTCGACGCATGTCTCGGCCGGTGAAGGGGCGGGCGAAACAGAGTCGCTGGGAGGAACGCTTGCAGAGCTGGGTCTGCGGCCAACGGTTCCTCGCAAGCTCCTTTCCCGACACTGACGAGCGTTTTGCCACAATCACCGTGCACGCGTGCCCGAGGATGTCGGCAAACACTGCGAGCTAGGTGAACGCCAAGCTCTTTCTTCACGTCAAGAGAGAAGCGTACGGTTATCTTTGCGTTGGGGGACCAGAAAGGCGCGCCCGCGCCCGTCTTCGCCCCGTATTCGGTGAACATGAGAAGCAATCTCCAGCCGATGGCAATAAGTTGAAAAGCGGTCGGCAGCCGTCCGTAGAAGGAGCGGCGCAGGAAGACGGCGTAGAAGCGAGGAAGCGACCTCGGCTGGCATGAAGATCACCGGATGGCCCATAGACTGAGAAAGCAGAAAAAGAAGGAGAGCGACGAAAGAAGTCAAAAGAGGTTAGAAGCTCTGTTTGCGGAAGGAAGCAAGGTCTTCTATAGCGCTCCCGCAGCGCAGCACCTCGTCTGCCGGGGCTAGGCAGGGACGACCCAGCGACTTCGCCGTTGGCGTTCTTCCGATGCTAGTTTGTGCGTTCGTCAACAAACTGTTTCACTCGCCGGCGCTGCCGCTCCAAATAGTGGAAGGAAGCAAAGAATAAAATAGAAAACGTTAGAAAGGTTACGGCCATCTCGCGCTAGGAACCGTTTTTCTTTTTACTGCAGTCTGTGTGCGCGGGCGGGTTCGGTCGCTATACCTCCGTTCCAACGCATATACGTGTTCCGGGTTTTCCAAGAAACAAGCTCCGTCCCACCCTTCCGTTTCCCGAGGCAACTCTTTAAACGTCCTACGCTCGCGTAAGCGAAGGCAGGAGGCGAGATGGATACAGCCGGGAAGCGCGTCAGGAAAATAAAAGAAAAAGCGGTGGCTGCAACCAATTTCAATTCCTCACGTGAACCTGACGGCAGCTGCTATCGCTGCTTTATTTTATAATTTTCCTAATTTGACTTCTCGACTTTTTGGAAGGCTGTCAGCGATGGAGGCGTCAGTTTCGCAAAACCGGTGTGCTCCACGGGGTCTAAGTGATTAAGATTTTTTACTTGTCTTGCATAATCTTGCTTATTTCAGAATATGACTACCGGAGCATCCTCGGCGAGGGTCTTAGCCAAGCCAAGTCGGGCCAAGTAGGGACAACTAGCGCTCCAACAGCGGGAGCCCAGAGGACCGCTGTTCCTAGCGCGCGCATGACTGAGCAGAGATCTTCGACGCTCCTTTTTTTTTTTCTTCTCAAGTTTACACGGCCGTGTGAAGGTTTCGCGCTCCGCATACGAAAGTAGACATCGTTTTGGCCTAGCACGGTCCCTCTGCGGGTTCCCAGAAGACACCATCAAGCCCTCCTACCCCTTCCATTTCCTTCGTATTTTCTAATTCTCTCCAGTTTCCTCTCTTCCTGAGGTCTTAGCCTGCCATTCCTTGCGGTATGAACAAGCGCGGAAACACGACGCTACAGTAGAGAGATTGGCGAGCCGACACGTCCTAGAGGGCAGTACTGCGGTAGCAGCGGCCTCCTGTCTAGACCTTGTCGAGTGGCGCGCTCCCCGGAGCGTGAAGGAACCCTTAGGAGGTCCGGTTATGCGACCGCCGACGAGAATCAGTTATGACGACGTCATGATGGAAAAAAAAGACAGCAGAGGGCTCCCTGCCGCAGCGCTGCGCGCTTCAGCGCTCCGCGTGTAGTCCGCCGCATTGCTATGCGCGGCAGCGGGGTTCTTCTGGGCGCCTCGCCCGGATTTCGTCGGTGGTCGCGGAAGCCGCGGCACGGCGCGACGTGTCTTGGTTAAGAAAGCTTCCCGGCTGCCGTCACGGAAAGTAGAGTCCCGCGTGCAGGAGAAGCTTGGAGTATCCGAGCGGGAAATATCTGAGCTTAGGATTCAACGGGACTGAGATTAAGGTCTTCCCAGAGAAGTTGGAGAAAGAGAAATGTGGGGAGTGTCGCGTTTTTCGCTCTCAACGCTGTTACATAGTGTCATGCACTTTCACAGTGTAAGACTGGCTGGATGATGTGTAGTACATTAGGCCACATATCTAGAGCTTAACGTCCTGAAGCTTCACGTGGGCTTAAACAGGTGGCGTTAAGAAAGACCACAAATTAAGCTCAACACTTCTGAAGGTAGGGTCGAAGTGACCCGCGGAGGGTGCGATGGTCGTTTTGAAAGAGGCGGAGACTGAACGCAAAGAAAGAAAGAAAGAAAGAAAGAAAGAGAAAAAGAAAGAAAGAAAGGAAGAAAGAAAGAAAGAAGGGAAGGAAGAAAGAAAGAAAGAAAGAAAGAAAGAAAGAAAGAAAGAAAGAAAGGCAAGCAAGCTAACCTGCCTAGTGTTAAGGCAGTGCGGCAGGAGCAGCATTTTTAAATATTTCGGCAGGCAGAGAGCAAACTGAATTGAACGGCAGATGCTCAGATCGTTGAAATAAGGTCGTGATGCCAAGGACACAGAGAGATAGAGACATTAAAAAGACGCAAAAAAAAAAAAGGAAGAGGCTGAAGTAAGTTGCCGATGGAGTGCGGCAGAAATTATTTCACACCTTCGAAGTAAACGTAGTAGCCAAGAGCACTTGTGTAAGCTGCAACTCGTGTCCCGATCATTCGTTTTCTGGTAGAACAGCATTCCCATCTCGTAAAAGCAATAGTAAAAACAGAAGTCAATGCAATTACCTCGATGCCACTTCTCCCAGGGTGACATGCGAAAGTGCTGCGAGTAATTAGATTATTGTTCGAGATTCAGAAAACAATTTTTCACCTACTTCTACTGAGAAGAGATCCTCAAAAGGGTGAAGGAAAAACGGGACGGAGACTGCGCTCTAGCGTATTTCACGGGTTATGAGACTCGCTTATAAGTACTCCACAATGAAAGAAAAGCGAGCAGAGTTTACTTCTTCAAATATAATTGCAAGTGGGTGCAGTGCGAACACAGGTAAGAGGTTAATTGCTGTGCAGTTCATTTGCTTTCGCGCGTTCCCCCCTTTACACACACACAAAAAAAAATCGATTGATGTAGATTATAATTATCTGTCAAGTTGAATTTCACGACGCCTGTATACTCTCCTGCTTTGAACGCCGAGGACGCCAAAAAGTGATACAATCGCGCCGATACTAAAGAGTCAGCCAGTACGTGCTTATTTCGTGAAATAACCGGCAGATGGTGCCACGGGTTCTGGCTTAGTTCCGAGAAACGGGAGTTGCACGGGTGGAAGCTCGGCTGGGACGCCGAGGTCGATAAGGGCCGGGTCTTCTATTTGGACCCGCTGCAGCAATGTGGAATTTGCCTTACTCTTACTTACTCTCCGAACTAACTATCCGATTCTCGGTGACATAGGCGTCGAAAGAGCTCGGACAGGAAGACGGATTTTCTTTAGAGCCCGAAAATGTCGCACCTTGAAACCACACCGTCCAATCTCAGCAACCCTGCCGTCTTTCCAGGCAGATAGACCGTACACCTATATAGGACAATACAGATATTGTTGCTACTATGGCGAAGATTTTGTTGTCAAGTGATGCAGGAGTATTTCCGAGAACTCTATGCGGAACTTGTCATTTTAATAAAGAAATAAATTCAAAGGACTGCAGGAAGCAGTGAGTAGAAAAAAAGCAACTTGTTTTTTTTATAAAGCTCTCAATGACATAACGGTTTTTTTCCTCCATGAATATCTACGCGTTATAAAAGAATACGCTATACTGAGGTTATAACTTTAGTTTTAAAAGAAGGCGCTTCGGCTTTATGTATTTGAGATTTCCTGTAAAATTGACGGGCTGTAGGAGTCCTTTTTTTTTCTTTTTTTTTTTCGTCCAACTAGCGCCGGCTGAAACCTTCCCCTATCAGGTACTGTTTTATCGATATATTGCTCGAAATACCCCTGTGAGACAAGTTGCTCGAAAATTACAGCAAAAAGTACAACTGAAGAAGCAGCGATATATTAATTAGTTTTGCTAAAAAGCACCATGTTTCTCTGTAAGCATATGAAATTTTACCGCAAAATGTAGAATGCAAAAGCAAATTTTGGATGACGTATGTGAATCCAAGCTAGCATGGGAGCAACGCATAGAGAAATTGGACAACATCGGGTAGTTCTGACACAGTGATGTATACATCAGCCTCAGTTTTACCCTGCACTCGGGGTCAGCTGAGGATGAGCTGCGGTCGTCGACAGCCGAAAACTGCGGGAGTGAGGTAGGAAATAAGGTTTCACTTAAAGGTCAGGCATAGATATTTGACCTTAACTGATTTTATTACGCGATAAGGTTGCCTTGTGAAGTAAGGTCTTTTTGTAGTTGCACTTATGTGTGGGTACTACTTTGATACAACGGCATAGCTAGTGCCCTAACCGACCATATCCTAGGCAATAAAGTTGTTTCATTCATAGCGCAGATATCGCAAGTAAGACTACCGCGTGAAAAACAAATATTTAAAGACAATCTGCCCTTAGGAGATTGTTGTTAAGCCAGTAATGTCTCAATCGCCGATCGATTTCTTTTGCACGCCATTCAGCGTTCTGAGGCGTCAGCCAGAAGTTCCGGAGGTAGCAAGCGGAGAGCGGTGAGAGGAGGAGAGAGGGCGGTAGAGGCTTGGGAGCGTATGTTCGCTCGTCATATAGCCGAGAGTCTGGTGCCTCAGTCTGATGGTCTCCAACAAGGACTTTAGAAAGTGCAGTATACGATCAATTCCTGCAGAAGTTTAGTAAATTTGTAGCCGAAACTACTGCGAACATTTTCAACAGCTAGTAATTATAACCATAATGTCATTTCAGCTTGCCCAGTTCACGAGCCTAGTGTTTTTAAAATTAGGAGCACATGTACTTCTCTTTTCTTGAAGTCGTTCATTTAGCCTCATATAGGGTGTAGTTGAGCGAGGTCATCAATATATAAATATTTAGTTGAAGTGATATAGAGGTTCTTGAGGTCATATGCACACTGCTGTGCACGTTACGCTTCACTAATTTCTTTGTCGTTTTGTTTCAAAAGAACAATTTCCTGCTAAACCCCAGGATAGCCTTATGCCTTACGGCCATAATTACAGTGCATCGTCTGATGAGGTGAAAATTTCAAGCGACCGTCGAGCTGTAGTGTGAGCAGATTGCGGGGCAATTTTGCGTCTGGACAAATTGTCTACACGTGCTCCACTTTGTTCGTCAAACTGCTGTGATGCCTCTCTAGGGAAATTGAGAATGTAGAAATCTTGCGAAACTGCGTGGCGATGGTGCGGACGAAACAAGAGATGGAAAAGCTTATTTGCCTTTTTAGAAGTATATTTCGATATTGTTAAATGTTCTCGTGATCCATTAAAGTACGCCGTGCATAAATATGGTCTGTATAATTCACAGCTTAAGCCACGTATTTACAAGGCTTTGCGCTTGGGTGGCACCGTGAGCGTTTGGAAAATTTCCAAGTTTTACAAAAGCAAAAAAAATATGAGGCTAGCATGGTGTCTTAGAATGAGCCAAAAAACTTGTTACACGATTCGCATTTAAAGTGCAAATCATGCCAATACTATTTAAAATGTTTAGTACCCACTGTGTTCCGGTCTTAGTTGCTGTAATTAGTAACATCCCGATAATCATCATCGCATCAGGAACGTTCACTATAGCATCAAAATATTATGCGCTTAGGGAAAGTTGATGCCCCACATATTTAGCGACGTGTGACATGAGTCCTCATTATGTCCTTAAAAGCGAACGCTCCAAACCTGCCTGGTCAAATGGTATACGCTAACCGAAACGGAGTGCCATGTGGGATTCGAAGGTCGGCGACGAAAAACGTGTTGAAGCCGGCAGCGCGTATAGTTGCCATATGTTGCGGAATATGTATTAGTCATTGTCGCTTTGAAGAAGGGGAACTCGATCAAGCTGATTTGTAGTACATTTTCTCATTTTTCCTTCTCACTTTTATGCAACAACAATGACCGACGAACGACCGACCGACCGACTGGCCTCAGTCAGAAAAACCTGCAGAAAATTTCCTGTTGTTAGGACAGTATTTCTGCGTGTTTTTTTTTTTTTTGACAGGAAACCCGTGTTGACAACAGAAATTCCTGCAGTAACATCAGAATTTCCTGTAGTTACAACCGGAAAGTACTACTGACAACAACAGAAAAGTACTACAGAGCTACTGACAACAACAGAAAAGTACTACAGAGCTACAGACAACAGAAAAGTACTACATAATAAATGAGAACTACAGAAAAGTCTGATGTTTAAGACAGAACTACAGAATATTTTGTTGTATTTTCGACACGATTTTGTAATTTTTTCGATTCGTCGGACAAACTTATCGTGCCACTCCTGTGCCTTCCGCACATCCCTCACAAGCCGTATTGCCGGTCGATATGACAGTGACTGGAATGTTAGGCAGGCACATCGCCTTGGTGAACACCTCGACAGCTCAGTGTGTCGAAGAAACGGAAGAAGAGGCACTAAAAATGGACCAGGTGCATTTTTTAGGTAAGCGTGTCATGACGGATTCCAATTGGTGATCCAGAGCAAATTTGCGTGTTCCTTGGAACTAATCAGTTGTTTCAAGGGACGATTTGGATTTAGATACCAAACTCTGATTGAGCCATGATGATGGTCTCTAAACTCCCCATAGAAAACTTCATCATTATCATCATCAGCCTGACTATACCCACTGTAGGGCGAAGGCCTCTCCCATGTTTCTCCAAATAATCCGGTTCTGTGCTAGCTGCATCCACTTGACCCCTGCGAACTTCTTAATCTCATCCGCCCACCTAACTTTCTGCCGCCCCCTGCTACGCTTTCCTTCCCTTGGAATCCAGTTTGTTACCCTAAGCGACCATCGGTTATCCTCTCTTCGCATTACATGTCCTGCCCATGCCCATTTCTTCTTCTTAATTTCCACTAGAATGTCGGTAACTTGAGTTATTTCTCTAAACTACTCTGCACGCTTCCTATCTCTTAATGTTACCCCTACCATTTTTCTTTCCATAGCTTTTTGGGTGGTCCTCAACTTAAGTAGAACCCTCTTGGTTAGCCTCGCGTTTCAGCCCCATAGTTGAGTACAGGTAAGATTCAACTGTTGTATACTTTCCTCTTGAGCGATACCGGTAAGCTGCTGTTCATAATCTGTGAGTGCTTGCCAAATGCGCTCCATCCCAATCTTATTCTTCTTGTTATTTCTTTTTCATAGTCCGGATCGGCGGTTACTACCTGTCCTAAGTAGACATATTCGCCTGCTACTTCCAGTGCTTCGCTACCTAATGTAAACTGCTGTTCCTTCCCGAGGCTGTTGAACATTACCTTAGTCTTCTGCATATTGATTTTCAAGCCTACCTTTCTACTTTTCCTGTCTACTGCATATTGATTTTCAAGCCTACCTTTCTACTTTTCCTGTCTAGACATAGACAACTTGCTTCTCCGCAGATTCTGGAGTTCCGGATCGCCTTTTGAATTTGCCTTTATAATGTGCTATGCTTTTCTTGCGCTGTGTTTCGTGCTTTTTACCTGTTGTCGTCGACGAGACAGCAGCGTTTCTTGTAGATACGCAGTGCTCTTCGTTTGACATGGAAGAGGATGCGCAGGAAACCGCACCACGTGAGTCACTACCACTTCCAGTCGGCACGGCTGCTTCCGAGCGAAGGGCACAAAGAATAAGCGCAACTCACTGCCTTCTCTGTCATGACGTTCACAATCACACCAAAAACTTTGAAGGCCGGCAGCAAGGTGTGTTTCCCATAAGGCGACGCTGGTTTTAATATTCGCCAACTTGTACTCATAGTTTCGGAAGGCTCGCGTTCACGCCGCCGTAATCTTCGCCTTATGTTCGTCGTTGGCCCTTGAATTTTGCATACCAGCTGAGCTAAAAACATTATTTCACTCCTTTGAAAGTTTGGGAAAGCACTTAATCTCTGAATTTAAGGGTATGATATGAGGTGGCATCAGTAACTCCCGTATGCGACTCCACTTGCGGGTACGCGTTCGCGGATATACCCTCTGCTGATCGTTTTCTCCCTAATTCTCTAATTGCATTAATTTGTGCCTTTTGTACCTTACGCATATTAATTAGAATACAGTAGTAAGCTAGCATATTTTGTGGAAGATCGTCTTACATAGATATGAAGCCGGCCTAAATAAAGTCTTAGGCCTAGGCCTAAGTACTAGGCCTAGAAGTACGTATAGCATGTCTGACTTGGGATCCAAGGGCCTCGTTGGCCGCTGCTGCCATCTCGGTCATGTCATATGGTCTCGTGACGTCACAGAATCCGTCGACCAATCAGTGCGCGGTCATGTCACATACCAACTATCACCTGCCAGAAGCGTGCTGACTGTTTCGTGCTCAAAGGGCATAACGCCGATGGAGAGTTTTTCACTAGACTGGACCCTTAACTATATGGCGTTCAAAACGAATATCGATCTTTAGATTAATGGAGAGGAAATGCTAAAGTATTCGCTTGCTAACTGCGCCAATATTGACCCGGTGTATTCCTCATCTTCGCTTGACGCTGATCGCGAGCGCGGGTCCTCTCGAGGAGAGAAAACTGAAGTTATTCGGCTGGGCCGCTGACGTTGAGCCGCTGGCCTTCCCGAGCCCTCTGCCACCCTCTTGTCCTCGGTGATTTTTGTCGAGATCTTAACCCCTGACAGTAATAGGGACCATATTAAAGACATTGCGCAATGGATTGGTCAGTGCGCAGATTGAGCGTGTCTGGAGCTGCGTGTCTTTCCTCATCAATGTCGGATCTCTACATATTTTTATTTGTATTGTATTGTACTCACGATTGCAATTCATAAACACCTTCGTAATCAGTCAGACGTATCTCGCTGCGTATTCCATATCTGGATAGCGAGTGTGGTTACGCCCGATTTACGTTACATGTACAGTCTTGAGCCAAAGTGGTATACAATACTCAGCAGGTGGCACAGCTAGACAATCCAGACAATCGTGGCGGTTCCCCATTTTATAGACATGCTTATTGTCGCTGTCGCTGTGCCTGTCGCTAGATGGCGTTTCGATGCACTTTTCCCCCCGGTGGAAACTAGCAAAAAACGACTGGAAGATTGGTGGCTTAAAAGCAGAGAAGTGACATAATGTTAGTAATGTAAAAACACAAATTTAATAAATAGAGGTATGGTTTATAGTTAACTAATCTAAATCAATAATTAAAATATGGAGAGAAAAATGAGCATGATAGCTACTGCTACCACCCTGTTTCAAATGGGACGCTCCTATATTCCATCCATCCATCCATCCATCCATCCATCCATCCATCCATCCATC
>JAJIZL010125272.1:91802-107356 GCA_023969395.1 Amblyomma maculatum
TTATTATTATTATTATTATTATTATTATTATTATTATTATTATTATTTGCTCTGCGTGAAAGAATGAGCAAACGAAAGCTCATGGCAGTCTAGTATGGTGCCTAACGCTATTGCTTGCTTCCAGACCATAAACGGAACAATTGCGCCGAGAAACAAGCAAGCATTTTCATGAAACGCCTAAACGCAAAAGCACCTCGTAGCTACGTACGATTCTTCCGGCGTTTTACAGTTTAAATGTATTGCATAAGCTTAACGCAAGTAACGCGAGACATTGCGTGCACTTGGCAGCGCTTTGAGCATGCTCTTTCTTGACTACAACTAGGAGAAAGTAAAGACAGTAAACTTGCAGTTCGCTTCCTGAACGAAGGCAAAGGTGAGGCAACAATAAAAATACGCTCTCGGTACACCTTTCGTTGGCGTTGCGCAAGCGTACAGACGAAAAACGGAAGAAGCTTACGACCATCCAGTGAAAAAGGAGCAGCTTCTGCGAACCAAGGAACCGTCGAACATCCATAGTGTGTTGCTAGAACGCGTTAAGCCTTGCCAGTACTTCCTTAAACGACCTCCAAAACTCGCCATTTGAGCCCAGGATAAAAGAAAAGAGAATGGAAAAGGTGATGAGCGAACGAGAGAGAAAAAAAAAAAAAAAAAAAAAAGACGCCAGTAGCGCAACAGAGCTCAGAGAAGCCTCCACGCGCGTAGGCCTGAAAAACGATTTCTCTGCTTTCAGCGGAACTGTCGTGTGCATGTGCTCCGTTTTTCTGCTTTCTCTTCCCGAACGACGACGGTGTGGCGGTCGTGCGACGAGGACCTGGCCGCGGTGCGGCGCTACGCTCGCTTGGTGCCTCAGGTATGAGCTTCCGTTTGCTGCATGCCGCTGTGCAAGGATAGAGAAGAAAGGAGCTACCGAAGCAAGTATCTAAGCAAGAGGAGAAAATGGTCCGGAAACACCATCGCCGTCATCTTCCCCGTCGTTGCAACAACGTGCGCTTTTCCGAGCAAGGAGCGGGGATGCTCGCGCGCCAGCAACTGATGGTTTGCAGTCCGAGCGCGAGAGAGATTACGCCGGCCAATGCCATTAGCGGGTCAATAGTAGCGTGTCGTCAATCGTTGCACGCGCGGGTAAGGGGGAGGAGGGTGGGTGGGCTCAGGTCGTCCTCGGGGGGCCGCAAAAGGGAGCGATGCTCGCTGGCGGCGAAGGTTGTACGTTCGCGCTTTGTTGCAAGCCTCCTTCCGCTTGCTCTGTGACGTAATCTCCGGAAAGCAGCGTGAGTAGCAAAGGTACAGACTGTCCCTACACGTGCTTACGAGAGCGAAGCGCGGATAGTGACAAAGATGAAAGATAATAAGGCGTGGCCGTTCGATAACGCAACAATTCGAAAAAGCGAAACAGACTGCGATGGTCCGGGCGGAAGGAAGTGGAGACAGGCAGCAGCTTGGCGCTCCAGGGAGGCGAACAGAGAGTGGAGAGAGAAGGTGGAGAAAATGCGCAGAAAGTGGGGAGAGGAGGAACGACTCGAGGCAGGGGTGGCGAAATCGCCCGGAGCCCGGAGGACATCGGGCAGTCGGGCCGAGCTCGGTCGCGGCCGGATTCGGTCGTTCTGAGGTCTGCCGCCCGAGAGTAATTGCGTCCCCCTGGGAGCCCTCTCTGCGCTGTCGAGCCGATGAGATGGAGAGCTCGGCCTCGCCGGCTTCTTCGCGCGCCGATCGACACCGCAGCGTTCGATGCCGGCACGCTGAGCGGGGGATGCCCGGCGCGCTAGGAATGGCGGCGGAGAAAGAGGAGGAGAGGGGGGGGAGAGGAAGGGAGGAGATAGAGCTGGATTTGAAGGGAAGAGAAGGAGCGTAGGGAGAAAGCCGAGAAAGGAAGGGGGTAGTCTGAAGCCACTGCTACAGTCCCGGGGGAGGCAACACGCGGCGGACATCGCAATTTCTTCCGCGACGGTTTTGGCGACGGGGCTCTCTGCCATGGGGGACCGCTTTGCCTCAGCGCTAAACACGCGCGTTGATTGAGAGGCGATAAGTTGCAGCCTGGGAAGCAAGTGTCCTATATTCTTTTCTAGGAAGTTAAGCGATCGAGGTGGCCACATTGAAATAGTGTCCGTAAAAACAAATGTGATTACTTTACTTTGCAAAGAACTCTGTATATAGCTGGAGCCTGGAGTGGTAGCATTTCTGGTCTTAGCGTTGGACATTTTTTGAACACACGAAACATGTGCGGTTTAGATTTTGCGTGCACAAGTTGCATTTCTGTCAGCTTTTTTATTTTTTTCCTAAAGTCGACGCACGATGCCCGTGTTTCTATTGGAGACTCGATATTAACCAGCTTCTACACCACCGTCCGTAAGCTGTGACGAGCGAACGGGAACACCCCAACCAACAGCCCCAATAATACGCCGCACCTCAGCAGTCTAAAGGACGAGCGAGCGGCAGCGAATGTTTGAAAATTTGTTAGGAGGTCCCCACTTGCATGAACTATACGCCCCATTGTCCAACGTACACGTGGCGAGGACCTATTACCGAAATACTGCCGCCCGCAAGGCGCTCCTTACTTCATTCTTACGCGGCGCCTTTTATCTCGAACCGACGAGTCACGAGGAGTAGGTGAAAGGAATAGAGGAAGAAGAGGAGCGATTCAGTGCATTAAGAAGACAAATAAGAAAAGAATTGAAAATGGTGTAAATAAAGAACGTTGAAGCGCACCGCCTTTGGTAGATAATGACCGCACGGTGTGCGCGATACGTGGCCGCACATAGCTGCTGCCTGGGGCGCGCGCGCGCGGCGACCCACAACCGCTGGTGAACCCGTTACACTGCGGTGCCGGCGGGCCGTGCGATACGGGCGTAATGTATGGGCGCCAGAGAGCAGTCGCCGCTGCGTACCGCACAGCCATCTCCCCCTTCCCCCCTTCTTCTCAGCAACCACCGCGTGCCCTGGACTGCGGCACGCCCGCCGGACGACCTGTCGGCGTTTTTACAAGTGTCACGCAGTATGCGAGATGCGTGCCCGCGTAGTTTTCGCCGTTTCTTCATTTTCTTCAGTGGCCCGCATCATGATGTTCTTCGCGTGCTCTCACGCTGCCGTTGGGGGCGCTTCGTTGAATGGAGCAGGGGCCGCTTCGTTTGCACCCCCCACCCCCCTCCCCCTTCGTCTGTTTGATTGAGACATCCATCCTCCATGGATTGAGATGTCAGTGCCCGTGGGAAAAACCATCACTCCCGCCTGCGCAGGCTCGTCTGGGTGTGAACGTTGACTCTTTGGTGAAAGTCTCGCTCGCTGGAAATTATAGGCGCTTCGAGCTCTGAACGTGCTGGGTATACCCTTGTCGGAGAACGGACGAAAAAAAGAAGGGCAAGCGTAATTCAAAATATGCTACAGAATGATATACGGATAAGATGCGCAGCAAGCACACACATACAGTAGCTACTTTTGATAGCTGCATAGAGTATCGTTCTTTGATCGTTCTGTACTTTATCCTATCATAATGGGCGCTATCGACTAGCTGTATATATATAAAAAAGCAGTTTTTGGGCAGGTCGACCATAAGTAGGCTTCTGTCGATTTGTACATCCGTATAAATGTTTGCTTGAGGGAAGTTATCTGAGTTCTACAGACTCATAGGAATAGGCTTCTGGTTTCTTGTGGCTTTAGTGGGACCATAACAATTTTAGTCAAATCAACCAATATAGGGACTTAGGGTGTAAAAGTGCCGTCTTCGCTGTCGGTCTCGCTCACACCTGGTAAACTGAGCTGAGACTCCCCTGATAGGGCTGGGGCAGGTAGGTCACCTCCGCTTGCGGCGGGGGCTTGCCTGCCACCGAATATTTATCTGTTGTAGGCCGTCATTGCACCCGCCACTGCTTCGGTGGTGGACGACGGCTGTTGTTGCGGCGCGCGTCTTTCTCTCCCTCTTACTTTTCTTTCTTCTCTATTTTCTCTTCTGTCTGCACGAGGCAGCGGAGGTGGCTCAGCTACAGAGCCAGTAGCAGGCCCGTGCATTTTCTTTTCCAACAACAACAAGAAACTGAGCTGATTTCGTTACAAGTGGATGCTGGCAAGGAGCGTGAAAAAGTGTTACTCAATAGAAGCCTATCGCTAATGCTCTCCTACGTGCAAGAGACGTTATATAATTGCTCAGTTTTCCTGGTCTTCTTGGTCTATCGATGGCAACGGCACGCCCGCCAGCTCCTGCCGAATACCTACAGCATCGAAATACCTGCGCGGTCATGTGCTTGGATACCTCTAGGCATCTCAACCGGACTCAGTTTTTAGGAAGAGTGTCTCTCTCTCTCTCTCTTAACGGCGTTCCTGGGGCAGTTTTTGAACGTTAACCGATTTCGCAACGGCATGGGGAGCTTGGGGGTCGGAATGTGATTAAGCGAGTGTCTCCACTCCGTTTATCGTTTACTGCACAGTTATAAGATATCTCTGCAATGTTGCACCGCCATCGACGCTGCATACAGGTTCACATCACGCACGCCTGCGGTCGACTCGCCGCAGCGGCGAGGAGGCCAACGTGATGGTCGTGCAAGTTGATCAATTATACGCGCGCCGTGCCGCCGCCGCCCTCCGCGGGGATCGCCACTCTCGGCACACGTAAAGCGCCCCTTTAGGCACACGCAGATGCCAGCGCCCCATGCTCGCTTACAGGAGACCGAGCGGTTTTCTTTGATAGGCGTGCATAAATCACAGCTTGAGTAGCAAAACAGTATTCCGCTCGGGAAAGAGAGGGCGCTCGTATCGCCCTCGTGGTTGAAGCGCGACCACCCGGTGCATGACCGGTTGCGCAGTTTACCGGGGTAGACGAGATGACGCTCGATAAAAGGCGCAGCGCAGAGCCTGCGGCACGGAAGCCGTCGTTTTCCATGGCTTTTCTGCAGGTCGTCATCGTAGCCTCCATATTATTCCGGGATTTACGGGGACACTCCCGCACGTTCCTAGGATTGCTTCGTGAGCTTTGTGAATTGGACTTCGCTCCATGTCTACCATCCCTGACGCCTGCATTCGTATAAGACTCTCGAGCACGTTTTACCAACTCGTTTTTTCAGGGGTGTCTTTTGAGAATATGAGCACGGAAGGGCAGGAAAACATACAAGCTTTCCATGGTCTTGTGCGGGGCTCTTCTTCTGTGAGATGTTTGGGAAAATTCGACTCTCTTACACCACCTCGAGCAGAACACAAACATGTTTGCCGTTCTAGTGAGATATTAGTTTGGTTTGGTTTGTGGAGTTTAACGCCCCAAAGCGAGTCAGGCTATGAAAGACGCCGTAGTTGAGGACTCCGGAAATTTCGATATTAAAAGGAAGCCATAACCGCCATGTTTCCCACGGAATGCGTCAAACGGAGCAGCCAGGTCAGCGCGAACTTTCTTGTCATGTATGCTTCCTAACTCCCTCACAGCCTTGACCTATCCACGTCGATAATGGATTACTTATTGCTCACCTTTTGGCTGTGTCCTACTGATGTCCTACTGTTGAACATATGCGCTCTGGTGTCGGGGTTCTGGAAGACCTGGGCTTTATTTCTGGAAATCATCTTTGTTATTCTTCTTCATTCGTGGAATGTAGTAGCCAGTCCTGCTGTTTTGAAACGGGCGCTGACCATATGGTGAAAATTGTTAAATATAGCGCGCCAACTGCGTGCCCTCATTCGGGGTTAAATTTCCCAGAGTGACACCTCTGTCGCGCTTTCGGCATTCGAGAAACTGAATAACAAAAAGTTGCTGGTGGCCCCTGTGCTTCTGTAGTGCATACGGCTTTTGAATATCCTGAGGTCAGGATATAAGGAATCAGAATGCATGTAAAGCAACAGTGCATGAATATTGCGTGGTAGAATGCACTATGCATATCACACTGGCGATAACGACGCATGGAGGACGCTCTACGAAACGCGAGTTACTTTCCTCACACTGTCGAGCAGGAATCGAACTCAAACAGCGGTGCGCGTATAGCTCACACCTCCACGGTGTTAATTTATTATTAGTTAAGGCGGTCACATTGTGGGGCAAGCTTACTAGAAGTACATATTGTAACGGTTGCTACACTAAAGAATTACTGCAACCGCTGAACGAGGGCACCGAGAGAGCTGAACCAGGAACGCGGGCAACAGGAACGGCCGACACTTCAACGTCCTCTACTTCTGCCGATTGCGCTCCTTCTTCTTCTTCACCTCTAATGCACGTGTCAATATATTCGCCTCATTGGAAGCGGAGGATCCCACCAGTAAGCCCCTCAAAACGCGCCAGCAACTTCAGCTATGAACAGTGTGTACAGTGCTGCGGTGGATAAGCTCAAGCACTGATTCACCAAGTGCTGATTAACGAGGAGAAGTTGCAAGTGCTGCCCGCATCGCTGCTTGCTGCTTGCCACATGCGGTTCTGTCACTAATCACGGCGGGAAATCGACAAGATGCTCCAGCCTCAAGAACATAAGACTGCCACAGACACCTTGGATGTTTTGAAGTTCAGAAGCTATAAGACTGGACGATTTCTATAATAAGGAAAGGGGGGTGTGGTTGGCATAGGAGAGGAAGACAGTGTGTTTTAATTATGGGATATATTCTCGCTGGAGAATTGAATTCGAAGGAAACATGTTCGGATTGATTAACGGGATGATAATAACTTCACGTCGCCGATTGTAAATAGGTACGACGAACTACCTTGCTTCCCACGTACACTACATTAAAATGCATCCTTGCAGCACAGTGACGAGACTCTCGTAACGCGATGCCGCGGCCATTTTCGTGCCGCTCACATCCGGATGTTTATTTAGACCCTCCTAATGTTTACTCTCTTCCTCTTAATGGCGGGATGCGTGAGAAAACAGACGGGCAGGAAATGCGGCGTTGGTGTTCCCAAGGAAACGCGCCTTTGCCTGCCAACACCTTCTCGCACCAGCTTGGGAGGTCGACGTGAACCTGTGGCACACCAGGGCGGAAATGCCGCAGGGTGGGACCGGAGAAGCGTCGAAGGTATCCGTCGGTGTGTGCCGCAGTTTTTCTGAAATCACGAATCAAGTGTTAGTGCGTTGCTGGGTACGTAAATTCGATGGGCACGAGTAGAGTACAGGAGATATTCACCGATATCACAGCAACCGCCATATTGGAGTGCTGGAGCAGCAGTTGTAATAGTTCGTTAGTAATAGTCGAGATACTAGCAGTTATCAGCAGCTGGCATTTTAGAAGTAGTGTAAGTAGTACCTAGCAGCACAGGTAGTTAGAAAGGCGAGCATGCGGAAATGATGAAGAATCTGCAAAGGCCTATCGAGTGGCATTAAGGAGACCACTGTCACTGTTCTGTGTATAGAGGACATGAAACAAAAGGAATAGTGGAAGGAAAAAAAATGAGAGGGTCTTTTAGATGTCTCTTAATGGTGGAAGCCTACCCTTCCTTCCTCTGCTATCATATGCCCCTAATCGTTTGCCTCTTATCGGCGTTCGTTGCGGTGTTACCTACATTTATAATTGGTTTATAGGGAAGGAAAGATGCAGTATCTATCACTCTCTCTCCGGCAAGTGTGTTTGGACAACTCTCTCTCTTTCTTCTCTCTCGTAGATTTGGACGTTATATCGTCGCTCTAGCTGTCGCGTGGCGTTTCTTGGCGCGTGTTCAAATGTGGGATTGCAGATGGCAGGAACGCTGGAGAATACATCTCGCGAAATCTTGTGTACAGATCCAACGCCTCGTAATAGGAGGCGTTGACTTACCTCGCGCACACCACCCGCGCACGGGATTTTGTTCCAAGAGCCTAGAAAGGTTTTCGCCTTAAAAGGCAATACGAAACAGAAAGAATGTGCGCACTTAGAGCATGATCTTTAGTAGCATGACATGACAGCTATAATGGCTGTTGTTAAGGGCTCCTTTTGGAATTGTAAATGATTTAAAGAGGAGGAAAGATGCAGTATCTGCCACATTTCTGGGCGGACACCTGCACAGTGCCGCAACGGAAGTGAGGAGGTGGGAATGAAAGAGGAAAGAGAGAACGAGGTGGCGTAGTGAAGGTGTCCAGAGTATAGTTTCGGCCACTTGGGTTTATTGTGCACTGACATCGTGCAGCACATTGGCGCATTTGTGTTTTGAATCCACCGCAACGCGGCCGCCGCACTAGGGTCCGAAGCCGGGAACTCCGGCACGGTAGTCGAGCTTCTTAACTACTGAGCCACCGCGGCTGCTCTTGCCGACTTTCGTTCGCATACAGCCGTACACACACACACGTCACCGACATGCGCTTTACTACACGCTTAAACGTCAGTCCCTTATTCGCTGACTCTGTAATCTCACTGCATATAGAGTCGTCCCGTACCACATTATCTGAAATGCCGGGAATGGTGTAGAGCCGCGTTGTAACAAAGGCGGACCAACTTGTCTGCGTGCCCTTAGTGCAGCGGGTCTGACGCTTATTTAAGTGTTTTGGGTTCGATTTTCATCTCATCCGCATACTAATTTCCTTTCTAACGCAATCCACTTTCTTTATGTAAATTATTCATGTCCTTATACACGAATGTGCAACGAGTACAACACGAAGAGAGAAAACACAACACAGGCGCGCACTACCAACTGTTATACAATCAATGCACCAACTGCCCCACAAGCTGTTAATCTGCATATCCTAATGCCATCTAAGTCATGCAGAGCAGCAATGGGGGCTAGTTGGTTTACCATATCAAGAATTTTCGCGCTACGATATACACAGATACACAAGAGAGCAGGAACCACGTACAGAGGACAAGCGCGCACTGACAACTGAGGTTTACTGATAACAGGGTTACATTTAAAACATTCCACACGCACTCTCTGATACAAGAAATCTCGCAAACTTACTGAACAGGTAGTGTCACAGGTAAGTCATGTTTCATACTTGTAATCACAAAGTTTGTAATCTTTTTGATCAGTTTCAATTTCCGATGATCTAAGTGTGATGTAACACCTTTCTCGCAGTCCGGATTTTCTTTACACGCCGCGGATCGTAAGATGAAGGCGAGCATTAACTCTGACGCGTTAAAAATGTATTTCTCAAAATATAAATAAAATTACAGGGGTTTATAGAAAGGATATGGATAAAGATGCATCGGACGGACTCGGTACATTTTTTTTTTTCAGCTACTTTGGACTGATCGGACCTCTGTGTTTTGATGCTGTGGCTAAACATACGTAGGAAAAATTCGGTACTTTTTTACCGCGGTTACGTCGGTTTTCAAAGTTCGCCGTATCCGGCGTATCAGGCTAAGTGTTTGCATAGCCTCGATACCACGAATACGACGATGTGCTTCGATGCTCTGTTGGTCCTAACAGGGCAAAATCCCTCTGGCACAGTTGCAGCAGAGTGAGTCGCGCGGTGGCTAGCTTTAGCAGCTGCTTTTTCCGTGTCTAAACACTGCCAGAAACAGGGCGATTTGTGTCCTACGCGCTTATGTATACTTCTAAGGTGCCAACAATAAACTGTTTTTCAATACAAATATGTGCTTAAATAGCAGCATGCCTTTCGGTTGTGTACTAGTCGTATAGCACCAGTCGCTGGACAGCAGCGTTAAATTGCAAATTCCTCCTGGCTCTTTCCATGCAAACGTGTGATTTTCTGCTGTATAAAGAAGTCCGGAGGCGCAAGGCCGGGGGGCTCAAACTCTATGTTATGCAAACTTTAGCGGGAAGACAAATCTGCAGGCTGAGCACTTGTCTGGTCCCCCCTTAAATGCCCAAACAATATCAGGGTGGCACAGTGGTTACAGCGCTCGACTACTGTGCCCAAGGACGCGGGATCGAATCCCGGCTTTGGCGGCCGCTTTTCGCTGGAGGCGAAAAGCAAGGCGCCCGTGTGCTGTGCGATGTCAGTGCACGTTAAAGAACACCAGGTGATCGAAATTTCGAGAGTCCTCCATACGACGTCTCTCAGAGCCTCAGTCGCTTCGGGACGTTAAACCCAACAAACCAAACCAAACCTAACCATTCGTGCTTCCTGCTTTTTGGTTATGCACTCGTGCACTGCAGTGCAGCGCCTCGACAGGCTCAACGGTCTTGCTGGTCATCGCCTCCGTACCAGCGTAGGCCTCTATAGTAGAGTCGGCGGGACTTTTGCCATGTTTGCGAGGTACAATCTAAAGGAAGCATTTAATGAGAAACATCCTATTCCCTATGTTTGCATGTAAATAACTAGCCTACCGTTTCATGCGGGTTTGAAAGTAATACGGCCGGGTACTGCACGACGATGTGCGTGTTGTGTCAGTACTCGATCTTCGGAGGTCGGTTCAGGATCTTGAACAGCTCAATTTCTACGAACAGATCGCTTACATTACAAGCAGATCGATGTGACTTTTTACAACGAGCGAAAGGAAGCTGCCCGTGAATGTGCGTATCCTGCTTTGGTACGTTGTGTGCAACCTGTGCGCTCGACAGCGCTTCTCACCGCAGACAACCATGTGCAATGACAGGGATCTTCGTGGTTGAAGGAATGACGCTAGATTGGGCGAACCCTTCACTGCACCTCCTCGAGAGTGGCGAATACTGACCTTCATGTCCGCGTAGGAAGCGGAATGCGGACATACGTTAGGCGTGACTTTAGCCATGACTCTATATCGACGTCCATTGCATCTTTACCGATAATGGAATGGGTAACTCGGACATATCCTTACACACTTCGTGATAGAAAAGAAAAGGCGCAGTATCTGTCTCGCTTCTCACGGGGTACCTGACTGATTGATTTATAGGAAGGGAAAGGCGCGGTAACTGTCTTACTTGTTTTCTGTGGACACCTCAACCATGCCGTAAGGGAAGGGAGGAAGGCGGGAGTGAAAGTGGAAAGAGAAAAATAGGAGCCGTAGTGGAGGGCTGCGGAGTAATTTCGACCACCTGGGGATCTTTAACGTGCGCTGACATCACACAGCACACGGACGCCACTTCGTTTCGCTTCCATCGAAACGCAGCCGCCGGGGCCATAGTGGAGGGCTGCGGGTCAATTTCGACCACACGGATCTTTACCGCTTGCTACTCTATTTTCTCTTCTGTCGGCACGATACAGCGATGGTGGCTCAGCTATAGAGTCACTAGCAGACCAGTACATTATCATTTCCTTCTTCCTACAGTCGCAACAACTGCAACAGCAACAGCTGACTTTACAAAGCACACGGACGCTTTCGCGTTTCGCGTTCGTCGTAACGTGACCGCCTCGGTACACCAAGGGTGTTTTTGTTGTAGTAACTGAAGGAAGAATAAAAAAATAAATGCAACAGCTGGTCGACAGACTCCTGCTCTTCCGCTGAGCCACTACCATAGTCAATTAAATAAATTGCTATATGTTAAGGAAAAATTGTAGACCCACAAAAGCAGCCAGCAAATAAATAAATAAATGAAAAGAAAAAAGAAAAAAAAAAGAAATACCCAGCAGGAAATAAAAACATCTAAAGATCCCTCCTACCGCAATAGTCTATTGTTTGGTCAACAATGTAAAAAGCCGCTTAGCGCGAGAAAAGCTAATTGTCAACACTGACGCGGATGCCTTTGCATTTCGCCTTCACAGAAGCGCGGCCGTCTCGGCGCTCCAAAGGCGTTTTTGTTACAGTAACTGAAAGAAGAATGCACAAGAAAAAAAAAAATGAATGCACCGGTTTATTGAGTTACCCCTGCTATTCCGGCTGAGCCACTCACCGTCATGTGGTAGTGACAGCAAATGGATGCGTGTTCTAAGAGCCGCGTTCGTCATATGACTACAACGCAACAGATACACACGTGGCAAGGCAACCCACATTACACAAAAACCCTATAGATGCCGGGGCCCATTGATAAGGATATCGACCACCTTCATCCCCTCGATGGTTCTTGGTGGGTAGGTGGGTTCACAATAATTGGTTAATGCGAAGAGAGCGCCAGACTTTGATGTGCTGTTTTCGACTTTGTGCTGTCCCATGCAACGCGAAAGGCCGCTGGACAGAGAAACAGTAGATATCTAAAATCGATCAGCTACATGAAGATTGCTCTAGCTGCACTTGGATGGCTAGCCAATTCTTCCCGTGGTTGCTATGGCGACGGCCGCATCTGAGCATGAACAAGGCTTGTGACGTCATGTGATTATCCTGCATAGAGTATTTTTTATTCGCAACGTTTGGGCCAAATATTTTCGTGGTCGGAAATTTGAGTGGGCTCTGTATTGAGTCTGAATCTCCATAGGAAGCTCCGAGATGTTCTGACTGCGGCAATTCAACTGCGGAGAGAAAACAAAGCGTTCAGCCGGGCTACAGGGAACTCCGAACCTGAATACTGATTTCTGTGTGCTGGTATTCCTTGTTTTGCCGCACAGACGTTTCGTTTGTTTTTACTTTCGACCTCCTCTTTTATCCTGTGCCAAAACGAAGTGGGCTCAGCCTCGAAGGCGAACTGCGAAGCATGCAACTGAAATTTACCCTTCGAGAAAAATTTTTATTTTGTTCTCCGGAGTCAAACAATTGAATACGAAACTTTGTCGTCGCTGAAGAACATTCTTTAATATCTTATTTTATTATTTGTATGCACATACGTGGTGCAAAAGAATTATGGGGACTCAGAGAGCCACGCGCTTAGCCATCTTTTCCTCTGACCGCCTGCGACTGCTGATGAAAAATGTATTCGTTGGGCTCCTTTTTTTTCCTCATATTGGCGCTACTATCTATAGGCAACTCAAGGACCGACCGGTCTCAGACGGAAACATTAATGCGCTGGCTGCTACATATATATTTAATCGTTTGTCATGGCGGAGAGAAATTTCCTCATCAGCCTTCATAAATTAAGCCTGCGATGATGCAAGACCCATAAAAAGTACAGGACTACAAGGAGCGCGCCTTGCATTAATACATCGGCAAGTGAAACCATAGTCGTGGCGTTGTCCAGTCTTTCCTCATCGAACTAGATTTCGGGATGATTAAGATGTTCCTCAGCAATAAATCAATATGCCGACAACAGGGCGCGGCAACGACAGCGACTGAACAAGAATACTAGAATTGTACATTAACCGACAAAAGTAGCCGGAACACTCTGCTGAATGCCAAGTTCACTTACGCGCCAGCTAACGGTGAATTGTTGCCCTTTTTATGACGCCTAGGCGCACGATGCTATCGCAGATGTTACTGCGAATGTATGTCATGCATTTTAATGTGTAACTGTACTTCGTGAGACAGACAGCGCGTCGTGCTCGGCTTGCTTATATTCTAAGTTTGAACTAAGCGGACTACTTAATTCTTTCCACCCGTTCCAGTATGGGAACTCTGACTCGATGAGATTGTGTTTTAAACGCTCCGGCATGCTTCGGCACGAACGTGTCTTACCGTGCGGACGCTGGAGGCTAAGATAAATATGTCATGGGAAGATTGCTGTGGTGGATCGTGAGCTCGGCGGGGGAAAAAAAAAAAAGAAAAGAATATTCAGCGAAACGGAGAGGTGAACGCAAGACCGCCTCGTTGCATTAGAGAGCGTCCTCTTGCTCCAGAGGACAAACACTGCAGGCTGACTGCTGCAGGCTCTTGCTCGGCTCGGCTTTGTTTGCTCTGGCGAGAATCGCGCCGCCAACTCTAGGGCTGGCTGCCTGCCGTGTGGCCGACGAACTCTGCAAGGCGTCCGAGAAGAGTCGTCGTTCCGTACGAAAGCCAAGAAAAGGGAGAGTGGACGGCACGCTTCGGAAGGCACACAATGCGTCATTGGCAGCGCGTCTTTACCTCCCCCTTTTGCTCTGGCCCTTTCATCCGCGGCGCGCCGGTAATGAATCCCATTGTTGTCACTCTCAGCGTCAGCGTTAACGCTTCGCCGCCGACCGGCGACGAACTACGGTCAGTGGTGGTGGGAAATCCAGCGGGACCGTATAGTCGTCGTTTCCCCCGTCGACGTTGCTGCGGTGTACGGTTCTGCTCGCGCACCTCCCAAAAAATCTCGACCGCATCAAGGAAGCGTGAGGAGCGCTGCCTATGCGGAGGTGGCGCTTAAGCCCTTGTAATTTTGCCTTGCTTCGTATATGGTTGCTTTGTATTGGAGCACTATCCGTGCCGAAGGAAGGGGTGGGAAAGAGGTGTGCGAGACAAGCCCTTCAGTGTTTGTAGCTCCTGGACTATTTAAGTATTTTCGATGTCTCGATCTTCTCTCGTCCTGCATTCTAGGTTCTATTCTTTATTCATCGCTTCGGATCTCAAGAAATGTTTCGCTCCATGGTATGGAAGAGCGTTGAATTGGTTGCGGGAAGTTTTTAAGGTTCGTCTTCAAAGCGAGTGCGACAGCTGTGTCGTCACGGAATACACAGGAGAGTTGAAGGGGAAAATGAAGGACGTGAAGCAGTAACGAGAAGGAGGATTTAGATTTGTACCCAAGCCTTTTTTCCAATGCTCTGGTCTGTGTAGAGAGGTCCGAGTTGCAAAGTTCGACGTTCAGTAACTGTCATGAATTACCATTTTCACCCGGCGTTTGCATGTGAAACACCATTGTTGCTTCTAGGCGTTAAGGTTTACGACATTCCTTTCAAATCTATGGCGATTGGGAAAAGCAAGTGACGCCGCAGTCGCGCCCACTACCATATATGTAGATGTCAGTTTTGGTCACATGCGGGCGCTGCTCTGCATGCTTGCTACACAAGCTGCGTGTAAGAAAAGTGAGTAATTGTGCGCATCATATTCTATGTGCGCAAGACATTGAGCGGAAAACGCCATTAATACATGCAACAATAAAGGTAAACATTCCTATAGTGTAACCGTAACAACCATCGGCCTTTGCACACGCACACCTTTTGATGGATAAGCGGATAAGGAAAGGACAATGACTTTAGTTGTGACAGCAGCATCAGTCAGAGTGTCTTATAGGTTGTACTGCGAGCTATTTAGTTGTGAAGCTTTTCCGTCATGGGTATGACGTAAGAGCGTTAATTACTCTTTTGAGGATCCTCTTTCGCGTACATCCAACTTGATACCCTCTTAATCACTAATTTTTTAATTTGTGCCTCTATTATCTCGCGCCTTTTCATTACCATACAATCGTAAGGTGGAAAACTATGTGAAAGACCAGCCGAGATACGCACCTATAGAGACAGGCTTAACCGTATGAACCGGCCTGCGTGTCCTTGGAGTAGCCTGTCTTACTCTTGGCCCCAAGGTCCTGGAAGGTTAGATTACCATCTCACCCACCCATCTTCAAGGAGAATCTTGAGTTCGCAGCTCCTGCCCTGTCACGTGGTCTCGTGACGTAACTCAATCATCCGACCAATCAGTACCATGATAATGTCAGAGGGACATCACCCGCCATGTCATTGTCATTGATTATGCTTACTGAATGCTATGGTCATGACCGTGATTTTGCGCCAACAACACCGACAACGGCGGATTTTATGATAAGCGGACAGTTCAACGCCACCGAGTTAAAAATAATGGGGACTTTTAAGCTCAAAGTGCTATCCCTCTTGGACTTTGCACGTGAGGCAGGCATTGACGCCAAAATGCAGCCTCCCTGACCGTACTAACCCCTCTGCCTTGATTAGGTAGGCCTTCGTGACTGCTCCATTTATTATTGAAAACCACTCACTCACTCACTCACTCACTCACTCACTCACTCACTCACTCAC
>JAJIZL010125272.1:116136-153334 GCA_023969395.1 Amblyomma maculatum
TAATAATTGGTTCACAGGAAGGGCAATGCACAGTACCACTCACATTTGTTTCTGTAGACACCTGAACCGCGCCGTAAGGAAAGAGGAAGGTGGGAGCGAAAGTGGAAAGAGAAAAAGGTGTCTTAGCGGATGGCTACGAAGTAGTTTCGACCAGGTGGGGATCTTTAACGTGCACTGACATCGCACAGCACACGGGCGCCTCTTCATTTCGCCTCCCTAAAAGCGCAGCCGCCGGCGATCGGAATCGAACCCGGTCGCTGGCGGCTGCGTTTCGTTTGAGACGTAGAAGAGACAGTTAGGTTTAACAGAAAGGAAACCTCCTTATAATTTTGGGTGGACACTACAGTCTACACCTAACCAGGTCAGGGTCATATTTTCATAACTTTTTTTTGTAAATTATGGATTGGTTATAAGAATGCGAAGGCGCAGTATCTGTCAGACTTGAGGGAAGGAAGGAAGGTGAGAGTGGAAGCGGGAAAAGCAAAAGATACCGTAGTTTAGAACTACAGAGTAATTTCGGCCACTTGGGGGCCGTTAACTTGATCTGACATCATATAGGTTTATAAGAAAAGAAAAGCAGTGTTTGTCAAAGTCACTTGAAGGTCAAATTATCAGACACGCGGAGCGCTGCTCTACCAGCTTTTGCTTCAAAAGTGTTCCTAGCGACCGCTTGCAACCCATTAAGGAAGGAAGGAAGGAAAAACTTTATTTAGCCTTATATTATTTTGGCGGTTTTTGGGACGTCTTCAGAGATGTCTGCTTAATGCATCCACAAGATTCTTCTCCGTCGACCTTGTCCACTTCTACACAATAGTCGGTTGCCCTCAGTCCAGGGCTCCGCTGGCTACTGCCGCCCGTTGAGCTCGCTGTACTTGACCTTGCTGGTCTTCGCAGCGGTCGCTGGACAGCAGAGTCTCCCATTGATCCGTACTCGTGTTTCGGATTTTGGGGACCACGTCTATATTTTGGCAGTCCCATGTGATGTGACATAGTGTGGGTTTTTCATCGCGCCACGGACATCTGTCCGCGTATATGCATGGTAGGGTGCATTTTGTTTAGTATGTGTAGGTTTGGTATGAACCCGTCTGTAATTGTCTCCAAATGACAGCTTCCCCTCTGTTGAGAGAACTGTGTGGTGGGGAATATCGCATTCTTCTGCCTCTGTAATTTTCTGGTACGGCCGAGTATGCCTCTGGTGCTGGGAAAAGTTCCACGGACTCGTCGGATGCTCGGAAAGTAGTGTATGCTCAAGCTATCCTGTCGGCCTCTTGATTCCCTGCCACCCCCATGTGCCCCGGTACCCACATAATTTTGTGTCTCGTCTTGTTTTCTTCGTCGGTAATTAATTCTGTTGCTCGCTTCAAGGAGTATACGCAGCGCGTGACGACCTATCCTACCATTCATGTAATTTCGGCAGGCTGTTTGAGAGTCAGCGAGTACCGTTAGCGACCGCCCGGTTCTATAGTCCTCTGCCACTGCTAGAGCAACGGCTACTTCCCCGGCCTCTGCTATTGTGCAGTGTCGCATAGGGGCGCTAATCACTTCGCGTAGAGACGAATCGACCACCGTGGGCGCTGCAATTTTATTGTGTCCTCCTCTCGAGGACGCGTCTTCATACATGGTCGTGTCTTGAGGAGCGTATGTTTTTTTGAATGAATTCGGCCCTTGCTTCTCTTCTACCTTGGTGGAGGTTAAGGTACATGTTGGAACACCTCGCTGCGCTCTCCCTCCCACTGAAGCCATCGGGGCTTGCTGGGTGCACGCTCAGTGGATGCTCCCAGGTTACGCGAGCGGGCGGGGAGTCGTGAGGCAACCTCGCGATTTGTATTATTTTATTATTGCGAGCCGGTGTGCGCTTATCTGAGGGGCGAGAGGAGGAGCATCGTTTTTGATCGCCGATATGCTCAGCGCTCATGGAGCTACCTTCAAAAGTTTTGCGTTGCAGAGAGGATTGATGGGGGGCGCCTACTGCTCGTGTGCCTTTTATAATTTTAGTTAATGACTTTTTATTGACATTTTAAGGCGATCTGCGCCTTCCTTTAAAGCTGTGGGCAACCTTGTAAAACCATGCTTAACAGCGCTTCCGCTCGTGATTTCGCTAGCCGTGCTTAAACCCCCACCACGTTGGTCTGTATCTGTTAGCGCAAATTAATTCTAAGGTCATTCGAGCTTTTCCTTCCTTTTGCACAATTATCCTGCTTACGTTCCCGGTAGCGGTCCGTGAAGTGGGAAGCGATATTTTAAGAGACGAACTTATTCTATCAAACTTCATAAATCCTCTACATGTCCAGAATTTGCGGCTCATAATTGTGTTTGTTCTATAATTTATAACACTTGCGTTTTTAAAATCGCTACTTTATTGTCCTGGTAAGTTCATAGCGGAGTATCACAGTAGAGGAGTAGTTCATTATCCTAGTAAATCAACACGGATCATTATTAGTACTATACCACCAGTACGATGCTCTGCCTAACGGGATTTTACCCTAGCTTTCAGTGAATAAAAAATATAACAGTTGATCAACTGCTGAGAGCTCTGAGCACTAAAATGTACCCAGGAGAGAATAGTAGGGTTATGCTGAACCTTCGCCTTTAAAAGAAAATGCGATTACGACTTTAACAATGCCTTCTTAATCGGCGACTTCTTTTTCATTGAGAAGCTGGCGGAGAATTTGCAAAACTCTTAAACGTGTTTACTTGATTCGTTTTTTTTTTTTTTTTTTTTTTTTTTTTTGAGGAAAGGGATTGCAGTATCCGCCTCACTTCTTAGGTGAACACCTGCATCTACAGCTTACAATTGGAGGTACAATGTCTTCGGTTAGAATCCCTGTGACAAACTAGACTCAAGGATAGGATAGGATAGGAAATACGTTAGTTTCTTTAGGAGGGTCTTGTGCTAGTAGCGGAAGAGTTCCATCTTCCGTCTTCTCACAGGGTCGGTGCCCCTATTCCAGGGCTCCGCTGAGCTTCGCTGCTCGCTGGGCGTGCTGGATTAAACCTATTTGGCAATCCAAATCGCCGCTGGAGAGCCGGCTCTCCCACTGTTCCGCACTCGGGTCTTTACGAAAGCTGTCGTTATTTTTACATTGCCACGTGATGTGGTATAGCGCAGGTTTGCTACCACACCATGGGCAGGTGTCTTGATATTGTGACGGGTAAATTTTGCTCAGGGTATGCAGGTTAGGGAATGTTCCTGTCTGCAGTCTTCGCCAGTACACGGCCTCTTGTTGTTTTAGATCCCGATGAGGCGGCGGATAGCGGATCCGTACCCCCTTATAGTTGTTAAGAATGTCGGAGTACGTAGGGCCGACTCTCTCGGGTACATCGTCCGATTGGGAGGAAGCTCGGCTCGTGTACCCTCGAGCTACCTGATCGGCGCGTTCGTTCCCCGCTATGTCGGTGTGTCCTGGCACCCAGTAGATGTTGTGTTTGACTTTTGATGGGGTCGTGCTATGGAGGAGCCTGAGGGCGGCGCGACCTATGCGGCCGTTCATGTAGTTACGGCACGCTTCTCTAGAATCTGTAAGAATGGTAAGGGACGTGTACTAGACTCAAAATTAACTAGCATATAGATTAAGTAAGAATCTAAATGACAAGTCACCACCGCAAAGATTGGTTTTAATATAAATACGCGCGTATTTTTAATACAAGTCTCCCTACACGTTTTTTAACGCGAGGTTTCAATTGTCGGAATAGCTAGGCGACGGCTTTTTGGCCGAACAATACCAATACGCTACTGCGTAAAAACGAGAAATCGATCAACAAGCGCGTATACCATCATAGAAAGTGCTGAGATAGATGGAGGAAAAAGCCGAATATGTTTAGTTCGAACCCTATTCTGCTAAAAGCTTCCTTGCGACCTATACATGAATCTCCAACATTTCTATTTGTCTTCTCGTTTTCGTCGCACAAAAAACGGAACTCTACTACGTGCGAAAATCCGATATACTGTTGGGCGCTGAACCTCTGAAGCTTTCACGTCTGAAATCCTTTGAAGGTGCACGAAAATTGAGACAATTCGACTTGTTTTCGCATTGTTCTTTAGAGAGTTACTAGTACTAACGCTCACTCAAGTACCAAAAAGAGCAGTCGCATACAAAGCTCTCTTACGTGTTCTCCTAGTCACTGATCTTTCATTCCCTTACACCTCGTTTCTCTTTTCGCGTTCCTTGAAGGAACACTCATGCCCTGCAATTCAGTAGATGAAAGAAGATCCGCTAATGCAATACGGGCACAGGTAAATACCAGGAGCACGCTTGAGCACGGGTGTCCTTGTGACGTTCAGTTTATTCTCACATGTTGAAACGCGTATACGTTCATAGAACGCATGGAATGCGAAGTGAATATACCGTGTGCCCACGCTAACTTTAGCCAGGGGTTAAAAATAAAACATTTACGATAGACGAGACAAATCACTTGTATACAGCTGCCAGACATCTTGCACACCACAGGAAATTTTTATTTTGCAATCAATTAGTAACTAAAATATTTTTTTTCTGATTCACGAAGTATTGCATTTAGACAACAGCTGTGATTTGCAAAGTTGGAGAGCACCTTCCGAAATCCCTATTCCATTTATTTCCGATAAAGAAAGCCTCACCTTGTATCGTTTTTCCAATCTCTAAAGAAAGCCCGCGAAATACAGAAAAAAATATCACGTGACTAAGGCATTCGTGCGCCACGATTGTGGTGCTCCCAATCGTGGCTTGAGTGAACGAAATTATCTGCGGCCGTGACTCGACAGCCCAGCCCCAGCGGTAGGCTGATACGTTTGCGATTGTTGCAGCCAGCGCGGTGAGCCCGCTACGGCTTCAACCGTCACGTGCTTCGGCTGCGTGAAGCGTACGAAGAAAGATCGCAGGGCTGACCCTCGCAGACGAGGATCAACCGTTCCGGTAGCCCCGGTACGCATCGCCAATGGTGATAGGGAAATTAGGATGGCCGCCCTGAAGCATCATTCCTAGTGTCCGCCGTCGAAGTCGGTGGTCAGCGCGCAAACAAGACAAATAAGAGGTCGCTGTCGGAGTGCCATATCATACCACGATCATGAAAGAGCCATGAAAGAGCACACTGCTACTACAAATCGACACTTCGATAGGTGAACGTCGTTGAAGCGCAGAATTATCGAGATAGGAACTTGTCCTTGGTCACTCTTTTCCGCTGCTATCATTTTTTCTGTTGTGAGCACCTCACATGCGCATACATCATTGCAGCTCGCCAAGAGTCACAGTCTACGTCTTTATGGCACAATGAGGAGGAACGAGAAAACACGTTGAGAAAAAAAAAATCAAAATCAGGTTCAAGCTAAAATCACAAAAACAGATGCAAGGTCAAATAACCAAAAAGGCGAGACGTTATTAGGGTCCTATTGCTAATTCATCGCGTGAAAGCTCGCTTGAGACCGGTTTTAAATTTTTAGGCCAATAACCTTGTTTAGAAGCTATTCATCCCTAAGAAGCCGAGTCCCAGGTAGGCGAAAGATTGACGTTGATACATTTAACTTCACCCGCTTGGGGACATTTTTTTTTACTTTGCAAAAAAGGACATTTTTTTTTTTCCAGGGACGTTTGTTCCGGGGAAATTTTTTTCCGGGGACATTTTTTTCCGGAGACATTTTTTCCGGGCACATTTCCACCGGGGGACTCTTTTTCCGGGATCGTATTTACCGGAACCCGACTAACGCCACGTGAAGCTCTGGTCGCCGGCTCCGATACCATGGGGATTGGTGCTCGCGGCGACTTATGATAGCTCGGGATCTCTGGGTCCGGCAAGCCCACTAGCGTAGTCTCGGAACCAATGGTCCAAAACACTGTGACGCTAACGCCAATCGGCGTTCGGGTTAGGAATGCGGGAAGTGGTACCTGTTTGAGGCATTCACAAGGTTTGTATTCAGGCACGGAATCTTAAAACAAGCGAGCACTGTGTGGGGATATTATTATCGTAATCAGAGAGAGGTTATCGATAATGGCAGTTGCCTTTGGAGGCACTGGCGATCGCAATCGTTCGAAAAATTTAGTTAATCTCCGACAAAATCATCATCTTACTATCTCCTGACTACACGGCGAAAAACACGTTGATGGATGTGAATGGTCAAGTACAGATGCCCCCATACATAACACGAATGACAAACAGCGTGGCTTAAACTGCAGCCAGTGTCATGAAGCGATAGTCATCGGATGCGAGATAACGTTTATGGCGGTTGACGATAACGGGCCCAACACGTTTCGACTGGAGGGAGTCAGCGGCATCTCAACATGTATATATAATGTGCAAGCTCCCTATTTGGCTTCTTTCTTCGACTGGGATCGCCGCATAGACAGCGCACTCGATAGTGAGTCGTTTTCCAGAAGGTTAGCGCAGGAAGACAAGGACAACATACACACAGAAAATAGGACACTGCGCTATTAATAACTCATCTTTTATTGAAAGAAACATCCACTTAAACAGAGCGATTTTTCCCAATAACAAAAGAACTTGCAACCGACTGCCACTTATCACGGTTGGTTGGTTTAGTTTGTGGGGTTTAACGTCCCAAAGCGACTCAGGCTATGAGAGACGCCGTAGTGGAGGACTCCGGAAATTTCGACCACCTGGGGTTCTTTAACGTGCACTGACATCTCACAGCACACGGGCGCATTGCTTTTCGCCTCTATCGAAAAGCGGCCGCCGAGGCCGGGATTCGATCCCGCGTCCTTGGGAACAGCAGTGGAGCGCCGTAACCACTGCGCCACCCCGGCGGGAACCACCTATCACATCGCCTGGTTTTCCTCGCAGATGCGGCCTCGTACGCCCGGGAAACGCGTTGCAGCGTTTTCATTGCGGGAACCTGAAATTGCGGGCAAAGCTGTCGCAGCTCGGTCGACTATGAGCTTCGACCGAAGGCTGTGAATCTATAGCAAAATAAATGTTAAGGGCAGTGTGATGTGCTCCTTTTTCCCTCGGTATTGATTCTCTTATTCTAAGAAACAACCGTTGCTGTGTTCTGCATAAATAGACTGTTTAGCATTGTTATGCAAAACTTGCATCGTGTGGGTTTAGTTTTCGCCGCTTGTTTCGGCGTTAAGTTTTCACCTCGTTTTCTGGAAGAGGAAGGACAATCGGCACCGTATTTTGATTTTGCAGGAAAAGGAGACAAATTGCGCATATTTTATTGCGAAAAATAATGTATAGAGAAAGTTTTCAGCAATTCTACATCGCCGCCCAGGGTAAACTTTGGGGCATTGCCGCAGACTGCAGGTTTGTGATATGGCTGAGATCGGTTCACAGAGAAAGGCTCAAAAGCACGATTCTGACAAAAAAGGTGGTTCTGAGTTTTAAACCACATTATCTGGAAATAACTGCTTTTATATACATATATCATTACCTGAAGTGTCGGCAGAATGGATTAACATGGAAACGCACTAGGTTGTTTAAAACATATTGTTAGTTCCGCATTATTGGGAAGAAACTCTGTATTGGAACTTCAGCTGCGGCAGCTTAAACGCAATTTTTGGTTAAAATAAAAAAAAAATAAAAACTCCAGCAGTAATGAACCTGCAACGCGTTGCCTGGCTTGTGAAGTTTCGTCCGCGAGCAAATGGTGATCGTACATAGTCGAAAAAGTAGTCACAGCGAGCTTCAATGGCTTCGACTGGCGGCAGTTGAAGCCGTTCTTCATTCGTGTTAAGTCTGTGGGGTTCTGCGAACACATTATGCAAACATGATAAGTATCACGGAAGTTTGCTCTAAGACAAGCTGTCCTCCTCGGGCCATAATGCTAGAGAGGGACACAGACTCGTGAGGTATGATTTTCTACATATCTTTTATAGAAATATGTAGAAAATCAATAGAGACCTATGTGTTCTTGTGAGAGAGTTGACTTTGACATCTTTTTGTTTTCTTTTTTCTTTCAGGATACGCATCAGCTTGCATCATCGTGCCAAGCATAGATTAGGTAAGCCAATGATCGTCTTCTCTTGTCCGATCACGAGACCGAAAAAAGCCGATGATTTTAGTCCCGACAAGCTGCAGCGCTCGGGATTGAAAGCTATGTCGTATAACGTTGAAACTGTGAATGAAAAGCGCGCTTTTCTTCTTTGTTTCGCAGCTCATGCTGAATTCAAAATGTTATGTAATATTAGAGAGATATAGCAGAGGGGAGAAGTGTTACCGTAAGAGCGGATAGATCTTGGCCTGTATTCCGAGTTTGGGCCGTTATCGAAGTGTCGCTATCTCACGTGACCTCGAGTCATGTGATTAGTCGAAACGCCGGAACCGGGTGTTGCCACTACGGAACCGGAAGAGGTGGCAACATCATGTTCCGGCGCGTTTCCACCAATCAGATGAATCTAGGTCGGGAAGGTAGCGACACTTTAGATAACGACGCTACCTAGGAATACGGCCCCAATACCGGTTTACCGGACGCGTGGCGCACACCTTTCACCATCCCTCCCACTGCGCATCGAGCGTCTACGTTCGCACTTCTCCGGCAAGCAAAATTCATTCATTCATTCATTCATTCATTCATTCATTCATTCATTCATTCAATTATTTATTAATACTGTCAGCCTATGCAGGCTCTTACAGGAGTGGAAATAAACAAAATTCAGAAAAAAAAAGAGTACATTTCAACAACTACAAAAGTCCGATTTAATTTGATTTGATTTACTTATTTCTCAGAAAAAAATACGAGCAAGAGCAAAAGGCAGAATAATGCCTGACAAGGGATCTTGCCCCCATACACAGTTTGGCACGGGGTTTATTGTTACCTGATGTGAAGTTTACCTGTCAGAATTAGGCGACACGCGTTTGACTCGGTACTCAGTCGTGTCTCGGAAATATGCATGAGGTCGGTGATAAAAGTTCTCTTCCAGCAAAGCCTAATTCTGGAACTGACAAATGAGCCGACTGTTTCGGAATAAAATTTATTCTCCTGAGACACAATGACCCACATCCAGTCACGGGTACAAACGCAAGGGATCGAATACCAAACTACCGTCATGCTTACCCTCAGTGCTGTATGCTTAAGCGCTGTGGATAAACGGATCACACGGTTTGCAATCAAACAACACAATCTGCTGTACTATAGCTTCACTTGTGACAAGTCTTTTGTTTCCTTTTACACGTATTGGACGATTGTATACTTCATGGCTTATCAAGATGCATTGCCGTCCTCGCGATGTTGCTCTTGGTTTCTTTTCAAAACTTCTGGGCAGCGGCCGTCCTGCAGGGCAGCTTTCCGACGCTCAAGGGACGTATTCGTAGAACCTATCTGCAAAAAATAAAAAAAAAAAGAAGAAAGAAATAGAGAAAAGAAAAATATAAAAGATAAATCTTGACAACGTATTTACTTCACTCAACTATAAAAATTTATTTTGTAGCCTGATTTCAGGATTCTTGCGTTGTGAGGGATACTCTCCAACCAGTGAAATTAATGATCGCTCGTCGCGTGTCTGGGCGTATACTGCTTCGATTGGAATTTGTTTCTACGCTGCGTTTGAGGGTTCGCTTTATAAGCAAGTGCGTACTTTCTCCGTCGGAGCTGCTGCGCTCGCCTCCGTGAACCTCCGCATATAAGGAGCACTTGGTCACTTGGTTGAACTGCGCTCTTCTTCTCAGAGGAAGCACGCGAGCGTGACCATTTCAAAGGCGTGGGCAGGTAGGTACCTAGATGGATGAGATATGTTCGAGAAGCCGCAGGCCCTTGCTGCCTGGGCGTCTATTGTTGCTCTCAGCACACTACCCAAAGCCAGTGAAGCGTGCTGCCACTTTCCTGACGGCGTCGATCGCCGCGGTGTCAGTCAGGAACTGGCGCACTGACCCCGTATATCGCTTCGCAGTGGCGCAAATAATCGGGGTCAATGGCACCCGTGGATATTATTTCAACACCAGGAGTCTGGGTGCAGCGCGTGGCGAAAGGATCATTACCTTTCACGTAGGCCGGGGCTGTAGCTATGGTTGACCGCGGGGTTATTCTCAGTGTCTGATGACGTTTCTTGAATGCGGAAGCATTACTATCTCGATTTTACTAAAACCTGTTTTGGCGTAACCGTCGTCGTCAATACACGGCGGTGCGCGTTAGTTGTGACTGTAGGAAGAATGAAAAGAAAGTATATGGCCATGCTACTGACTCTGTAGCTGAAGCATCTACGCTGCCCCGTGAGGACAGAGGAGAAAATAAAGGAGAAAGAGGGAGAGAGAATGACGCGTGTCGCAACAGCCGTCGCCCGCTCGTTGCGCATAAAGATGGTGGCATGGAGGAAACCACAGGCGTACCTCCATGTGGCATTAGATTACTTGCTTCTATATCAAAACTGTGACAAAACTTTTGAAGGCTAGTTGGCGATAAAGATTCGAGGCAATGACATATACACCTCCAATTTTATGCCTCAATCACCTCAGCATACCACATTACCCACTGAGAGAGTGGGCACATAAGAGAGGGCCAAGCTCGGCTTACGCATTTTCGAACTTTGCCCACGAGCCACGCACAGTGTGGCGCGTTTAACGAATTTCGAGTTTCTGTGCAACCCTCGGTCGAGTGAGAACGGACAGTTTCTACATGAGTTCATTTCAGTTCAGTCGTTCAGTCGTGTCCGACTCTTCGTGACCCTATGGACCATATCACGCCACGCTTTCCGGTCTCTCACTATCTTCCTAACATCACATGACTTCATCTTCAGCTCCTCGAGGATGCCATCCAACCATCGCGTTCGCTGCCTACCCCTTCTCCGGTGACCCTCAACCTTTCCCAACATCAAATCTTTCTCCAGCGACTCCTCTCTTCTCATCAGATGGCCAAAGTAGCTGAGCTTTAACTTTAGAATTTGACCCTCCAATGAGCAGTCAGGGTTTATGGTCGACAATATCTACTGACGGCATGCAAATCTTAGAAGCACACTCAGGTCTCACTGTTTCCGGAGCAACGCAGGACGCTCTTTTGTTGGCGTTCAGTCTAGGTAGCATGAATCGAGAAGTATATGAACCTGCTTCTTTGGTTATCTGGCACGGGCCATTCTATTTCTTATTCACGAGGTCCGTTTCGGTATCGGGTTGCAAAAGTAGCTACTGGCCGTGTTTGCGCGTTTTACCCAGCCACTGGCTGCCCGTAATATAGAATCAGCTATATGTAGGTACCTGGCTGCTGGTTTCTGGCCCACAGTCTTGTGTCCCTAATTAGAGAAAATTGTGTTGTGGCTGTAGGAAGAAGGAAAAGAAAATGCACGGGCCTGCTACTGGCTCTGTAGCTGAGCCTCCTCCGCTGCCTCGTGCAGACAGAGGGGAAAATAGAGAGGAAAAGGAAGAGGGAGAGAAAGACGCGCGCCGCAACAGCAGCCGTCGTCCACCACCAAAGCGGTGGCGGGTGCAATGACGGCCTACAACAGATAAAAATTTGGTGGCAGGCTAGCCCCCGCCGTGGCGGCGGTGACGTACCCAACTGTCCCAGCCCCTTCAAGTGGGAATCCGCAGGAAGGGAGCATTTTGCAGCGCCCTTTAAGTAGAAACGCAATCATAATTCTTCCAAAGAAATTTAGAAGTAAAATGCAACAAGAAGCAAATGCAACCGACGCTTGAATCAATTTGGTCGGGGGGGGCGAGGCGTGTTAACACAGGTCAGTAAAATATAGCAATGTAGGTTGCTTCGAACAGCTTATAAACTTGATAATTTGTCTTCAAATTAGGATTATGTGACACTGAAAAAATCCATATGTATATGGTTGGTTACAAAAAAAAAAACGACAAAAAACACTATGCATTTCTAGTCACAATTGAATCGGTTCTCGCTGTACTCTCTTACGAGGCCAAAACCCCACACCGCTTCCTTATATATTTCGTTTTTCAAAATTTATTCGCCCTGCTGCCACGTTGTAAACCACCACTACGTTTTCTTAACAATGTTCCGGGAACAAAGGGTGTCACGTATACAGGGCCTGGCGATCACGCCATCGGTCTCCAGCGCTGAACGTATAAAGCCGGAAACCGCTTTTGTACACCTTCGCGGCGAACAAGACGGGGCTTGTGTTACCGACTCTTCGCCGCAATCAGCAGCACCAGCAGCAATCACGCGCGTACGTTGTCGTCACGTTTCTCCGTTTCCTCACTCAGCCTTTGCTCGCGTAAGACCAGTGGCCGCTGCTTGAGCTCTACCCCCTCCCATCTACCGCCGCATCACACACAAACACATCTCGCTCGCCGCCATCCAAGAGCGCGAGCAAAGGGAATCGCCTTCTTCACCCAAGCGTCGTGTCACGCTATGAGAACTCCTGCGAACCGTGACCTCGACCGGCCATGGAAGAAGTCGGTTCTTCGCGCCACCTCTCTCTCTTTCTGTCTCGACTTATCCACTATCTCCTTCTCTTCTCTCCTCAGGTTCTCTCCTTTCTCAGCTTTTCACCATCCTCTATTTTTCGGCGTGCGTGACGCCAAAAGGCGCGCCGAGCCCCGCTGCGCGAAGCGTGACCGAAGCGGCGAGACTTTCACCGCGCTGAGACAGCCTGCGGGCGGATTTTTCTTCTTTTTCTCTCTTTCTTGAGAAGATCGTGGCCATCTTTCTCCTTTCTCACTCGCGTTCCGCCATGGAAGTTTTTTTTTTTTTATCTGTAGTTGGTCGCCTATCCGTTGTTGGTTGGATGCAACGATATCGGTCTTCCTCCCGTTGTTATTTCTGCTGCTGCCGCAGTCGGAACCAAGCAGCACGGTCGCATCGTGCCCTCGACCTCACTTTGATGCTGCTCTTGAGAAAGGAAGGGGATCCTCATACTGTCTGGTCGGCAGCTCCTGTTGGACACGAAACCTAACTGCCTGCCGCGTCCGCGTAGCTTGTCACGAAACTGACGGCGCGGAGACCCAGCGTGGGAGATGGTCACGTGAAAAATAAAGTTAATAAAAGCTGAAGACGGAGGGGTCCGTAGTTGTGGCGGCGACAATGTGAGAGACGGGACAGCGGTTTCACCGTCGCGCTCTAGGTGGGCTTCCCGGCGAATTTCTGTCGTCTCTCACCCAGGCCGTAAAACTTTCAGCTTTCTATGGTCTTTTCGTGAGGAGAGAGCCCGGATGGCTGCTGTGCAGTCGTCAGGGCCGTGAGAGGAAGTAGGGTGAAAAGTCATTTTTCGACTGGACGTAATTCGGGAAACTGTCGGGTACTTGAAAGCGGGACTACTTCCGCAGTCGCTGTTTCCGATCTGTTACAGTTTTAACAAATTAAACGACCTGCGATGAAAGCGTCATCGGTATTGGGTTGGAGTGCAAAGATTTATTTGCCATCGCTTAGCCGAACGTTTGTTCAGATTAGGAATATCGAAGCTGGTAAAAAAAAAAAAAAAAAAAAACTCAGGATGCAATTAGCGCTCGTGCCGTATCTTCCTGCTACTTTTGTTTTTGTTTTTTTTTTTTGTTTTTGTTTTTTTGCGCTAACTGCATCGTGAATCAGATTCAACTCGCCCAATTTCCCACCGTATGCAATTGATAAACGCGTCATAGTAAAAAGCTGATCCATTGCTCTTATCAACATGTTGTCCAAACGCAACATCATTGTGGGTATACGGTAATTAGCTCCCCACAAAAAAAGAAGCTCATGAAGATCGGCAGATTAGTGCGAGGTTTAGAGTAATGACGATCATTCCACGCAAGCAGCAAGATGCCCTCCACACCAAGTCTACGATACGGTCCGAAACTGAGCTGTGCACGACGAATTTTCACTCTCACTTTCTCTGCCCTCAGAACCGGATCACACACAGGGCTTGCTATCGCGCTCTATTGTTTACCTCATCTGCCGTAAGGGGGCGCCGCTTTCTTCGACTCGATTGTCGGCGTAAGGAAAACAAACACAAAGCGGATAGAGGCAGGTGTATGGGAGCTGGTCCGCCATCCATCCGCCTCGCGCTGTGTACACAAACGTTGATTGCAGCGAGAGCCGCTATCCAGTGGACCGCCTCGAGAGCAATGAAAGTCAACACTAACTCTCGCGAGTCCCCACAGTGCTCTCTCTCTCTCACACACATACGGACGCTGCATAGGGTCCCGCATCCAGGCCCGTGGTGGGAGGCAATGATCATTACCTGTCTGCCACACTCGCTTCGCATTCGAGGGGGATCATCATCAAGCCTGCTCTCGCGTATACCGACTCGTTTGACTTTTGTCAGTGGACGCCGTAGCCCTCCGCTCGCTACAGCTTTCCACAGTCGGAATGGTGCGGAGTCCGGGATTCTCGTCCTCACGACAGGACACACAAAAGGAGAGCGGTATATTATTACGTATCTGGCCCCGCTGCTTCGAAGCGGGCTACGTGGCTGACGAGTGTGCTTGAGTTTACCGTTTTCCTCTGGGAAGGAAACTTTGCAGTTTTTTTTTTTACCACTTTTTCTCTTATCTTTTTTTTTTCACAGTTAGCTTTTTCTTTTTCTCAGATGGGCGGAGGGCACCGTGTAACGATACTTCTGTTGCAGCTTCCTCCGGGTTTCCTTTCATTAGTCTGGTTTGTTTGTTTATTTGATATTATTTTCGTCCGGTTCTTGATTTTCCAGACGCGTAGTTGTGGTAACTTGCCGGGCGGTTTCTCGGAACAGCCACTCTCGCTGTTCTTTTTCCAAAGGAGAGCGACCGCTAGGGAGGTAATCAAGGTCCCTTAGAAAACGGGTGGTGCCCTACGTCCGTGTAATTATTAACTCTCTTCATGTTTGCGGTGTAGGGCGAGAGTGGGTGGAACCTTTAGGCGGTTAGAAGGACGAAGAGCGAACAGGATGTTCGTATGCTCTGCGGTCTGGATAGTAAAAAAAGAGAAAGGGTTTCTGCCAATACCTCCGCCTTAGCTTGTGTCACTGTATGCGATACGAACATAATAGGCACATTGCGCTGAAGGACTCCAGATTGAATATGACCATAGGGAAGCGCACCTTTTGTAAGTCTTGGATTTATCTGAGATGTCAGTCTCGACTAACTGGTTATTAGCGGCAGCCTAGAACATTCTAATCAGCAGCCCATAGCGATTAGCGAATCGGCATCCGAAATACTGTACTTAGAATATTTTCATGTTCTCTAAAAAAGAAGGAAAGATAAATGTGCACTATCTTTTTGCCAGGGCTGTGTGAGGCTGCTCTTCTGACAGACGTTGTGTCGCTTATCTCACCGCTGCTACCGCTGCTACCGAGGAACTAGGAACTCAGAGTACTACAGACAAAGAAAAGAAACACAGGCCGTGCAGAAATCTGGTGCGAGAATTCTGCTACAGCAGTTGGATTTACTTTCGATTATTGTTGAAGAGTTCTTGCTCCTTGAATGTTTTCGCTCCAAGGCTTCACACACAAGATCGAAGTTTTCTGAAGGTGTTTTGGCTTGTGTGGTAGGCTGATGGACAGCAAACTAACATGTTTAGTACGATGGGTGGGTTCTGCTTCTGGATTCGGAAGCGCTCTTTACACATCCTTTGAACCATATTTCGCCGTCATTTTTTCGTTCTGCTCCTGCGTAGGCTTCTATAGGCTGGAGTCCTTGTAGAAGATGGAGTTAGGTGAAATGGTTGCAGGTGGCTTTTCTGAAAGATAGCGTTGGTTGATTTTGTGGAAATAGCAGGGGGTGAGCTTGGGGTAGGTGGGGCGGGAGTATGGCTGGGAGAGGTTGCTGCTGGGTGGCAATTCTGAATTGTGGCGACTTCATTCTCCGAGGCAAATATTTACTGCTCCGAGTGTAGCAGTGGCGCAGCTTTCATTCTAAGAAAAGAACCCGCACAGCGAAGCGTTTAGTAGGCTTTTAATGAGTTAACACGAGAACAACCTTTATGGCATTGAGCGTCCGGCGTCTGCGGGAGATTGTAAAGCCTCGTTGCAGTGGAAGGAAAGTGGAAAAAGGTGTGTGCGCTACCGACTTTAAGGAAAAAAGAGAGAGAGCAGGAGGAAGAGGGAAAGCGGGAAATGGAAGTGTGAAAAAGTGTGCGAGCTCGCCGCTGAGAAAACGCGGTCTTCAGTGTCGAGTGATAGGGAGAGCGGAGGCGTAGCACTGAGTGTGGCACTATGACTGATGGATTTGATCACGCCACCCGGTCGCGCTGTCTGAACAGGTCAACGGCTACTTCGTATGAGGCGAATATAAATGCTAACGCATGCTCTGTGTGATGGCTCGCTTTGGTCATCTACGAATTATTCTTATTCCCATCGAAAGCTGTGTAATACGCTTTCTCACGGGCTTATAATTGCTTAAGGGCATCGACTTGGACTCGTCTGAAGATTTAGTTGTGTTGGGAAAACGCTGTCTTTGAACGAAAGGATCTGTAGGCAGGCCGGGAATGCCTCACGAGAGGTTATTAAATTTCGAAGCTTGCAGAGGAAATAAACTGTACGAAGGGTATGGATCTTTATCAAGAGAAATGCCAGACGCGACACGAGAGGTCGTATGGCAATTATGAGATGACCTTTTCGAGCTCACTGTTTTCCCGGTTCGTCTGTACTCCCATACGCAATAGTTTCATTATTTGCTCTGAGCACATAAGACCAGCTGGCTGCCGTGGTGTTAGTAATCAGTCGAGCGGCTGGCAGAATTCCTTGAAAAACTCCTTGTTTTACTTGGTGCTCACTACGCAGAACACACTCCGGTATCCTTCCTCCACGTCGAAGGCAAATGACACAATTGCTAAGAAGTCAGCTTAGTCATCGCGAGCACACCTGGTCGTTTAGGATGGAAAATTTAATAGCATTACGGTACGGCACTTCAGACATGGGTGCATAAAAAAAAATTCCAGGGTGCACTTAAGTTTGCTCAAGGCCAGTAATGCGAGAGTATTTATGCGTCGTCATTTTTATTAGTACAGTATTTTTATTCTTTTATTGTTAACTTTATTGTATTTATTTATTCCTTTTTATTATTTGTTCTTTTCTAATGTTTATATCTGTTTATGTATTTAATGTTTTATTTGAGGGAAATATATTTCCTTCAACGCCATTCGGGGTCCTTACGCTAAAGGACAATTATGGACAAGCATGGTCACGTCTGCTTCTAGTGGAAATTAAGAAGAAGACATGGGCATGGGCAGGACATGTAGTGCGAAGAGAGGATAACCGGTGGTCGCTTAGGGTAACAAACTGGATTCCAAGGGAAGGAAAGCGTAGCAGGGGGCGGCAGAAAGTTAGGTGGGCGGATAAGGTTAAGAAGTTCGCGGGGGTCAAGTGGATGCAGCTAGCACAGAACCGGGTCAAGTGGAGAAATATGGGAGAGGCCTTCGCCCTGCAGTGGGTATAGTCAGGCTGATGATGATGATGATGATGATGATGATGATGATGACGGTGGTGGTGGTGGTCACGTATAGACAGTTTTATACAGCTGCGGACGCAGGAGGTCGTCGTAGAGTAGTGGTAACCACGCACTTCTGGTACACGGAAGCACCATCCTTCGATTCCTGGCATGCACAGGTGTCAGCTCGTGCGAACATGTTCCGACTCTGCCCGTGCACTTGGTCCACACAGTACGCCACCACACTTTGGTGCCGCCACTCATGCGACAATAAAGGCTTTAACATTAAAATGAATGTATAATTAGCCCATATACAGGGTATTCAAGAAGCGCAGACAGATCTCATTCCGTTAGAGACAGCTGCGCGGTGTTGAGCTCCTTCCAAGCCTCATATTCCGAGGCCCGAGTTAAACTTTAAAACGGAGAGCCTGAGTAGAAGCTAGCGCTTTCAGCTGCATGGGCACCGGCTATCTTCAGTGATGCAAAGTTATATCGATCACGCTTGATAGAGCCGCGCCACCCACGCGGTTAACACAGAGACTGAACGCCGTTTAACCGGTCAGGTTAATAATATGAAACCTTCCATTCTGAAGGCGAGCTTCAGTTTGTTGTTAATTTGATTTATATTTTTCTCTTAAATGCGTGTAATTCGCTGGGCATGCGCCACCTCATGCCAGTGCGATCTCATGCATTATGCATAAGGAGCTCGATAAGGCACGTGTAGTCAGTAAGAGGCTCCTTTATACTGGGCGCTTCAAGACACGAGAACAGGCAGTCTTGGTGGGCGCCGCACAACGAAATCCGTGGCTGAATCGACGCCTGCATCCGATAAAGGCTACTGCTAAAAAAAAAAAAAAACAGTAATAAAGAAAGCAGTGACGATTAGTCAGCTGCTTTTTTTTTTTTTTTTTTTTCATTCACGCCGGAAAGGAAGCTTTGATGGGGGAGCAAGCATATGTAGATGCGGATGACGTCTATTGCGCAAAGAGGCTTTGGGGCGTAGATCTCTTTAACATGCAAATACGTTTTCCCGCGTCGCGGTATTACGGTGAGCGCGCGTCTTAATCCACGATTGGTTAACACTGCGTACCTTTGACCAGGTATGCTTGCTCTCGTCCCCAGTTTCCCTTTTTAGGTGCAGGCGGGTGGGTGGAAACCTGTCCCTCGCGCGGGATTACTTTAATATGTAATCTCCATCGAAATGTTGTCCCGCACAAGCCGAGAGAAGTTGAGGTCGCCAACAGCAAAGTCTTGTCGTCAAGGTATTGCTGAATGTGTTTAGCGCGATTTTTTACTTACCTTTTTTTTTCGTCACTTAAATAAAATCCATTCAAGTACCAGCCTTTGCTAGTGGATATGTTTAGTACCAGCCTTTGCTAGTGGATATGTTTATAAAATAAATGCAGGTACAATATTTTCCCTATTTTATCAAAAGTTCCAAGTTCAGCGCAGAGATAATGGCAACAAGAAGATGTAGCCATTTCTCGTAATAAGCAGGCTTGCCTGTATAGTTAATGACATTATATATAGCTGCTGATCAATTTATCGATGTTTCATTATATATCTCGAGATTTCCATGTATTTAGGCGGACCATAGACGTGCAATATCACGCAGTTTCTCTCGTATATATTTTCGTAAGCGTGTTCGGAAAGCGCTGCCTCTCGAAGGAATGTTTGGCTCGCTTGTTGGAATTCACAGTACGAATTTTAAAATTTCTACATGGTGGGCGTGCGTGAGTGGTGATAGTCATTGTTTCCAGCGTCGTCCATATTCGTTTCCATCAGCTGATTTTATCCCACATCTGCCCCAGTTGGTCACTATTTCTTTTAGTATTCCTTTCAGGCCGCAACCGCGGCCACTATGTTAGAGCGAATCACCTAACCCTATCTATCAATTTAACCTTCCGATTCCTACTTCCTTTTTTTCCTGTCGACACTGTTATACTGGTAGAACACAGTTTACAGGCTTTTGCGAACTGCATGTGGCTTCGTTCAACTACTTCTCTTTAGGTTGAGTTCTATATTACCAACTCACCCTCGTTTACAAATCCGTGGAAGAAAAGCATTCTCTTCGAGAAGGCGCACTCTTTTAGCAAGAAAATGATGAAAAATGAGTAAAAGGACAGCTGCTTCGGTTTCGAAGCAAAATTGCTTGGTATGGGTTCTATATTAGAGAGATTCTAGATGTGCCGTCACTCGCACTGGCCCCTGTATAATCCTCAGACATGAAGCGCTCCGCTGTATTAAACCTCTGCAACCTAAACATACAATGCAATGCAGTGCAGTACAGTGAAATCCGGTATTTCGCAATAAAATAATATCAAACCCTAGAACAATGCAATAAATTATAGCATAATAAGATGTTACTGCCATCATTACGGTGTGTTGCCTCCAGAATAAGCTGCAGGCAGGTCAGCTTGGTTGACTCGCTGACCGCTTTTCGCTTGGTTGTTCTGAACAGAAAGTGTCATGAACCGCATACGACTTAAAATCAAAACTTTTTGCCCCTCTTTCATCGTACTTGATCACCGTTCTCCAGCTATACCATGCTATACCATTTAAGCCTGAACTATTTCTTCTCTTTTTTTTTCTCTCTCGTTGCAAATTCTAGCAATGTATAATTTCCTTCCACAATTTTTCATTTTGAAATCTCAGTCGTATACATACCTTTCGCAGGCGTTGCCGCCTTGCAAAAAAAAAAAAAAAAAAAGGAGAAAATAAAATTGCCAATTGTTTGGTTTGGTTTGTGTGGTTTAACGTCCCAAAGCAACTCAGGCTATGAGAGACGCCGTAGTGGAGGACTCCGGAAATTTCGTACACCTGGGGTTCTTTAACGTGCCAATGATTACGTTACTTCCTAATTTGAAATTTGAGCGCAGCTCATCAGCTGTTTCCCCTTTTCGATAGATTGAGGCAAATAATTCAAGCAAGACACGTATGTACAATTACAGACAACTTTTAATGAAGTTCACACGGTAAGAGAGAGTTGCGTATTGTTCCTTTGAACTCTTGACTGAAGCACAGTACAGTGTCGAAGTCGCTGAATGTGCTTCTACAGAGCCGAAAACCTTACGTGCGCAGTATAGCCTGGCCGCATTTTCATTTATTTTTTAGTCTCTATGTTGCGATAGATTCATCTCAGCATTCTTTACACGGACGAATCTCCCCTCGTCTGCGCCCTTACTCACCCATTGGAGCTAGATGACACGTGTCTGCACTCTCGCATTGTCTCGATCTCCAGAATGCGCTTACGTGGCCTCTGGCGGATTGCAAATGAAGCTTCCCGCGGAAACAAAAGCATACGGATGAACTCCTCAGCTACTCACTTAGCTACCGCACATGCTTTACGAATCGCGCAAGTTGCGTGCACCTCTGTAAAGCAAGAGAGTACCGCAAGAAAGAAGCATTTACGAGTAGTCTGGTCCAAACTTTGGCGCGACTTTGGAGCTCGCTGCACATGACTGAGTCAGACACTGTGCCAGACAGGTTTCGCGGAGCTCGCTGGCAGCGGATATATGGAAAAAGGAAAAAGGCTGTATGAAGACGAGACCCACATGAATGAAGAGTGTTGGAGAAGCGCGGGATGATGCGTGTAGCTTCTGGGAGTATTCGCTTTCTTGCACGCAACCGAAGGCATTGTGCGCTAGCTTAGAAGGGAAGCCCCCTCAGGCAAGCCGTCACGCAAGGCCCTAAAAAATGAAAGCTCTTCTCTCTAGAGGTTGCAGAAAGAGAGGCGAGAGGAGAAGGGGAGGAATTTCTCGGCGTTGGCTGAAAGCTGCAGCGACCCACACGTATTCTCGCGACAGCACCCCTTGATGCGCCTGTCTCGGCAAAGAGGGGGAGTCGAGATTTTTTACGCCTCCGGTACGACTTAAGCCTGAATGTCTCCCGAAACAGCGCTCTTTATTCTCTTCCCAACATATGCACCATCTATGTCTTAATATTTTGAATTAAACATTGTTTCTTTTCGCTGAGTTCCTTCATCTCGGTCCGCGCTGACCAAAGCTAGCGTTTTCGCTTCCTGGCCACCAGCACACCCGAGTTGACGGATGCTGTGAAAGACAATGGATGCTTCGCGGTGCTTTCTGCTCCTTTGTTTGTGTGTTCTCGTTTTTTCTTGAGAAAGCTTCCGCGGTTGAGATTGGAGTCCATGGCAGCTTCTTTCGCAGGCGCGCAGAAGATGATCGTCGGATGTAAGAAGCAAGCGTCGACTAGCGCCGAGATCTGCTCTTGCGCGGATCGGTTTATGATTGCTGAACGCTCTCTTTTCTTTCCCTTTCTCATCTCCGGTCTTCTTCGTCGGCGTCGACTACTCCATCGCGGTCGGCGTGTTCAGCGGCGTTCAGGCAGCCGCCGCCTCTGCCTCGCTCGCTCTCTGCGAGAGCCTGCTATTCTTCGCTCATCTCTGTGCATAGTTTGCTCCGCCTTTGAATGTGTGATTCGGAGCGAGCGCGCGTCGTCTTTGCAGCAGCCGCTGCCGAGCCTCGCTTTTTTTGAGGCCTGCAGCCTGCCCCGTTAGTGCTTTGGCATCATTAGAAACGCGTGCTCCGTACCCCCCCGCTTCCTCCTCCCTCAGCTCTGTCCGCTTTGCGCCGGCTGCTGCCCCGTTCAAATGCACCCGGAAAGACGCCATTATGGGGACGAAATCTGAAGTACGAGAAGACATACTCTGCCCCCGCGTGTTGTTCTCTTGTATGTGTGTCTGTCTGTATGTCTGTCAGGCTTGCAGTGTTGTTTTTCTGTATGTGCGTGGAGAAGTCCAAAAACGTCCGTCTCGGTCCGACTCGCGGGTATTGAAGAAGTCGTTTCAGGACGCCCATACGTTGGCCGAGCGGCGAATAATAGAGCGAAGAACGGAGGAGCGGCCACGGCTGCCTCGCCGCTATGCACGAGGAAGCTCATCCCAAAGAGACCATGTGGACAAAGAAAAGTATAAACTTGGCCAGCGACGAATGTCGTTTTGTGCGTCGGCGAATTTGGCGGAAGTTACATGCTGCTCTCTTGCTCGGCCACAACCATCAGAGGAGGAGGGGTCGATCAGGCGGTCGGTGGCTGGCTTGACCGATCCTGTTTTCTTTGTGTGGAGCTTAGCCGCTCTGAATGTGTGCGAGGTCACATGACTAAAATGTCAACCGTACTGGCTGAAAGCAGTCTCTCCGGGCATGACCGCTGCCGAGAAAAAAATCAGTGAATAGACCGCTGAGCCCGCATGTAAGCGGCAGGCCAAACCTGATGCAAATTCTTTCCAGTGCACGGTGGCCTCTTCTTCTCTTTTTATTTGCGCTCGTGACATTTAATCGTTGGATCTACGCCCTATGATAACGTCGATTTGAGTTTAATGGCTCAAGCCGAGCCTTTCTTTCGGCATGGCTAACGCGTTTTGGCCTATACGAGGTTGGGTCAGAGGTGAAATTCTCTCGAACACCGGACCGCACTAGAGCCAAGCACCAGACTACGAGTAACAGTGTGCGCATATGTTAACTGTTCGGTACCCGGCGGCACTTGGGTTATTGTCCTGAACTTCCTGCATACATGGACACATGGCTTGAACCGCTAGGCAGCCACTGTTGTTCCGGGCTATAACGTTCGGCATCCAAAAACTTCTCAATAGGTAAACGAAGAATAGTGTTTTGGCAGTCAAATGTCCGGTTTCCCAGAGACCGCCACTTCCTTTTTTTATTAGCTAAGTTTTTCTTAATTCCAGCCCCGCAAATTAACGTCCCGGTTTTGACTTCGGCCTGCTGTTGGGCCAGTGCCAATCATCCGTACGGACGAGCCTGAAATAGTGGGTTCAAATGCCAGCCGCAGGGACTAGAATACCAAAAGCATCCTTGTGCTGTACGGTGCAAGTGCCTGTTCAAGAATGCCAGCCCTCACGTCAAATCATTACTAGTTAAGAGTAATGGGAAAGTTTGCTGAGCTGCCCGAACCTAACTTCCAAGTCAGGGTCATCGACTGAGCACAGGAGGTAGCCAGTGCTTACGATCTCTTCTAGTTCTGACCTTTTCGCGGTGACTTCGATCCAGATCCCCTTATCTCTGTCCCACCTGCAATGACCAGGAAACCTCAGCTCAATGCCTATTTCACGCAACCCCTTGATATGAACCTCAACAAATGTTTACAGCCGCCACCACCAGGTGATCAGGAGTTATCCGGGGCCATTCAGTACGGCGTATGTCATAGTTCACTTGTTGACTGGAGACGCTATATACGCCACGTCCCGTGTACTGTTCCGGTATTGAACAGAGCGCGGATTACTCATGTCATACGAGTGTAACATCATTGAAAGCAAAAGCTAACCTTCCCAGCCTTGAATCCTGTCGTAAAATAGCCAGTCTTTCACTTTTCCACAGGTTTTATCATTCCTCTTTAAGACATTCCATTATCGCCCCTACTCCCCGTTTTTCACTTCGCACCAGTCACCCAAACGCCGTCCAACCTCGAGCATCCACGTCTGCACATCTCAAATCATTCCTTTCCCTGACTGCAAGAAATTGGAACTACCTGCTAGCTGAAGCTTTTGCCCATCCTGACCACGAATTTTTGAAGACATTTGGAGCCACGTTCTACTGCAGGCCCCAAATAATTAAATCCAATCCAATCCAGATCAAGACATTCATCGCCAAATTATTTATATGATTTGATAGCACACCCCTCATGTAATGCCCCTAGTGGGCATTTGAGGTACCAATAAATAAATAAATAAATAAATAAATAAATAAATAAATAAATAAATAAAATATAACGCGAAATCTATCTTCCTGGTATGCTTCATCGCTGGTAGGGCATAGCAATAGAAGGGTGTAAACACTCCTCAATAAATAAAGAAAAATCGGTTTCGTTCCTCAGAGCGGATCTAGTTTGCGTTTCCGCATTGCAAGCGACCTCCCGTTGTGAGCAATATCAGACGAATTGCTCTAGAGATGATTTTTATAGTTGTTCTTTATTATAACGCGCGTGTAACTATAGCGGGCTTGTTCGGTCCTCAAGCCATCTATCAGATTGAACGATGGTGTCGGAGTCCAGCTCCCGAAGCCGCATCGATCGATACACGGCATGCCGAATAGCTCTCTCGAAGACTGTGCCCCAAGAACCATAAATCCACTTTTGATTTCTTTTTTTTTTTTTTTTTTCGTTGTGAACTGGCCTTTATAAAGAAAAGCCAGCGTGAAAACGGCAGGCATCTCCGGAGAGTCGTCCGGAGAGCTCCGCATAATTCGCGCATTACTCACTTCCGCTTCGATAGAGCGATTCGTCGCGATGATTATCGAAATCGTCATCTTTCCGGCCTTGCCTTGCCCATGCTCTAACACGTATGGTATAGTGTGCACTCGGGCGTATTCATTCGCTGACCGCGCGTCGAGAGGCTTGCGAAATCTGTCTCGCAGGAACTGGTTTACGAGACGCCGGCGGTCGTTGCCGTTTTCGTTGGCGTGTCTTTAGGGTAGATTTATAACCTTCCGGCGATGAGGACTTCTCTATTAGGCGTGCGCAACGCGACCAAATGCACGTGTCGAAATCGTAGTGCTTGAGAGACTGCGGTGGAGAGTTTGAACGCATCAATTATACAGCTAGGTAACGGAGAATTTCGCGGCGTTTCATGCATTTTGCTTGTATTCATGGTTTATTCGACGACTCAGACAGAGGCTGCACTTAAAGTCAAGTGTGCGGAAGAAGCAACAAGTGGAGCAATAAATGTATAACTACGCTTAACTAACGTAACACTGAAATATTAATCTTGCCCTGTATCACTAGCGGACGCTGCATTTAGGGTACCTTGGGTGTGGGTTTTATTAATGTATATTTTTTTTAGTGAGCTTACACTTCATCATTTTAATGCCTACGATTACCGTACAAACGTATTTTTGTTTATATCGTAAAAAAAAAAAAAAAGTTAACGTGTCGTCTTACGGATTTTTTTTTTTCTTTTCATGAACGATAAGGAAGAAATTGGTGTCTCATAGCGGCTGTAGCTACTCGTTTCTTCTTATGTTCTTTATATTTTTAAAGAGAAATGATGCCGCCAGAACAATTCTCTTGGGGATTGTATTTGAGCTCCCCTTCTTTGCGCCGTATTTCTTTAGGGCACTTAAAGAAGGTGAAGGACATATCTGGGTGATTCCCGTAATTTGGGCTAGTGCTTTAATTGAAATATACGGTAGCTGCATAAAACTGAGACATATTGATGTCTCTCGTGGGGACAAATTCGGCTTACCTAAATTACAGGAGCTAATTATCTACAGGTAACTTTGCAAATTTTGTAAAATTATTTTGGGTTCGAATGCGTGGCACAAGTGAAGTTTGCAGAGTACTGTGCGATTTTCGCTGTCGGCTGCTCCCATATATGGGTGTGAACGTTACCAGCCACGTTAAAGTTTATTCAGTTATTGTGCAATTAGTGATTTGTACGCGTTCAACCGCTCTATCGATGACGGTGACTAGTGGTGCAGTGAGAAGCCGCATTAAAAGCTTCTAGTCCTTAAAGCCATTGAGAAAGTTTCAGATCACCATGATGCCAAATTGGGTTTGCTTAGAATTCCCAACATGGAAGTGATATGGCTGGCGCAGCCCATTTTGTCCAGAACAGCTACTCAGCGGGTGCCACCACTTGCAAGGAATTCGCTGTAGGAGTGGCGCTTATGCAGTGCATCTGGGTTGCCCCCTACGATCGGCGTGCAAACATTATTTTCTTTGCTGTTTACTCTCAGCGTTGCGGCTCTCAGCAATGCGCGATCATGTTTGTTGTTTCTTTTGCGAAACGAAAAGCTGTTTCGGCTGGTATGCCAGAGTACGCGAAAGGTCCCCAGGGCTGTGTAAATTATTCCGGAACCCTGTAATACACGCCAGCGCTTGCCAGTTTTGTTCCATCACTGCCGCCTTGTCCCCCTTTACCTCTAGGCGCGGTTGAGGTGTCCACCGAGACCTCAGATCAATACTGTGTCTTCGAATTCTTCAAAAACGTTTTTTTTCTCTCCGCTGATTGAAGGCTTTGCGTCGGGTTGCTGATTATACTACGTCTTTTGTTGCGAATGTCGCCTATGTCGGCCATTGCCAATACGCTGGCGTTTCGGCCGTCGCTTATAATAATATAAAGAATACGATGTCTAAAAAAAAAAAAAAAAAAAAAAAAAACGTTGCCATGATTGCAGTTCAGGTGACAAGGTGCGCGTTAACATCACACTTACGACCTGCGCCGCCATATATTTACTTTAGAGCATGTTTCACGCGAAATTCAGAGGCCGAGGGTTATGTCCGAGTCGTTCGCTATATCCAGTGCTTTTGTTACATCGAAGTATTTCGTTATACGCAGTTATGTCGTTATAACGAGGTTTTGTTATATCAGCGATTCTTTTCTAACGTTTAAATTTTTCTTGCATCCGAGTCCTTCGTTATATATCCAGTTCTCCACATTCCGCGATACAGGTATCAGAACCACGACGCCGCATTTTTTCGGGGTAGTATGCCTCGATCTTGTTTGTAGCTAACAAAAAAAAAAATAATAATAATAATAAAGGATTACAATGAAGCAGCGAGCGCTGCATGGATCGCAGAACGCCACCGACGGCGCTAGAAGATGGAGCTTCAGGAGTGCATAGCGCTGCAAGCTCACGCCATAACTCTTCGCAAAGCGAAGCCTTTGGAGGCACGTTCAGCGTTCCACTCACGTGTGCCTGTTTCTCAGCTGGCAGTGCACACGCTCTTCCCTAAGCGTGTGCGTCGTGGGAATATCTCATGCCGTGGCGCGGCGCGTTCTTAATCAATCTCCTGACAAGTGAACCTGCGTGCGGAGAAGAAACGGAGGCCTTTCCCAGCTCGGAGATGCGTCCGCGGCGCCCCAACGTGGCATCGCCGTTCGCTGCTCTGCTGCTCCGAGGCATCTTCTGGCAGCTGCTATGATCGATGGACAGCATTAAACGGGCGCCTTTTCGAACACGGCGTGAACGACCTTTTCGGGGGTCGCGCCTTCGCGGCGTCCATCTTCTGAGCGGAGTGAAAGCAAAAGGGATCGCGCGACGACCGGAGGTGTCGGCTCCGGTGTTTGCGTTCCCACAGCTGTCGCCGTGGGGCCAGTCAGATCGTTCCTCCTTAAGGTCAAAGAAGACATGCTGGCAGGGTGTGCACAGATTGTCGAGAAAACAATTACCTTGGCCCTGCTGGGACCCTACTTACTTCTGAAGCAGGCTTTGGTTGGTTGCGAATGAAATTTTTGATTAGCTTCTGCCTCGCGGAGCTCTGACAATGCACTGCGCATAGGCGTTCCTTGCCATTTCACTTCAGTCGGACTGCACTATGTATAGTCGCATCCGGGATTCGATCCCGCGTCTTCAGGCACGGCAGCCGAACGCCATAACCACTGAGCATAGCTGAACGCCTGATACTACACAGAAACTGTACGTTTACGTGTACCAAGCAACCTCGTCAGCATCTGTATCACGTCTCTTCCAGAATGTGTATGTCGTGCAACGAAGTATAGCTATCTCAGTCTGAGTTTGTAGTTCTTGATTATTCCTGTGGTCGATTGTGGGTTCTGTGAGCCGGCGTGGGCTGAAATTTCTAACTCAAAATCATAAGTTTTATTGGCCTGTCTACGAGAAAACGCAAGTCACTGATCGCGAACCACCGACTAAGTTTGTTGTTTCTCTTAGTCTGAGAAAAAAAGAAAGAACTGCCTTTTCAGTCATATGAAGTAAACGTGCGCATGAAATGGGCTATTAGAGTCGTAACACATATTATACAGTATTAGCAGAACGTATCGGTGCCTTCGCTCGCGGTGCCCGTTGAGCCTAACCGGAGCGTTGACATCAAAATTTATTTTTAGCTGAGAGGAGGCGCAGGTAGCGCAGGCGAAAGGCGAACTGCACGAAGAGCCCCCTGGTTAAAAAAAGTGGAACTAGGCATTTAAAAAAGGCACTGTTTTTATTTCCGTACCTCATTGCAAAGAAATATTTTTGTGTGTAAGCATTTTATAGCATATGGAACGAAAGACACATGACGTTTTTGAGCAGGCGTTTGTTATTTCTGAAGCCGGCCAGTAGCGCAACGTGTAGCCTCAGCACGTGCGACGTACTCACAGGGCCACTGAGCGCTCTGCTAGGACCCCGAACACGCGGAGCGCAGAGACTGCATCATCGTTCACTCCTCGACTTCAATACATAGCCCAACCTTCTTCATTTATTTGACCATACCCTTCATCCATCATAACACTCATTTTATGCCCCGAGGCAATACACATCGCGAAAATGCGGCGTGGAGGTGCCGGTCCGCTTGCGCGATCCCGTTTGAGCGTTTGGGGCATGCGCAGTAGCTCTCCCACTCGCCGGCGGAGCGGAGGCGCAAATACGCTCCGTTTTAACTGTCTTTTAATGCAGAAGCGTATCGTATACGCCCAGCCTTCACATAGTCAGAAGACACTGCTAACAGAAAGAGAACCTCGTTTAAGTGCACGCGCACTTCTAGCGATTGTAATCACTGTCGAGCGGTGTCAAGGCTAAGCAAATTAATTAGAGCTCGTAACTGCATGGCCATGTTCATTGATGTCGCCACGGGACTCGTAGTGCATAGGTTTGGCCGGCGCGCGAATCTTATAGGCAGCGCTGTACCCTGGAAGTGCTCTTGCGCGCCTCAGGCTGCTGGACAGAGTGTCCAGCAGCCCGAGCTGGCGCCGCGCGCTGGCACCACCAACCGCGGAAGAGACTTGGTCAAGCCCGCGTTGATCTAGCGGCAGTGCAGCATTTAGACTCTGCTGGGTTACCCATGAAAGTTAGTTTAAGTTCCCCTTCGAGTTGTCCTTCGATTTGCATTCTTATTCTTTCAATTCGCCTTTAGGTTCTCCGGTCCCCCTTCGTATTTTTTCAATTAACCTTAATTTTCTCCTCCGGTTCGCCTTGCGTTCTGTCAATCTCCGTGTTATCTGGTTCGCATTCATGTACTTCTCAAGTTCGCCTTCATGTTCTTCTATGGTTCTTCTTCGGTTCACCTCCGTGTTCCCCGGTTCTCCTTTGGGTTTTTCTACGGGTCGGCACTGTGTTCCCTGGTTCGGCTCCGTGTTCTGCCTCAGTACTGGCGGCACGGTTAGCGGCAGCGCTCCGACAGCGCGAGCTGAAAGCATTTCAAACCACGAAAACAACGCAAGATTTTCGCAAGGTCTTCGCAAGCGACTGACGATCAAACCACTACCAAAGAATATGTACCCTTCTTACCACGAAGGAAGGAGGAAAGCTAGGGCAATAGCTCTACAGGAAAAATACGCAACGAGCGAAGGAGCTGTCTATGTTGACGCGGCAGAATACGCAACAAGAGGAGCGTTCGCACTGGCGATGGTGGACGTGCACGGGCGGCTGCAGGCATCAGGGTCGGCAGTGACAAAATCTTCGGAAACCGCGGAAGAGGCAGCTGTGGCACTAGCCATAGCTAGCTCCGACGCGGATACAATCTTCTCCGATTCTAAATTTGCTGTCCGTAGATTTGCGGGGGGTACAATCTCAACTGCAGCGCAGAAAATACTGAAACTGACCAGGCAACCATACTGAGAAATTGAGGTGATATGGGTGCCGGCTCACTCGGAGAATCCGGGAAATGAGGCGGCCCACAACATGGCTCGAGGTTTCGTCAACCGAGTCGGTGGGTCCTTCGTATCAATGGGTTACTCTAAGGAGGGGCTGGCATCTTTTGACGATATCACAAGTCATTACAGATTTGAATGGCACAAATTTCCACCACCTGACAAAATGTTGGATAAGGCACAAGAGACCGCTTGGAGGAGACTCCAGATGAGATCATTTCTTAGCCCTTACCTATTAGGAAAAATGTACCCGGAGGACTTTAACCCCGCGTGCAGGTTCTGTGGCGAAACAGTCACGTATGATCACACACTATGGCAATGTAAAGAAGAACCTCCACCTGAAGATCTAGTACAAATTCTTTCTCTTGAGCGATAGGAGGCCGTTCTGGTCAGCTCGGACCCGGGCACTCAAGCCTTGGCCACCGAGTGGGCCACTAAGGTCGCCGCCAGCCATGGACTGGAGGCCATCTAGAGCGGACCGTCTGCATCTGCGATTTGACCAAATACATGTTTTCAATCCAAAATATACGATTACATTGTGTAACAATTTCAGACCGCATCACTGCGCTTTTGGGCTAATGACCCAAAATCTTCTTTCACGTGATAAAACTGCTTCCTGATGGTTTCGGGCATCTTAATAGGACGACTGTGACAGCGAACGTGAAGTGACACATATTATTCACTTAAACCTGGCTCTTGCTGTTTCGGCCGCACCGCCATCCGAGCACGTTGCTTCAATCTAAGGATACTGTGAAAACCATCAATGCGCTCTGCAAATATTTCAGACACACGTGCTTGAACGCCACAGTGTGGGATGGCTGTAATCTCATTCTTCCTTCCTTCGTGCTTCTTTTTATTTCCCTCTCCGTGTGGGTTAACCAATTGGGCGTCATCTAGTTAGCCTTCGCGCCTTTCCTTCGTTTTCTTTCTTTTTCCGTGCGGCGAATGTGTGGTGAATGTCTAGTTTCGGATATTACTGACCTGAACGCGCCCGTACTGTACGTTTCAAAGACGGTAAACGCGGATGCATTGTTAACAGCCTCTGCTTTGCGCCCTTTTATTCAATTGCGCCGTCATTCAGGGAATGTTATTGAGGTTTACAAACATTTTTCGACTGTGATAAGCAGCTGATGTTCAGTTGAATTGATTTTTTATCGAGTGCTATATGTATATTGCTCGTTATATTACGGGAATATGTAAAGGGCGGACCCTTCAATTGGTTCAGAGTTTCAGTCAGGACATCAGAAGCACTGAAGTTCATTCGCAGTCGGGACGTATACTAAAGTGTCTAAGACAACAATGCAAATATAGAATACAAATGTAACAGACAGCTAGCAGTAGAAAAAAATCTAGTATGAAGGCTTTAACCGAGCCACAAAGAAAAATGCGATGAACTGAGCGATGATGATGTTGAAAACTTCAAAACTAAAAGATGACCCAACTCGAAGTCGGCCCAAGCAGAGGGTCAGATCGCTCAGCGGCGGATAGTATGTGACAGCAGTCGGGGTAGACGGGGTGAGGGCGAGCGGAAAGGATTGTCGGGCATCCGGTCGAGAACGCGCACTGCACAGCGCGGCGGCAGTGCGCATATATAGACGACGTCGCTTCTTCGCCGCCGCTCGTGTTTTTTCAATGTTTCCGCTAGGAAAAACGCATTGAAAGGAGGCATGAATAATGGATGCCAGTGAAGAGGTAATCGCTTCGGAGATCGAGCGGCGCACGCGGCGGCGGCTCCCGAAGCAGCCTCCCGGCAGATAAAACCGGCGCCCAAGCGCACGCTTCCTTGACAGCTTGATGCCTCCGCGCGCCCAGAAACCGTCGCGTTCGCATCGGTCTCTGCTCTCTCCTCCGCTTCGGCTGGCCTGCATTGCTTGTTCGCTCATCGCCGCCTCCTTGTTCGTACTTTTGCGCCCCGCTTCTTGGCAGTTCCGGGGATCGGAGCGTAGGAGACCAGTAAGCATTAAAAAAACAAAAACAAAATAAAAACAAAACACAACAAAACAAAAAAACAAGCTCAACCGCACAACAGCAAAGAGGCCGAGTGACGGGCAGACGGCTCGCGCGTGTGTATATAGGTATATGCGCGACCGCATCTTCCTAAAGGACAATGGTTCGGGCGTTTCTGCGAAGGCCGGAGAATGACCCACAAAGTCTGAGTCACAGGATGAGTACCCCGAGTGGTGCCCCGACCAGGGTTGACTGAATGCCGCGCAATCAGTGAAGAAAATAGTAAGAAAGATCGCAAGCAAGGGTATTCAAGGGTATCGCATATTCTGCTCCGTATAGTGCTGCTTATGTACTACGTTCGGAAACGGGATAAGGTGTCACCGGACAGCTTATTTTTTTTAGAGCCATTTGCCTCTTTGTTTTCTTCGACTGTTATTTTTATTGTTATTGACGGCTGTCGGTCGGAAGAATGCATGACAAAGGACTTGACGGGGAGCATTTTCTTTTAGTGTTTTCGGCGTCGTAACGGAGTTCGTGGAAGAAGGCCGAAGCCATATTCCTGCTGACACCGTTTCCAACGACGTGTCTGCCGGAGCGAACGGAAGAACTGCTCTGTTCATCCTTGTATATCTATATATTGATGGGAAGAATAAGTCGAAGACAATGGCGATGCCTAAGGGACTTGACGGAGGGGCGCTATTTTGTTTCCCTGCATAGTGCCCGAATATTTACTTTTTCTTTTGCATGGCTTCCTTCCGTCCTGCTTTGAACGCGTGGTGAGGGCTGACTATACGGGACATAACCGGAAGCCATTTTCGGTCCACGCTTGGGCCCGCCAAGAAGACCGGTGTCACGGTCGCAATCCGAAGAAAAAACTCAGTCTTTTCCGCGCCAATCGTTACTCGATATTGCCTCGGCTCGCGTCACCATCGCCGTTGTAGACCTCCGTTAGGCAGCGGTGACACGTCCCCGGAACGATCGTTCCGAATGACGCCGCGTCGATGCTCGCCGATGCCCGGTGCCGCCCACAAGCCATCTCTGGTGTGCCGCCGCTTCTTTCCGCGCCGACTTCTTGCAAGGTCGCGTCCTCCCTTCCGCTTACGTTTCGACGGCGTGAATCGTGCCCTGGCTTCGAAGGAACAAGCTCAACAACTGGTGCCGCTGGTGCAGTTCTTCCTGGCGACGGTTATGACTTGGACCACTTTGAGCAATGTGCAGACTGCCATCCTCGCTTCTTTCTTTATTTCTTTCTTTGACGTTCCGGACTTGATGGCGTCCGCGCTCATTGCAAGACAGGGGCGAGCGCCTCGTCGTTGGCGTCGTCGGTCGCTGGCGCTACCATCGTCTCCATTGCTCCTGCGCTAACGGTCTCTCCTCAATCTTGGCTGCTAAGTATGACGGAAGGCGGCCCTGACGCGTGATGACGTACTCTTCGGGGACTCCGGAGAGCGCTTCCAGAGCCTGCGCGTCTGTCCCGACTACTACTGCGTGCCGTTTCCTCTTGCTCTCTCCTCCCTCCCTTCCGCTGATACACGTGCGTCCCCAGGCGCGCTCTTTTCTCTGCCCAAATGAGAGCGGACTGCGCTCTTCTTTTTCGAACCCTATTTCTCTCTTTTTCGTTTTTCTCTGTCGGTCAGACCTTGAGTGCGCGTGGTAGAGAGTGGAGTAGCCGCTGGCTACGCCGTTCTCTCTCTCTCTCGTTATGCTTTCTTCTTCTTTCTTTTTCCTCTCGTTCGTTTTCCGCATGCAAGCTTCCGTCTTTGTGTTCCCGGGCTGGCCTTCTTCATGCAACGATGAGTTTGTACATTAGCCGCGATCCAAATGAAGGCGCCCGCCGGCAGACTTCAACATTTGAAAAAGTGACCGAGCGGCCGACGACGACGGGATGCGCACGTTTGGGGGATGCAGTGGCGCAGTTGGCTCTGGCAAAGTCGCGCACGTAAGCAAAAAAGAAAGAAAGAAAGAAAGAAAGAAAGAAAGAAAGAAAGAAAGAAAGAAAGAAAGAAAGAAAGAAAGAAAGAAAGAAAGAAAGAAAGAAAGAAAGAAAGAAAGAAAGAAAGAAAAAGGAACACAGCGCTGAGGTGAGAAGTTGGAAGGGCGGAGAGGGGAGAGGGGGCGATGCCACAAGGAAGGCAAGATGAAACGTCCGTTGCTTGCGGCATGAATGTTGCGGCAGAGTAGTTCGTTGCCCTTTTGCGCGCTTCAGGCACGCTTGCCCGAGTGGTGGGTGTACCGTAAGTGTTGCCACACGCGGCTAGTACGCTTCCCTGTGGACTACGGCAAGGTAAAGGGAGGGGGTGTGTAGTGTGTTTGAAAATTTCTTCTTTTGTCGCGCGTTTTCTTCGCGACGCCTTAGGGAACGATTACCGCAATAACATGACGCGCACGTGTCTGGAGCGGCACGACTTAATTGGGCTGCTGAACTGCCTGTTCGCGCCTTGTCTTCGCTGCCCACTCTGCGACGCGCAGTGCGTGCATGTTTTCGAAACGCGCTACCCTCGGCTCGTCGCCATTCGGAGAAACTCTATTCGCGGAAACGAAAACTCGCCGGTGGTACCGGAAGATGTTGATTAAGGCGCGATGCGGTAAAGGCGAAGATCCGGACTTGGTGCAAAATGCGCAGGAGTAGGCGATAATTACTATCGAGGGTCGCTAGTTTCTTGCCACCGGTTCCTTCCCAAGAGACTCCGTTCGCGATAATCAACTTCGCGAGAATCGTTATATCCGTAACAAAACATTTGAACTTCGTTGTATGTATCTTCTGCTTGTAAATCGTAGCCGACTACCTAATATAAACTGTGTTGAGGATTTCGGAATTAACGTTGTACTGGCTTGGTTCTTGAATGAATGAATGAATGAATGAATGAATGAATGAATGAATGAATGAATGAATGAATGAATGAATGAATGAATGAATGTTTTCATTGTCGTCAGGTTTCGAAAAAGGTAATCCCAAAATGAGCGCATTAAAATCAAAGTCACATTGCCCTGATCCCCCAGGACTAAGGGCAGCTGGCTAAAAGAAGTTCTTTTACCCAGCTTCATTTTTCTTCGGTCAAGTATTTGCTGAAATCTCACAAGTTGGAGTAGACTTGCAATAAGGGACCTTTGTAACGATGCGGCTACAAAGAAAAGGAGGAGGAGGAGGAAGATGAGGAGCAACGGCAGGGAGGTTAACCCGTAAAAGAAACCGGTTTGCTATACTCTGCACTGGGGGAAGGGGGTGAGTGGATTTAAAAGTTGTGAGAGAGGGATGGGTGAAGTTAGTACAGTCACATCACAGACATGCCACATCACAACACGTCACAGTCATATCACGTAAGTTTCGTAATTTAGGTAACGGGATTGAACGCAGAACCTTTTTTAGCCATATGGCCGCGCTTGGTTGAATGTCAATGAGTAATTACTCCTTATTTCAAATCTACTCCACCGTGGGCGATTCCCCTAAATATTGAACAGCGCCGAAGCGGTGCTTCGAGTTATTGATCAATTCACTCTAACTCACTCTGTCATCTAATCTGTTCGCTGTCCTGGTTAGTTGTAATAACAAAAAAAAAAAAAAGAAAAAAGAAAGCCCTGGTTAGCTCAATTGATGGAACGACTGCCCCAGAAAGGTGGTGATCCCGGGTGCGATCCCCGGACCAGGGCGAATTTATCTTTAACTACGGAGTTTCTGGGGAAGGTGTGTAGCTTTCCTTTGTAGCCCTACGGCTGCGCTTGGATGGGTGTCAGTGAGTAATTACTCCCTTATTCCATTTTTCTTTGCCCGCCTGCATGTTCTGCTCACAAAAATAGACCATTAAGTACAATAAATTCAACAAGCAACAAAACTGAACTCAGTTAAGAGCTGTAAAATAGCGTTATTTGTTGCCTCCTGTGCATGAAGAATGCAGGGCGCAGATCATCAGACATGATGTAGTTTTGTCAGAAAGTGTGCTTCGACCAAGCATATTCAAAACTGAGAAAAAAAAAAAAGAATACGCCAGTGACAGTCTGCTGATAACTTGTTTCGCTGATAGTTTAATTTGAGATCAAAACTAAATCAGAAGTCAAAGGTCAGGTACTGTTCAGTGATACGTTAACCAATACCGGCATTACGTTTGAATTGCCCGCGCGAGGCCACGTGGTTGTGACGTCACGATTGCACAGCCTAATTGGAGGAACGGCACAGGTAATTCCGATGTTCGCATTGGGTGATCCTAATAGTATACTTCTCAGCAGACTAACGTTTCTGAAATCGATGATGCTTATTATAGGATCTTCCACTTTTTCGTTATGGACGTATATACTAGCGTAACAGGCTGTACACCGTTGTCACTGGTGCAGAGTTGTGATATCGCATTGCTGAATAATTGAGGAGACAAGCAGTGGGCGTTATCAACTGAGTATACACTGTCCGCAGCAGCTTGCGCCATTTGCTCCAGTTTATGTCGTCATCTTCGCAGTGAAGTCCTCTTTATTAAAGGCCAAACACGAAGCTCGGTGCTTATTTTGCGCGGCTTTCTGGGTAAAGTAAACCAACGAAGGCGAAAAGCCCCGTTTGCCCCCGCGCCTCCCTGAGCATTGCGCAGCTCATAACATATGGCGTGTCGCACGACGCACAACGCAAGCGAGGCCCGTGCCTTGTTTGATGCCAGGCAGCAAATATGCCCTACATTACGCGTAGGAGTAATGTGCCCTTTGGTAATTAGACCAGCTGGTTAACATTAACCTGCGGCCAAGCCTGTCTGCGCGGCGTAGTCTGCGCATCGTCACTGCTGTCGCTGCTAATCAGACGTGACGTGCGATGAAAGTGCTTGTTTACCCTGCGAGCTCGCTGCGCCGGAATTTCGGGTAATTAACCCGGATTGAAGGTCACCAAAACAGGGCTGATATCTTCACAGGTTTACGTTGTATGCATAACAAACATGTGCTATGCAGCAGCTCATACACAGCAGCGGTAGTAATGTGGCTTTTGCGGAAATGAGGACCGATCCAGCCTGGCTCTCTTGAAAGTTGCGCTCGCTTCTAGCCTGCCAGGCTGCAAGGCTGCAAGGGGGAAATAGTTGGGGGGAGGGGGTCATGCGTATCGCCGGTGAGCGGGCTATGATGGGCGTAAGCATATTACGCCCTCCCTTCAGAGCCGACGCCCCCTCGCCATCACGCCGTTGCTCTTTCACTTCCTTTTTCCGAGCCGTTACCTTCGCGTTGCGGGCGAAAGTGCGCTGTGCGGAGAATCTTACTTTAGCTTATAGAGAGTAAAATTTTCGGATCGCTGAAGGGCTGTTTGTCCTAGCTTCCGGTTTTATGTCTGTTGTCCTGCTTTGCTGGTGATTACTTTTATTCGCAGAGTCATGGTTTGTTTTCTACTCTACTTAATCATAACTCACTCACTCACTCACTCACTCACTCACTCACTCACTCACTCACTCACTCACTCACTCACTCACTCACTCACTCACTCACTCATGAAGGAAGGAAGGAAGGAAGGAAGGAAGGAAGGAAGGAAGGAAGGAA
>JAJIZL010125272.1:159724-170822 GCA_023969395.1 Amblyomma maculatum
CTTTCTTTCTTTCTTTCTTTCTTTCTTTCTTTCTTTCTTTCTTTCTTGTAAGCCTCCCTTAACAAAAGACTGCAGTATCTGGTAGTTGTGATCATAGAGAAAGAAGCCACTGTTTTCAGACGATGGCGCAATGTTATGCCTGGGCGAAGACACGCCTGTGGCTGTCCTGCGGGCAAAGGCGTGTTTGGCGCCGACGTTATATCCATGGCAGGGATTGGATGGAAGTGACTGAGCTCGGTTTACACTAACTGAACCTAACGTCATTTATCCACCGCTGCACGGTGGCATATATATGGAACGTTTGTGTTTGAAGCGAGACTTATGGCGGGTGCACAGTTACTGCTTTCTTCTGGGCTTGGCACTTTTAGCGCTCGAATACATAGCGCAGAAGAAGCGTTGAATGGAAGACACGAGAGAGACGGTATGTAGCTAGTATAAAAATAATAAATTACACTTACGGAGTCGGGAGGAACACGCGGAAATGATAAATCGCAGAGCGGTCGGCGGACATGGCGGCCATTGTCTGGCGACGTAAACGAGATATATCTAGGCAAGACTAGCGGTGTGTACGCCATTGCCTTGTTTTTATTCTCTTGTTTGGAAAGTGGTCTTTACACTTACGGCAGCACACGCTCAAAGAGATACCGGGAAAGAGAGGAATAAATCTTCAGAGGTGCGAAAGTTGCGTGCAGTGTGCCCGTCTCTGATCTCCCAGTTTGTTCAAATGCAGACAAACCTGAACTGTTTCCGCAACGTGCGCACGTGTGTATAGTTCTCGCGACGAAACAGAAAAAGATGGAACGATGACGTAGAACGGCTGTACGTTAAGCGCAGAATTGTTCTTCTGCAGTTCTTTATTATCCTTTCCTGTCTTCTTTCGCGGTAGCCGTTTTTATTTTCGTGGCGCTGCTTTACGCTTCACACTGAGCAACCTATGTAGGAGCATGTTCCGCAGAAAATTCTTCACCGACGCTGTCGGCGTGGGCGGAGGCTATGTGAGCGAAAGATCGCGGGCATGTCTCTGGAAGGTGGTAGCTGGCAGCTGTGCACGTTACCTGGCAGGTTTCATAGTGTAGTGTAGTGCGACGCAACGCGGCTGGGCCTAAGGTCGATTTGACTGCAAGTGCCAAGTCAGGCTTATCAATTCACACGGTGAAGGCAAGTCGAACTTTCCAGGGCCGTGCATTCCGTATCTGAGATGGTACTCCGCCTTGCAGGCATGGTAGGGCGAGTTAATTGGTTTATTGGTTAATTGGTTAATTGGGTAATCTAGAGCCGGGCATCGAGTGAAGGTGAATGGGCTTTAGCCAGCCTTGCTAAGCACGAAGCTCAAAGCTAGCGGAATTGATGGCATTCCAGCTGAGTTGCTTCAAAACCTCAACCATGACGCTGTTAACATTCTGCATACATTATGTCAGAAGATTTGGACAACCCTGCAGTGGCCACAGGATTGGAGGAGGTCAGTTTACATCCCCATTCCAAAGAAAAGCAGTGCCAAAGATTGTTCCAACTACCGCACGATCGCGCTTATTTCGCATGCTAGCAAGGTGATGTTGAAAATCCTCCAAGGTAGGCTGCAGCAGTATATGGATTGGGAGCTTCCGGACGTGCAAGCTGGGTTTCGCAAGGGCAGAGGAACTAGAAAACAGATTGCCAACCTTCGCTGGATCATGGAAAAAGCAAGAGAGTTCCAGAAACCCATCTACTTCTGCTTTATTGATTATGCGAAAGCGTTTGACTGCGTTGATCACAACAGATTGTGGCAAACTCTCCAAGAGATGGGAGTTCCAATTCACTTTATGTCTCCTCAGGAACCTGTATGAAGGACAAGAGGCCACAGTCAAAATTGAGCATGGTCTTACTGATTGGTTCCCTATTGATAAATGAGTAAGACAAGGCTGATACTGTCGCCCTTATTTAGCCTATATGCTGAGTGCATCATGAGGAAGGTCGGTCTGGACGAGTCTTCAGCTGGAGTGAAGATTGCTGCAAAACGTATCAACAACCTTAGATATGCGGATGATACCACTTTAAAAGCAGAAAGTGAAGTGGAACGCAGGAGACTTCTGACGCGCGTACAAGAAGAGAGTGAGAAGTTTGGGCTTAAACTGAACATTAAAAAGGCAAAGATCATGGCGTCTTGCCATATCAAGTCCAGGAGCATCAAGGGACAAGAAGTGGAAGCCGTGACAGATTTTCTCTTCTTGGGCTCCAAGATTTCCCCGGAAGGTGACTGCAGCCATGAAATTAGGAGTCGACTGCTTCTGGGAAAGAGAGCCATGGCTAGCCTTGACCGCCTAGTAAACAGCAGAGACATCAGACTGCCAACCAAGATCCGTATAACTCGTGCTATGGTCTTTCCAGTTGTGATGTATGGATGCGAGAGTTGGACTGTGAAGAAGGCTGATCGCCGAAGAATTGACGCGTTTAATTGTGGTGCTGGCGGAGACTCTTGAGAGTTCCTTGGATTGCCAGAAAATCAAATCAATCGATATTGTCGACCATAAACCCTGACTGCTCACTAGAGGGTCAAATGCTGAAGTTAAAGCTTAGCTACTTTGGCCATCTGATGAGAAGAGAGGAGTCGCTGGAGAAAGCTTTCATGTTGGGAAAGGTTTAGGGTTACCGGAGAAGGGGTAGGCAGAGAACGCGATGGTTAGATGACATCCTCGAGGCGCTGCAGATGAAGTTATGTGATGTTAGGAAGTTAGTGAGAGACCGGAAAGCGTGGCGTGATATGGTCCATAGAGTGATGAAGAGTTGGACACGACTGAACGACTGAACTGAACTGATTACATCATGAGATGTTACGCTACGTGGTACGCTATTTTACCATTGCTGCGATCGCAATATCGCGATCGTACCACGTTCAATAATCCGTTTCAGACTTGTGTCAACAACAGCAACAAAAATGAAATGTGTAAGATATCGGAAGTGGTAAACCGTCATCGTGGTTAACCTTAAGCGCCGACCCCTTATTTTTTTATCCATCAGTGGGGACGGCGTAAACTTTTCGCGGCAGATTCTCTGTCAGCGAGCAAGCACTCACTTCAAAACAGAGTACAAAGCACTTTAGAATTGGATTGCTCGGTTCCGCTTGAACACAACACACGCCTCCGGGCACGTTCCAGCCTTTTTACGAAAAAGTAGCAGGCTTGTCATCAATGTTTGTGGAGATCTGGCGAAAGAACACCTCGAGGCTTTTCATCCAAGCGTACACGACGTGTGCAAGCGAGTTAGTGTATTAAAAAAGGCAACAAAGCGACTCAAGCACAGCGAGCGTGAACGTCTTCGCGAGTTTACAAAAATGTTCGCTTGGGCGAGCTACTATACATTTCGCCTGGCACCGCTGGTGGCGCGCTAAGACGATCAAAAGTGACTCAACCTCAAAGCGTGGGGACAGGCGGCTTGCAAAGTCGTCCGAGACAAGAACAAGACGAGAAAGGAAAAAGAGACCTTTTCTCTCTGTCGAACAAAGGAAGATGACAGAAAGGGAGAGGGTGTATGAAGAAGGAGGAAAGAGATTCAGTGAAACGGTGAACGAAAAAAAAAAAAAAAATCCGTCACTCCCGCGGGGTGTTGAAGGCTTCAGAGGGTAAACACGTTCGCGTCAGTATATTCGGAGGTTTTCGTTCCTGAAATGTTTTTCTCGCCTTTGGAGCCATCCTCTGTTTGCTGCGCCGCTTGCAGAATCCCCTAGTTATCGATTCTATCAAACGTACGCGCGCGTCAGCCTTCAGAAAGTTTGCAAAGTTTCCTTTCTTCCAGAATGCTTCCTTCTCGGGATGCTTCTTCCCATTTGTGCAGCCTTCCCTTGCCGACAGAGCCTCATTTTTGTTTATTCCTTTTGTATCCCTAGCTTAGCTTGCTCCTTTAATATTCTTTTTCTTCTTAGAGTCACTTTAGATCCTTCGTTCCCGTTTGCCTCGTTTATATATTTTTTTCTCTCTCGTCCTGCTTTGCGTCCTTACAAGCCCGTCTTGCAGCCTAGCGTAAGAACGATCTCGACGTTGAGATTAACGCGCCGTTTAGCGCGACGATGACCTCCTCTGTGATTTTCTTTTTATTTTTTTTTTCTCATCATGGACCCGCTACGCTCGAAAACACCTTAGAATATAACGGAGCGGTCTTATATGTGCGCTGCGCACTCCAGAGAGCGTGGACCAGTTGCCTGGAAGGCTCGTCTTTCTTTAAAAGAGTTCTGAGACATCCTTGGTATAGAAATTGCAAAACAGCTTTGGAATGAGTTAGGTTGCCTTAGGAGAGTACTGTTGTGGAAGAACTGAAGTAAAAGTTATAAACGGGAGCGCTGAGCCCATTTTGATGGTGTCCTGCTGGCTTTTTATTTCGTCTTATATTTTCGATCCATCCCTCGCGAGGAATGCCGTCAAATATGATGACTTTACCGTCATTGTACTTCTTTTTTTGACGGCTACGCTTTTTATCGTATAACACTTTCATACCTATACATGAATTCTATGGCTGACGCTTCAGTGGCACCGATTTCGTTGATTCACTACTTGTATGTGGGTGAAGCATGCATGGTTAGAACAGTGCAGCTATCTTTGTCATTTACACCATGTATGGACGATAACAGTCACTACGAGGATAGTACATTCCCCCTTGCTCCTCCTGTCAGAGTTAAGTCTCGCTCTTTAATTCACACACACACATAGCACGTACTAGCCTCTAGCCGCATACCAATATTTACTGTACATAGATATTCGCTTGCCACGATTATTCAGTGTGACAAACTAGCGAGCAATGCTGCACGATTAGCAAATTGTGCCGATGTAATCTGTCAAGTAAGTCCATTACCATCATGAGTAGGACATCGCGCAGCGCAATGATATATGCATGTCGTCAGCTCTGCAGGGCACTGAATACATCTGTTATGCATGTGCATTCGGCTGTTAGCGGAAATAGGTTGACATTGCTATTTGACATATAGTTTCGCGCTCTCTATATGCCTGTCGGGAATGAGCCCTAAAGCTCCGACTTCACTCTTTTGTGGGGACACAGAAGAGTGAAGTTTACGTTTGAAATGAGCCATCGCCGGTAGCCTCTCGAAGGTGTCCTTCTTCTTGATGTCATATGGCTTGTACGCAAAGGAACAAACGTGTGTGAGCCACAGCAATTTGGATGAGAACCAACGAGTCTTTATACTATGCCTAATATGAACAACCTGGAGTGCTGTAGTGCAGTTCCTTGGAGGGCAGTTCCTATCTATAATATGGACAACCTGGAGTGCAGTACGTTGTTGTGGCGCCTTCCCTCTTGATATGAATTTTTGTTGGTTGGTGTCTATAGTGATATCCTGTACACGTGTATTTCGAAGCCGCGTGCCATATTTTTAAATATCTCATCACATATCATGTGCTTTGCCGTTGTGTGGTTTTCGTTTATTTATTTTTTTCTTTTTGCTCAACAAAATAGGGGTCGGGGACCCCCGTAGGCTTTTTGTCCTCGCCCCTCACATCCTTCATGTGAAATAAACATGATTGATTGATTGATTCATTCATTCATTCAATTATAGCGCACGAGTGAATTTAGGTTGCATATCTTCGACTCAAGTAGGCTCAGTAGTTTGAATTATGCATTTGTCCCTGGACCTTTTCTTTAAAGCATACTTTCGACGGCCCTTGCAAGTGTTTTTGGTTTATTGCTACATCTTTACATCAACCTTATTTATGAATTTCCGGTTGAGGCCACTCACCGCGAATTTTTTTTGGGAGGCAAATGAACTTCGCCCATATTCTGCATTCCTTTTTCGCTTCCCTCACGTCGGCTGTGTCGCATTAGTATAAATCTTCCTTAACCTACCCCGAAGATGGTTCGATATTTCCATTAACGGCAACTCATGCGAGTCACGTAATAGAAAACTGCGTAATCCTGTGCGATCGAGGGAGAACGAGCTCGTCTGACTATATAGCCACCTAACCGAGGGTAACGCGGGGGAAAAATAGGAAAAAAAAAAAAAAAAGGAGAAAGAGCACCAGGTTGGCCGGGAGAGAGATTCTAGTCGGACAACACGTGTTCCTCCGCGGTCGTATATTGCCGCACGCTGCGGTTGCTATTTGGGCATCCAAAGAGAAAGTTGTGAGCGTCGTCGTTCGGCGAGGGAGCGCGGCCCGCACCTTTGCGGACGCTTTACGAGGAGATGGATGGCGGTGGCGTAAAATTCGGGCGTTCGGACTGTTCTTTTTTTCTGCGTTAAAAACGGGGAAAAAGAAAAAAAAAAGAAAGAAAAGAAAACAGTGTTGTTCACCTGCTTCAGGGCAAGCTGAACCGAGGTTTTTCAGGCGGAGAAAGGACGGCGGATCGTTCGTTGCAGGCGATATATATGGGTTCACTCCGCGTGGTCAGAATTTGCCCCGCGCGAACGATGTCTTGGCGAAATTAATTGCCCGGCGGTACGGGGGGCCTTCGTTGTCTCTTGGCCGCCCCGGCTTTGAAGCCGGTGTACAAAAGATGCCGCAGCCTTCGGCTAAAGAGATTTTGAGCAACGCCGTTGTGCATGGCAGGGAAGGAGTTAGGAAGGAGGTAGTTTGACGAGGCGGAAATTAATTAGAGAAACATTGTGAGCTGGAAAGCCGTGCGGTATATATAGTATCTATAATATTTCTTCAGGGGATCTTTACCAAGGAAACAAGACGCAGCATTATGGCTTTACAAAGACCTCGTTCGAACTTTTCATGTTGTAAATACGCCGTGAGGAGTGTTTGAAATGAAACAGCAGCAAAATGAACCTAGTACAGGCGCTCTCTGCACGTAGCGTCTGGTGCTCAATCCGCAGAAGTAATCATTTGTACGTGGGCCTATTTAACCTGCGCTATGCGAGAGTTGGATGCGAGAGTTGGACTGTGAAGAAGGCTGACCGCCGAAGAATTGACGCGTTTGAATTGTGCTGCTGGCGGAGACTCTTGAGAGTTCCTTGGACTGCCAGAAGATCAAATCAGTCGATATTGTCGACCATAAACCCTGACTGCTCATTGGAGGGTCAAATTCTGAAGTTAAAGCTCAGCTACTTTGGTCATCTGATGAGAAGAGAGGAGTCGCTGGAGAAAGATTTGATGTTGGGTAAGGTTGAGGGTCGCCGGAGAAGGGGTAGGCAGCGAACGCGATGGTTAGATGGCATCCTCGAGGCACTGCAGATGAAGTTATGTGATGTTAGGAAGATAGTGAGAGACCGGAAAGCGTGGCGTGACATGGTCATAGGGTCACGAAGACTGAACTGAACACGACTGAACGACTAAACTGAACTGATTGAGCCTTATATAAACAAATAATTTATTTTTTGCGAGGAAGCTGCGTTATATATGCACTTGTGACGGCGGGGGTGGACATATATACCACCGCTGTGAACATAAAACATGGCCTGTAACATGCAGAGCGAAGGGAGTGGAGGGGGATGTCATTACGGTCTCCTTCATGGTGTAGATTAAGAAGCACTGCTGTATGTGGAGATAAGCAGCAGTGCAATTCAACCTTGGGCCAACACGTAATCACTATCGGCCGCACTTGGCTTTGAATAGACTCGAGACGGAGGGGCACTGTCTTGAACATTGGGAGCCTGAGACTTCGTTCCGGTCGTTTCGTCCCGTCGGACATCAAGGGACGCTTTCAGTTTCGGAAGGTTTGGGGGCGGAATCTTTTTTTATTACTATTATTTTTGGCCTGGCCATGCGGTTGGCTTCGTGGTCTTCCAGTTAAAGAGCGCACAACCAGTATAATCATTACATGTAGCTGACAATTTCTACCTACGTGGTTCTTTCCTACCAGGACATAAAAGTTTCCCTAATAAACAATTCCCTTTGGAAACCAGAGTTCCTCATTCCGACTGTCAGTTCATCGTCACCGACGTGACCGTATCGTTCGCCGGAAGCAAATTCCATTAGAGACGTGGGTAAGAAGCGACCGGCAGCAACGAATAGAGCGTAGCAGTGAAAGAGGAGCGGCGGAAGACGCTCTAAAATAAAAGCAAAAGCAAGAAAAATGGCAGGCGGGGAAAAGTGAAAAGAAAAAGGCAAAAATAAAAAGGGCGGAACCGCAAATACATCGGGGGAAACGGACAGGGAACTCATACGCCCGTTTGATCTCCACAAGCATCGGCCGCCGGTGTCTTGCCGGGTCATCAAAGGCTGTTCTTCTCTTCGGCGGCGCGGCCGTTCTCGGGTCCCGTCATCACGACAAGAACGAAATCGTCTTTAAATGGTTCTTCGATACCGCCATCACCGCCAGTTTCACGCTTCGAAATGGACCGACGAGGCGAATGGAAAGCAATGCGAACGGCTGGGCACGACCTAAGAACAGAATATTTTTTTATTTGCCTCCGTTTCGTGGCGTCATCGGTTTCTTCTTGAAGCGGACGCAATGGCGGTCGGTTGGTTGGCAGTGGAACATTTCTATATCGCTCGCATCAGTGTGTCGAGAGATGACTCGGCGGTGGGCGTGGGCTTCGTCGTGGTTTCTTGGCGTGTTTAAAGCCCTTATTGATTTTTGTTTTCTTACCATTTCCTTTCGACGCCTGTTCGTTCCCCGTTTTTATGGCTATACTGCGTGGGAACGGTTGTACGCTGTAGGCGAGCCTTTGTACTTTTCGAACGTCTTGAGGAATGGTAGTTTGAGTTCAGCGTTACGCCTAGCCCTGAACGGAGAACGGTGTGATGTGCGAACGCTATGTATAGGAGGCGACGGTGAGAAACGGAAGCGCTTTCACGACACCTTAGCTTACACAAGCCGTTTCGTACTAGCCGGGACGTGCTATGGATGTTGTCTTCTGATTCTTTTCACGATACTTTTCCTTCTGAGAGAGAGAATGTGAACGCGAAGTTGCGTTCCGCTGAAATGCTGGCGCTCGCGTAGAGGCGTCATTACTCGACTTGGTGTTCGACTCTACTCTAGAAAGTTGTTTATAGTGATCATGCTCGTCAACATTTGGAGCCAAACCACACTGAGTCGAGGAAAAATGTTTACTAGCCGCAGCAGGAGCGCACTCCGTCGCACGAGAAATCGGCCGGTGCGACCAAAGGTGTCTTGTTGATGAATCACGGCTATATATGTCACAATTACAGGATGTAATTTTTTATAAGCGGTGTAGCAGGAATAGTGACGCTGCGACGACTTAAGACTGACATGTAATATCACTGTGTGCCAATGCAGTTTGAAAGGCTGCTTGGATCCCAGCAACACTTTCCGTCTGTGCTTGTCAGGTTCAAAGTTACTTCTTTCTTTGTCTTAGCCGCGTGGGTACCGCTAATCGAGAAGTGCGGGGCTGTCATGTTGATTTACCTTGGCAAGTCATGTTTCCTATATATGTGCGCCAAATTTATTCCTGCAGATTACCTCTGGAAGGGAAGGGAGAACCTAGTCCTTATACTCCTCTGGAAGTTCCGTTGGTCTGAGTAATCTACCATTCGATGCAAAGTCGGACGGCCTGAATACTTTCGACCAAGACTGGATGTCAGTTTACGGACCGCCCAGTTTTGATGACGTGCCCATGAAACCTGTCAAAAGCGCTGATATACGCTGAATCGCAATGTCTTCAGCTGCCCTTGAAATTGCTGTTAACTGATCTTTTATTGTTGTTCATTTTCCTCCCTATTCCTCTATTTTCGTCATCTGCACCATCCTAAACATGTATTCTCCACCCTCGTGAAACACCACGATGGCAGGGATTCGTCCTTAATTCGTTCGTTGTTATTTCAAGCGTGTTGATCGTGAAAACGCAATGAAAGACAAATACTACAAATAAGACGGACACACAAAGACTGCCATTATTTCAAGCGCCTACCAGTTATCGATCTGCAAGACTGTCCCCGTTACTAACACCTCAGTGGTATCCAGTCTACATTGAGACAAAGAGAGCATCAAAGTATTCTGCTTGAGTACTGTCACGCGTAGGGTAAAGCCATTCACACCATTGTCTAACCTTTTAGAATGAGTTAATAAAAATTCATATGGTGATGTGAATTGCATATGAAACTATTCCTGGTTATCTCAAGCGCAGCCGCATGGCGACAAAGCAAACTAATAAAGCTTTCACGGAAACGCCATTCTTAAAACTCTAAAAAGGTTGTTCTGGTCCGGAGACGATAACAGACAGTTGCCTCGCCTAAATAAACTGACCTGGAGGGCAAGATGAGGCCGAAGGGATCTGTAACCTAAGTGGGAACAGTGTTAAGTCCAGTGCGTTTAGACGTCTACGTACATTACTCAATTACTTCTTACTTTTCCCCACGATCACTTCTTCCTCATGGAGACTTGACGATTGTGTGACTCCGTTGTAGGAATCCGAAGCGCTGATAATTTGTTATCGGAAAATAACTTTAACGCAACCTTGAAGTCTCATCGTGCAAGCCTCCATTGCGTTCCCACTGCGAATTTAACGACAAAAGGGACGTCCCAAACGTCTACTGCACATCTGTGAGAGAATACTAGAAGCTGTTTCAGATATCGCCATCGATATCTCACGAATCCGGCTCATGGCCTACAAACCTACAATTATCAGTTTCCGTGTTTAAACGGGGAATTCAACTCCCGTAAATGTTCTCTAAAACTGCGGCTGCTCACTATCTGGTATAATGTAGTTAACGTCTGCCTCGGTCGAAAGGAACAGGTGCATTTTCCCGTTTTCGTTGCTACATAGACCTCATTCTTATACGGGTTGTTCAGAAATAAGAATCGGAGCTTGACAGTTCGCGGAATATCTTGGATCCGACAAAAGATTAGCGTCTTAACAATATACGATGTAACATGTGACAGTTTTTTGCCGCAATCGTTTGCCAATCGTTGGCCCCGTCGTGCGTCAATCACAAGCGGCGACCGACAATGCTTGCTAGGTATTTGCGCTGGTGTAACTATATGATATAATTGTTTGAGGGAAAAGATCTCGATTCAGATGGAACCTTGCAGCTGTATCTGTTCCCTTGGTCTACTCTGTTCTTCAGCAGCGGCCCCGTAGGAAGAATAGAATAAGATAACACCAACAACAGCAGCAAGCAGCAACAACAACAACAACAACAACAACAACAACAACAACAACAACAACAACTACTACTACTACTACTACTACTACTACTACTACTACTACTACTAC
>JAJIZL010125272.1:170832-187850 GCA_023969395.1 Amblyomma maculatum
CTACTACTACTACTACTACTACTACTACTACTACTACTACTACTACTTCTACTATTATTGCTACTACTAGTAGCAGTAGTAGTAGTAGTAGCATGTAGCAGTAGCAATAATAATAATAATAGTAGTAGTAGTAGTAGTAGTAGTAGTTATTGCTACTACTAGTAGCAGTAGTAGTAGTAGCAGTAGCAGTAGCAATAATAATAATAGTAGTAGTAGTAGTAATAGTAGTCGTTGTTGTTTTTGTTGGTGTTGTGTTCCTGTTGCTTTTGTTGTTGCTGCTGTTGTTGCTGTGTTGTTGTTGTTTTTGCTGTTGCTGTTGTTGTAGTTGTTGTTGTGGTTCCCATTGCAAGAACCAGCAAATACCAGCTCTACCCTGTGTCCCCTCTAATCCCCATTTAGTACCGAAAGAAAAGGATAAGAAAAGGAATAACAGCACCCCAGATCGATCGGCATTTTCTCTGCAGAACGATCGAGTTTTATATGGGGTTTCATTTGAACCCATCGATGTTCCCACCATTTTCGGCGCCCGAGCAGGCCACTCTCCTACAGCTCCCGCATTTTGTATAGATATCGGCTTCGATCGGGCGACCAGCGCGCAGCCTGGCACGCGCCTGCTCTGCATTCGATGCAGGTCATCCCAAAGTGCCTCTTGCCACGCAAAACACCACGTCGAAGAATAGCGTTGTCGCGTTCGGAGGGCGCCTCAAGGCTTCAAAGTACGGGGGCGAATCATGGGAAGGTGTGTCGCGGGGTCGCTGGTATGAGACCCACGGGTGCCGGCATCCTATATCAGCTCTACAAGCTTCCGCTGTGTTAAGCAAAGGCTCTATACAGAGTGAAGCTGCCCTTTGGGAGTCATGCGTTTCGTCTCTTCTTCTCAACACGCGCCGCCGTGCTTCGTCATTTCCTTTATTTCTTTCTTCCGAGGCACTGATCCAATGTGGCCGAAGGGAGGGTTGCGAACCTACTACCACACGGAGCAGCACTCCATAGATAATCTCCGATTGGACACAGCGGTCGTCTCTTCCCGGACAATTTCGTTCACGGCCGAACCAACGCGGCTACCCGGTTTCGCCTATACGCACAACGGCTCCTCTCTGTAACTTGGCCGTTATCTCAGGTGACTCCAAGGATACGCTCGTTTTAAAGGCACTGCCAAGCTGCCTGCTTCTGCCTGTATACGTGGGCTGTGACGTTTTCAATTTGTTCTATTCGTTCCTGCTTTTTGTTTTAGTTTTTTGATGCTCCTGGCTCCGAGCTGCGCACAAATTTCTTTGTTTTTTTTTTTTATCTGCCTGGAATTGCTCTGCCGGGTCGCCGTTCGCGCAGGAGACGTCACGCGGAGTTTTTTTTACCTACCGGTGGGTTCGAGGAGCGTGCGTGGCGCATTTTGGCGATAAGTACAGCTATCGAAGGCGTCGCGTGGATCGGCCGTGTTTCCTTCTTCGATTACACATGTCACCTACGAGTTTCGAGACAAGGACTGCTCTAGTACCCTGTGTATATTCTCAGAGAGCAAGATGCATGCGCTGACGACCGGCTGAACATTGAGCGGCGCGATGGCGGTCTCTCCAAATTTTAATAATCCACCCGAGGCGCTTGCTAATGCAGATCCTTGCAGTGCACATCGGTCGTCGGCGCTGAGTGCGTATATGGATGTGGGCGTGATAGGGTAACAAATCGGATCATAGTTTTACGAACGATATTGATAAGCAGCGGTGGCAGCGTAATGACCTGCGCCTACAATCCTGCTTTTATTGCGAAAGCAACGCTACTCCCATTTTCAGCTCTTCGCGTAGCCACGGCGTAGTCACGTGATGGTTGTGACGTCATACCAGCTGCGAGAGATGGTCTGCCAAGTCGAGTCGTTGGGTGGCGGTGGCGGTCGGGGTAGGCACGGCGCGCTGCGGATGAGATGATGACGTCACTGTAACGTCATACCAGGTGCGAGAGATGGGCTACCAAGTCGAGTCGTTGGGTGGTGGCGGCGATCGGTAGGCACGGCGCGCTGCAGCTGGAGCCGCGCTGCTACCGAGTGGAGGCGCTGCTGTCACCTCTTCTCTGAAAGTTGAGGAAGAGGAGGAAAACGACACTGTAATGGATGGTTTGAAAAATGAAGACTCTTTTAAGACATGTTCACGCAGCAGTCAAAAACGTTGAAATGCAACAAGGAGGCAACGACGCGCTCAGGAAACAGAAGTAGAACGCCAACAACGGCTTGAAAAGGAGCGTGTTGGTCGTGCTGCTTGACCAGTAAAGTATAACGAGATTTGGAGGAAACGGCGTGCAGAAGAGACGTCGCAAGAATGAGCTGTACGTTTGAAAAAGAGGCGGAAAGCATCACTTGGGAAGGCTGGTTTCACTGTGTCAACAGGGGACTTGGATGAGCAACGGTGTTCAGAGTATGCGAGAAGATGTTCGTGAATTTGACTCGGCTACGCGTGAATTTCATAGACGATTCACGAATAACCCCTTCGGAAGTGTGCGCTCGGTGTGTGATCGCCTATGGCATAAAGACTGCTTGACTCCGGTAAGCGAGCTCATGTATCCTATATACTCTCCACCTAGCTTATCCAGAATGGGAGGAGGGGACTAAGAGAAGTGCTGGGGTGTGTAGAACGTCTCGAGCGAGCCTTAAAGATCAGAAGGTCTCCCTCTACAGTCTGACGGCTATGTGATTATACGTGTGGAGACAATGTCTCACTACTTCAGTGATCACCGAAGTGTCTTCATAGGTATAAACAATAAAGCTAAACAATACTAGACTCCAATGTGTGTCCTGTGTTAATCGTATGGTCAACATGGTACACCACAATTGGCTGCATTACGAGCTGAACTATAGCGTAGCCATGCTATTATTGCTTTCGCAACCTACCGGGCTTAACTAAAGCTAAGCTCCACCTAAGATTTTTTCCACTTTATTTGCTGCTGAAATCATCGCACTTGGTTAAGATAGAGACGAAAAACGTTTTGCTCTCTTTGGTGCAGTTCTTGTAGATACCTACTATAGGCTTATTACCTGTTTGAGGGGATTGTTTGTATACGCAGGCCTCATAATGAACTATTGCATCGAACAGCGAGACAAAACACGCGGAGAGAAGAAGGGACTAGAAAGGGACGTGTGCTGACTCTCAACTAACTTTATTCGCCATGGTACATTACAATTATACGCATGAGCGAAATGAATAACGGGAAATGAAAGAAAGGTTTTTAAACACGCAAAACAAAATATACAGCGCATATTAAAAGTAAACAACTTTTTGTCATCTAACTTAAATGTCGGTTAGAAAAATGTTGGGTTTACTGATGAACATGTCCCGATGTTTTGTGATGTAAAAAAAGAGAGAGAAGGGTACTTCCCAAGAGGAAAGGCGGTGAGGTCATTTATTTCTCTTTCCCCTCTTCCCCCATGCGAAGCAGTAGGCCAGGGTCTTTTTTGTAATGTGAGAATATGCAAACACATCTCGTGTTGTCTTATCACAGTGCCGATACAATACTCGTGCAGTTCTGAACCATGGCGAGCACCACTTGCACGTGAGACAATTTTAATATTTTTTTACTGACATTGTTACTGTGCTCTTGAGACATCGTCCTGTCTGTCATATGTAACTGGCGCCGCAGGAAAGGTCGAAGTGATGCACGACACCTTTGATGCATTCGACATAAGCTTATTCATAAGAATAGACCATGGCGAACAAAGTTAGTAGAGAGTAAGGGTTGTCCTGTGTCATCCTTTATTTTGTCCCCGTGTTTTGTCGCATGTGTTCGATGCGATGGATCGTTACCAACTCGCTCAATTCTCTTTACTTATTAACTAACGTTTCTCAACAAGACAGCGTGCGCTGACTACATGACCGTAGCGTTGAATATCCTGATGAATCTTTTGTTTCTCTATGCGTACGATGTTTGTGTGTTTCATTGTTTCAATGGTTGTCTGCAAATGTGGCACTGGAGTTATGGATCCTTAACTCGAATTATAAAGATACATGCTTTTGGTGTGATTTTCGCATGCGCGGAAGTGCTGACAGCGCTGGTTCATAGTGCACACACGGGGCTAATATCTTGACCGCGCCACAAGAAGCCACGAGAACTTCAACCGCGCAAGGGAAATGCGAACTGGAGCTAGGTGGTGCAGGAAAGGAAGTTGGGCTGAAGGAATGGTCGCCGGACACTGAGGGTCTCAGAACGACAAGGTTTAAAACGACGCAGAAGCAAATGATTCGGCGAAGTCTCATGTAGAACGGCAATTATACAAAACATCAGGACACAGCTGTCTAGAAGCTATTTGCGGCGTACGTGCCATGGCTGCAGGCGAAATCAAATGAACGTAGAAGTGTATATAATATCCTACTTAACCTTTCTTATCAATTGTCTCTGCACCACTTTACTGGTTAAGTGTGGGCTTAAACTAGTCCATTAGAGAGTCTACGCTGCCAAATTGGACAGCGACTCTGTAAGAAGCGTCAGGTGTGGCATGGCAGCGTTACGTAGTAAGTGCACTCCAGAAGTAGGCAGTCTCTGCTTTACGTTGCATATTTTGTGAGAATGTGATTGTTGGATATCCTGTTCCTTGCAGTATCAATTGTGCCCTCCTCCTGCCGAAGTTTCATTTTCAACAGCTCTCCACAACGCTTCTTCGGCCATCACCAAACCCTCTTGATTTGATCTCTATCTGTAACAACTTCATATTTTTTTCCGACATGTTTTTTACCGCTTCTAGTCACATAAGCAAACCAACGGAACACAACCTCTACAGCTTTGCTCCTATGCCGGCGACCTCAACCATTCCCTTCCCATTGTATTGTTATTCATACTGAGTTCCTCTTAGTCACTGCAAACACCCCTCTATACATTCTCAACCGGGTCATTCTCATCCTTCTTGGGAGTTTTCCGTTTCGATCTACGCAATCTCCGTTGCTTACATTATGAACGCGTCCTTACCATGGGTATTGTAACCGAATATCTCGCCCGTAACATTGCAACCTGAATGTTGGACCCTGCAAACTCGCGAGAGCGTCACATCCTCTGTTGCGGACCAGCATGTGCAGGCTACATCACACTGGCCGGTGTGTCCGGCGCGCGCACGCGACCCCTGGCGTTTCAGAGACGCGCTAGACGCCGTCGAGAGCGAGTTAAATGGCGTTCGCTTCCTCCGCTCGCGTATAAGCTTCACTGCCGCTCTTTGAATAGACGGCCCATCCATTACGGAGGCCCCCGTACTTTCTTCGTCGAAACTGCGCTGCAAACAGTCTCTCTCTCTCTCGGCTGGCTTGCGACACCGCGCGGCGCGAGCATTCAAAGAACCGGTCCAGTTCGTTACTCCGGCCCTCTTAAAAAACATGACCCCTCCGCTTCAAGCGCGAAAACTTCTTTGGCAGTGCAAGGGGAAACAAACGTAGCTACAGAAAGAAAAATAAAAGAAAAAAAAAACGGAGGACGGAGCCTTTCACACCCGAGAACGCCCCCTTCCCCCTTCTCCTCGCTAGTCGCGCATTCAGGACTGCAAGGCAGGCACTCTCGCTTCTTGAACGGGAGCTGCGATAATTAGGCAGCTTGAGTCGGCTCATTGTCGCCTTGGCTGCACCGCAAGAGGCTTTCAAGAGAGGCACGCGATGACGCTGGCATTGCTCGAAGAAAGTGCTGGGGGGTTGGGGGGGAGTCGAGGTGGAGAAAATGCAGATGCACCGCAAGTACATCTTTGTAAGAGAGAAGAGAGAGGGGGAGTGTGCGTGAGAGGCCTGATTATACTCACTGGAAGCGATGCATGAAGAGCGGAGACATATACGTGAGGCGTTTGCACTCCAAGTTGCTTTGTCCAATTCCGGGCGGCCTGCTTGAAAAACAGACAAGACCTGAAGGCGAAAGAGATAAAGGATGATGCTCTGAAGATGAGACAAGTGGCATGAGATTGCGGGTCTGTATTGAAAAGTGATTAGACGCAAACTAAGATTGGATCCTTAGCTCTAACAGCAAGCTCTAGCGTTTGCAAAATGAGCTCACAATGTAGATGCAACGCAATTCAAAAGCAATTACGGGCCTGTGTTACTTTGTATTTCGCTGTTATCAGCGGTACCAAAGCAGGTGTGGCTCTGCCTGACCTGGCATTGACGGACCGATCACTCCGACGGCAACCTGCAGCGCCCTTTGTCCACTCAATCGTTCCTCAGGGGAACAACGCCGTGACTCGCCCTGTTTTCCTTGCGGCCTCGACAGGGTGAATGCACGCGTTGCCATCCATCATTCAGTCCCGGCTGGGCGCCTTCGCACGCGTGTCGTCTCGCCTCAACTGCGTGTTGACTGTACTATATTGCAGTATATTGGTCGATCTTATACACTGCACTGGACGGATTTACTGCTACATTGGGCAGTGTCAACGCAATAACGTTCTTGGCTTTAGTTTGAGCAAACATTGACGAACAAACCGGCTGGTAGGCAAATCGGCAGTATGTCGTCCTCACATGTGTGATAGTAATCCCTGGGAAAGCAGACATCGAGTTTTATGAGTACAAGTGATTCCGGATTTTTGTTTTCTGCTCAGAGTAGCAGGGTAGGGATCGGCGAGCATATAGTCATGTTGTAAACGGGTGTAGGTAAAAAAGTCCCCGGAAAACAGGTCCCCGGAAGAAACGGCCCCTGAAGAAGCGACAACTAGGGAAACAACGACCCCAAGGCAAAATCTAGCCCTGAAAATGATTTGTTCTGGAACTGAAATGAGAACAAAAAGATGCACATTTTATGCCATTCTTTCTTGGTTTTTAGTTAAATGTAATCATCATTTAGAACCTGCATCCTCTGCGCGCCCGAGAAGTTTACAAGAAATGCGTAAAAGCATGGTGAAAGAGCCGTATGGTTCTATATACTTTGCGTAATTCCGAGCGCCGCAGCTTGTTAAGCAATCGTAGGACAGTTCTACTCAGCTTGGTAATACTACTCATTCAGAAAGGTACAAGCGGATCCGCGTGTGATAGTCTAAAACCAGCCAAAACAGAAGACATCACTAGAATGACTTCCCAGACCTTCTGGTGACGAGGTCAATCGCTCTTCTGATGATGGTGTAGAATGGTGACAAGAGTGACGATGGTGTAAGCAGGACGAGGCTTAACCGACCGTGCACCATGTCCACCCTAAAGCACCGCTCCAAGCTTCTGGTCCGGTAAAGCCGATGGTCAGCTTGCCTTTTTCCCACAAAGCGAAGACGAGATGCTGTCACTGTATTAACTTTTTTTTACGAACTTCGCTTCAGTTTTATGTTCCTGGTCAATTCCAAGCCGACGGTTGAAACCATTGTAATAAAGTTAACATACATCGTTCATCATTGCAGCTCACCGCGGGGAAACGCAGTCTACGTTCTATAGCGCAAGACTTCATTCCCTGTTCGGGGACATTTTTTCCTACTTCGTAAATAGCGAAATTTTTTTTCGAGGACATTTACACAGGGGACTTCTTTCCCGTATCCCGTTGTAAACATCACGATTAGAAATAAATGCGGCTGCTTTCATGCTAGGTATCGGTTTACTATCAACACGCTGCACGCTGGAACGCTGAATTAGGGATGCCAATGTCAGCGGTACTGCAGCGTCCGGAAAGATCTGATTCGCATTATCTAAGCTTTTGGACAAAATACTGCGGAGTTCAGATCCGTGGGGAAAAAAAAAAATATATTTGTCCACCTCCTTGTGAGTCCGTCAGCTCGTTTTAATATGAAAAGGCGAAGCACGCATTTTACTTCAAGTTTCACTGCGTTTGGTTGTCTTCATCTGTCCTGCCTGTCGCAACGCGAAAAAAGCATTTTATTTTTTGTTTCGTGAGCTTGCAGTCCGCAAACATTTATCCATAGTTGTACTTCAAAAACGAACATGCTTACGGGTTATTCTAGGCTGTACAATTCGGCGGTGATCATCATGCGTTCGCGTTAAAACGGATCTTTTCCTTGTACTGTACCAGCATTTGGTTACATAACGTTGCGCCAATGGTCGCACAGTGTAACTCGTATAGAAGCCAAGAAAACAAACACAGGACGACAGTGCGCTCAGCAGCGTTGTCTCATCGTTTTCTACTATCGTTTCTCTTGCAGGCTGCTTGTTGGCTGCTTTGTGCTCGACTAATCGAAGTTCTTCGTGAATTCGAAATTGTGCAGTTTTGACGCCCATTGTACGTATACTCTCCACGAAAGAAATGCAAAATCCACTGAAACGGGTACATTTAAAGGAGCACATATATGAAAGTGAGCATATACTAACGCAGGAGGTTTTGGAAAGCGCAAATATTGAATATGTGGTTGTGCTAACAAAGCCCGTTTATATTTTCATCTCCGGTGGGTGACAATATTTCTACCTCTCTTCATTTGTCCAGTTCGCTTTATATTCCAGGCTGATAACACGTTTTTGCAAGCACTTTCACTGCATTTGGTACTTAGCCAGAGTGAAGCATTGTATAATTATGTAATAAGAAACTCAATCTTCGCTGGAGGTTTTTCTTTTTATAGAGACGGGAAAGCGCATGGGGGAGGGGGGAGAGGAAGGGTTGATTTGGCTGAGTACGTCTTCCTGTCTCGTATCTTTGCCGGGGAAAGCATGAGTTTTTCGCGACGTACATCAGTACCTTTCTACAACGGTGTTATCTCTCTTATTTCACGTGCGTATACAATCTACACCTCGCAATCTTCGACGAAGAGATAGCGCCAGATGCTCAACTCGAGCGGCTCATTGATTTCATGAGCAATATCAGAGGCCAAAGGACGTCCCGCGGCTGACGTTATAGCTCTCTAAACGATCACGCGGAGCTTATGCCCTATTGCCCTATCAAGATCAAGGGAATCTCTTCCCCACTACTTTTTCTAAGGAGGCCGATATAACACTCGTAGCTATTATCATACAACAGCAGCACCCTAAACTGCGGCAAATATAGTCAAGGGTTCGACAGAAACCTGTCTGGCGAGGGGCAAACATAGTGGCAGAAAAAACCGTACACTCGCTAAATACTTAAAGAAAAAAAAAGTTTACCTTTCTTTTTTAGTATTTGGCCGATGCGGCAAATTGGGTCTCTCTTTTTTCTTTTTGATTGCAACGCGCATGCGCCTGCCACGCGAGTCAGGTTCCGCTCTTGAAGCGGCTACCTTGCTTTGCCCCGTTTAGTCGTACATGGCCGGGTGAAAAAAAAAAAAAAGGTGATTGGCTGGCACTTTTAAAGACACTAAAGCCCAACGCCTCCCGCGTGCTTTGTTCAGCTCAAAGTACACCGCTTGGCTGCCATCTTTCCGGCACTATCCCCCTCCGTGAGGAAATTACAGGACGTTGTTGGCGTGCATTTTAGTCTCGTGCCAGCCCGCTGCATATAAAACCCCTTTTATGGCGCTACCCGGTGGTTATTACTTTGCAGGCTCGGAAAGCGCCGGCAGCTTCTTCAATATATACGCTCGCCTCTCGTGCGCTCATGGTACTTTGTTTTTTTTGGTTTTGGCGCGAAAACCGGTTGCCTCCAGAAGCCGGACCGCGCCGTTCTATTCGTCGCTAATTGAAACGATCGCGGCTTCTCTCCTGAACATACAGACGCTGGAAGCGGTGCTGTTGGCTCTTATACATAAGAAAGCATTAACGCTTGCATATTAAAAGAGTTTACGTGGTCGCCACGGCTTTAGGGGATGATTGACCGCCAGGAGCCACCCTGGAGCCCGGCCCCTCTCCCCAGAGTTTCTTAACGAGAGTTTCCGCATACGCGCGATAGACGACGTTGCATATTTTGTTTTTGCTTTGTTACGTTTTATCGATAACAAGCGGGATATTCATTGCGCCATATAATTTGTGGAAGCGCGGGTTATGCTGTTAATTCTTTCGGCCTGCGAGTGATTGTGCATGGGGTCACCTAACCAACATTGGTGGCGTAACCGGTGAGCGTTAGGAACGCCCTAAAAGAGCTAGATATACGACTTCCGGCCAGTGTGCATTTTTTTTGGTTAGTCTTAAGAGACGCCGTGCTTTCAGTAACTGTCTTAAGCAATTTTCTTTAGTTTAGATTCCCAAATCAAGGGGTGTAAATCTCAGGAGCAGAGACTGTCCAGTGACCTTATCTGATATCGCTGAACTTGGCTGGTTATGCGGAATTTGTCTGGTAGCGTTTAATTACTCCCTGGCAAAAAAAAAAAAAAAAAAAAATGTGTTGCCCTCACTTTTTCAGCTTGTTTACACTAATAGTTAAGCGACTGCAGGTGTCAACTGGCCAAAATTGATGCGTATATATATATGCTTTGAGTACGTGTAAGGCTGCAGCTGTGTTCTTGCTAGGTAATTATTAACTTATATGACCGTCTGCATAAAAACATTTGCAGTAGGGGCACTTGTGACATTTATTTATGTTTTTTTTTTTCTTCCAGGTGCTGCCGTTTCGTCGGCCGCCGAAGTCTATCGACTTAAAAAGTCCGGTAAGTCAGAGGTCGTTTCTTTATCTCAAAAAAAAAAAAAAAAAAAAAAAAGACTTCCGTAATATACTTGTGACTCCTCGTGTTACCTGAATGGTCACCCTAGCTAACGGATTCTAAGTTTCAACGTTTTATCGGGCGAAAATGTATTATTACAGATGACTAGGCGACTAGTGGGCGCAAATACGTTGGGCAGAACGTTCGAAAATACCTGACCACATCGCCTTTCATCCAGCATCGCAAGCACGAATTTGGTTTTATTTAACCGTCACAACATGCACTGCTATTTATTACTGAGACCTTGATCTCCAGGCCTGCCGTTTTTAATGTTCTTGCCAGCCCCGTCGTTTGAATATCATCTGCTTCTTTACAAGCTCGTAGCCATGGCAACATCCGGCGAGTCCGGTCAAAGCACGCGAAGAAGCGGTCTCCCCATCATTAACGTTCGACTGACTAGCCAGACGAGCAGCAAGCTGATCACCTGAATGCCGTCCTTGAAACCAGAAGCTTGCCGACGACCTGTGCGGGTCCTGCACGGGCGCTGGCCTCGGAACTGCCAGCGAAGAAGCGCAGTGAAAGTGAAAGGGGAAACGCCTTCTTTTTCTTCCCCCTGTGTCTCTTCCTAAGTACCGCGCCGGTCCAGACTGGCCCAGCGAGATCCTCGATCTTTTAAGACGCGGCAAACGTGTACATTGCACGCACGCAAGTGCGTTGCCCCTACTGAAGCCCTTGCGGCGACACGCGCTCGTTTCGAAACCGGTGAGACGTCGCGTCGCGTCTCTCATGGCCGCAGGAATGCATACGCTTTCACCTGGTGCGTATTTAGTAACGCTGTGTTGCCGGATTCATTTCTTTGTTTCTTTTCCGATGGTCAGCGCTGCCTTTGATACTGGAGCCGGCTATCAGCATGGCTGTCTACCGACACCCCTCAACCACGACGTCCTCGACGAGGGCTGTACCGGCGATAAGGGTTCAAAAGAATCAGCCGGTGAATGAACCGCCGCGGAATATATAGCCCCTGATACCGTTTGAAGTTGATTTCAAGGACGGTGCAAAAGATACTGCGCTCTCCTTTTGCTCTCGATGCATTGTTAATTCATTTCTAGCTCCAACGTCTCAGATGTGAAATACGAGAGGAGAAGAAGAGGCAGCCAAGGAGCATTGCCAGCATGTTAAGATGTCTCAGGAACGAACATAAAACAACGAAAAAAAAAAAAACGGTAGACTTACTGCTTTAGAAGCGGCGGGCTGTGGTGGTGGTGGTGGTGGTGGTGATGGGGCAGACAGATGCAGAGAAAGGGAAACCTTCAGATTGTTTGAACTCACTTTCCAGTTACTTCGTAACGTCTCTAGTATGTACGTGCTTAGCAGGCGGTATTGAAGGTATCGAAGCTTAGGATGCATGCGGGCTGTCTGAATGTTCCTTATTCTCGATCATCTGAACCTTTAATTTTCTCTCCGTATCTTCAGGCGAGTACTGCTGTAACTGTTTGAAGTTGAGCAGCACGGACCTGAAAGACCACTTATGTCGCTTTGAGCGAGTTATCACAGCGGGATGCCAGCGGTGTCGTGAAATGAGGGCAGCAACCAGATCAAAAGTCGGTAACCTCTATCGGATCAAAATATATATACATTTTTTTTTCCATAATCAACGCGAGTATATTTTAATGGTAGTATAATCTCTTCGGAGCTGTGCTAGAAAAATGAGACTTCAATTATGTGACTGTAATTTGACGGTCATAGAGGAGTAACTCATCATGGTATTCTTTCTCTGGTGTAATTTTCTGAAAATCATAGGTGTAGAATTCGGTTATAAGAGAATGTATATAACGGCATCAAGTGGGAGGAACAGCTCGGAAAATAGAGTTCGCGAAGGTATCGGAAGAAGTCCGTTTATCTTGAAGCTTAATATTTGGAATCCGTAAAAAGCACTTCTCGATCATAAACGACATGAAACAATTCCCAAAGCTCTAGCTTCGCTTTGGGAAAGAAACGCCTTTACTTGGTTTGGGGGAAAGAAAGGCGAAATATTTGTCACTCTTTTCGGCGACAACCAACGCTTAGATAGAGCAGTCTTCAATTTGAGGTACATATGTCCTCGGCTTTAAACCCTGTCGCAAATCAGCCTGCAGCTTGACTAGCACATGGAGGCTAAATGGTAAGCGAAATGACATGACGTCGCTGTGAACTCTACACCAAGAATGATTCCGTCACAGTTGTGATACGAAATTGTGACGCAATCGTTCCTTTTGCAGCGTTCCCGGTGACGTCACCGCCTCCAATTTAGCATCCGTCTGCTAGTCAAGTTGGAGTTCAGTTTGCGATAGGGCCAGGGTGACGATGATGGCAACGGTGGGTGCGATACCTTTTCAACTGAATGAACTGCGTACGCTTGCGTAAAATTGTGGGGCACATGGTTTCTTTTTGTGCTAGCTGCGAAGAAACACTCCCTCCTGTGCGCGGGTGTGTGTGTGTGTGTGTGTGCTTTGTGCATGCCTCACGGTATATGATCTTTTCTGTTCTTTGTAAAGTCATCTTTAAGTTATCTATGACAGTCTAGTCATGGATGATGTTGACAGCTGTTCCTCAACATAATTGAGGGAATAGTAACTTCCATAAACTCTAAATGCGCAATGTTGTGCTACCTGTCACGAGAAATATGTGGAAAGAGAGGCAAAAATAACGAAGCTTAGAATCATCCAAGCGTCTTGTTTATACACGTATTACGTTATGTCTTGGCATGCAGTTGCAATGCATTGGAAAATACTGAAGATTCCAGGTACTGTTTAATGACAATAACTTCGAGCGTTGCGTGCGAAACTACCGGCGGCGACATCATTTCAGTTCAGTGTACCGTGAACTTTTTGTATTCTTTCTCTCGCTTGATACGGTACAACAAACAACATGCGCGGAATCACAGCTCTTCGTCGGCAAATTGCAGCAGTTTGGCCTGTCCACTTAAATAGATTGTTGTTCTTTTTTGTATACGTAATAACATGTCAGTTAAGGCTTGAGACGCTGACTAGTCACGGCAAAGTGGTTTTGTTTTCCGGCACGCCTGCTCTCCATAATGAGGAACGTCACAGGACATAGCTTTTATCTTGCGTTCTCAGACAGCGCGTCTGCCGAGACCGTTGCTTCGGAACAGGTAATTCAGCACGTTCTCCGTCTTTTATCCCATTCTTTATTTCGCTTCTTTTTACCTTATCGGGCTGTCCAGAGGCTTCCTTGTGCTTCGCGAACGAATTTGGGACGGTTCTCGCCAAGACTGTGAAATTGTATTTACGCCTTTTCTCTTCCGTGTTTCTCCTCTAAGCTTTTTTTTTTTTTTTTTTTCCTTTCTTGGTTTTTTTTCTTTTTTTTTTCCCCCCCCTCTTTTTTTTAGAAAAAAATCCCCCCCCCCCCCCCCTTGTTTCGTGGCCCTAATAAGCTCAAACAAGCGGTTTAAAGATGTGACAAGACGCAGGCATACGTCGTGCCTAATCAGCGTTAACTGACTTGGTTTTCAGTTTCTTTGAAGAGTTGCGACTGTTTACTGTCCAAGGACGAGATTGTATCGCAAATAAGATACTCACGTATAAAAAGAAAACAAAATGATAAAGTCGCTAGCCCAAACAAAACGCACAGGATGAGAGGACGCAGAAAACGTTATTTGCATTACAGGGTGCGGAAAAAATGTAAATTTCGTGAGAGTTTGTAACGCTGTTTCGAGGTGTGTGTTATTGATACTGTAGTGAAGGTTATTTATGCTCTTTATATACGCGCATACGCTGTATTATGTTCAATCAAATCTGAAATAAGATACAGTTCTCTTTGCTATACCCACGTAACAAAAGAAAACAAAATGATAAAGTCGCTAGCCCGACCAAACGCAAAGGGTGAGAGGACGCAGAAAACGTTATTTGCATTACAGGGTGTGGAAAAATGTAAAGTTTTTGAGAGTTTGTAGCGCTCTTTCGAGGTGAGCGTTATTGATACTTTAGCGGAGTTTATGTACTTTATATCCACGCGTACGCAGTAGTATTTCCAATCGAATCCGATTCAAACACTGTCTTCAAATTCTGATTAAATTTTTTCCTCATTACAGAAACTATAGTTAAAGACCTGCCTGCTGCACATGCAGTATCGGATCATGAAGACCTTCGAATAAAGTACTATGTACAGGAGGGCGGAACGGGGACAACAGTAGCATGTGCTCACTTAACGTTTCTAAAATAAAAATAAAGTCTAGCGTCAGTAGACCCAAAATTCACTCTTGTGGTTAAAAGTTAACTGTATTTATTTCTTTGTAGCTTTTTTTCTAGTTTAATGCAGAGTACCAAGGGTTTTCTTTCTATACCGCGCTTCGCCGAAGACCTCACCGCTTGTCTTCACGGTTCTGAGGCGTCACGTTCAATTCCTTATACGCATACTTCGTTTGGTAGTGCAAGCGTGAAATGATTGAATTATTCTTAACCTCATTTGCGCTTGCCTGGGTTCGCTTGCTAACGATTATTAGCGGTTCGACTGCCGGCAGGTTAGCGACCGCGTTCGGCATGGTAGACATCGAATGAATTAGCGCGCTGGTCGAAGAGCAGTCACGTGTATAACCAACGAGTCGCGAGTGCCGACGCGGCAGAACACAACCTGAGGAGACGCACAAATTCAGCTCGCAACGCGACTCGTTCTGAGGATGGCAGTTCGCTCGAATTGATTCGTCTCCAGTAGCTCGATACTGTGCGCAGTCATTAGCGTTAAACGATCGCTGCTGCTGCTGGTCTGTGGCGTCGTTTCTGTTCATCATTTTCTTCTTTTGGTGTCGTGTGGAGCGGGCTGGCGCGCACGCGCTCGTTGTGATTAATACGCGGACGGGTTGGGTTCCAGCGAGCAGCGGAAGAACGGGAACAATGAGAAGTGGAAAGTGGAAAAACTGGGAACGGTCGAAGAGGACTGCTCCTCTGGAGAACTGCAGTGTGTTAACTCCTGGCCCTTCATGCAAACTACGGCGTTAACTAATCACGTCCACAGTGCTCAGTACTTGTTGCATGGAACAACAGCATCGTTCGTAATGCCCGCAGGCGGTTGTGATATGTAGTGGCTGTCGGCTAACGTGGTTGTTAGGGGAGTCGAGAATTATACTGCCTAATTGGCTTGTGCCAACGGGTTACGCTGGCATCATGATATGGTAACGAGATTGCAAGAGTAATATGGCGCCTCAACTCGGCGCCACAAGAGTAGACACACGGGGAGGTTGGCTTTGTTCGGTGATATGTTTATAGTTATTTTGATTAAGACAACGAAACAAACTTTCCTATATATATATTTACAACAACGGTGCCGCATCACCTACGAATGACGCTAACGTGTGGACTAAAGCGTTTGCACTTTAGGCTTCTGTTGGGGTTGTAATCACTGCACGTATAACTGAAACAGGATGGCTCACTTTGGAATTCACGGGACCAGTAAATACGAAAACATCACAAAAAGGAATGCAGCGCCAAAAAAGGGGCTAACAAAAACTCTGCTTCTGGATGTTGACCAGTCAGCACATGTTACGGCCAATCGTCTAGTCAATTGAAGCCAATTCTGCTTTGGGCAAAACACCGTCAATTAGACCCCTAATAAGCCGCGTTTACAGGAACCCGGCATAATGGATTTGAGTGGATTTTTCGATAGAAAGAGCGGGTTTGTAAGAAAGGAACACACGACTAACTGCACACTCTCATCGTCGAAGTTTTTGTTCTTTCTCTAAAAAAAGTGGCCTCGAGTCGATTCTGTCGCATTAATGTAAGCGCTGATATCCGCAAACTGTTCAGCTTCCCACCTCTGCGCGCGGCCTCGAAAGGACAAGTTAGCCAATGTTTCTTATTTATTTATTTTTTTTTTTCGGAACGACGTTCATTGCGTCGAACTCTTCTGCGGAGGAACGCAACGCGGAGCCAGTTAATAAAGGGAAGAACGTTCCAAGGGACACAAAGCAAGACAAATCAAGAAAAACAAAGGCAGAGAGAGAAAAAAAAGGGAGAAACATAGAAGCGGGAGGAGGAGGGGAGGGATGTACAGGCGAGCTTGCTTGCCGGCCGGACCGTGTCGCGAGGCGGAATTTTAAGCGACGGCCATTAATCGGGCTAATGCGAATAAACGACTCTGCGACGGAGCTCAATTTGCGCGCATCAGAACCGTGTAATCAATAACAGGCCATGCCAAGGCGGGGGAGGGTATGGAGCGGGGCTGGATCGGCCGGAACGCGCGCGGCCATGTAACAAAAACGGAAAGGAAAAGGCACAGCGGGTGAGTCAAGTGTATGTACAGTATGTACGCGATACAAAAGATGAACGAGAAATGATAAAGAGTTGCGACGTTCGAGTATAAGAGAAAAGAAAGAAAATCAGGATCGCAGATGTAGAATAAGAAAGAATGGCGTACGGCCACGCGCGCGGCCTGCTGTGCCGGATGAAATTGCGGCCGTCGAAACGCGGGCGCCGGGCCGCTGCCCGTCGGTTATAAACGCCGAGAACGAGGAAATTGCGAGTGACACTAAATGAGCCTCGGGCTGGACGCCGGATTGGCGCCGGAAGTCGGGTGGTCACTGCGGCTTCCGTAACAAGAAAGGATGGCTCTCCGC